>RXID01014714.1:0-184893 GCA_005019695.1 Trichopus zeylanicus subsp. travancoricus
TTTTCTTTTAATACAGGATATCATCAATCAATGCAGGACCATGCGACTTCATACTATCCGCATACTAAACAATACTATCAATCACAACTCCATCGTACCGATGAGTATGATAATGAAGAATACCAATCTATTCAAGATCCGCTTCGAAATAGCATATGGTTATAAGACGTGGATTTATGCTATCTATGAAATGATACTTTCATTATTGTCTTAAATTGATATCTTATTATAATTTTATAATATTTAAATTTAATATCTATATAGTTTATTTTATCGCATGATAATTTATTTATTTCATTATCAAATTTTACTGTAATATTTTTCTTCTGACATATTTTCTATTATCTATTTTATATTCATGAATCCTGACAATTATATAATATTTTTTAAAAAATAGATAATGACAAATCCGGATGATTATCTTATAGTTCCATACCAAGTTACACTACAAATAGGAAGAATAATTATATCCATTTTTCACCAAAAACTTATATTTTATCGTACAATGATTCTACCTTCGACTTATAATATGCTTGGATAAGATTTAATTGAGCAAACATTAAAAAAACGTGAAAGAGTAAATGATCAAATTTATCGTGCCTCTCAACAAGTTTCACTTAACGCTATCAATAAGCGTATTGCCGTAATTTTTCATGAATAATTCATACAGTGTGATACTTATTTCTCATGAGTTATTGGACCACTTTTATTATGTGTTGTCAATGAATATGATTATTATTTTCATTTTGGACCTTCGATATATGGTTATACTTCAGAACCGTTGTCATGAGATCGTGCAAAGCTAGGTGTTCTAGCTCGTATGCCTACAAATACTCGTCTGGATTGTCCAAGTACTGAATTGTAATTCCACACCCAAATGTTTCAAACTCAACTGATGATGATTATAATGATGATGATGATTAGTTGTATTATGTTATAATTAATAAATAATGTATGTGTGAAGTATATTTTAATGAAAAGTTAAATTTGCTTATATTAATTTTTAACTTTTAATCATATTCATATTACTTCTTATATATTTTTCTAATACAGTAATATATATTAAAAATATACTATATCAGTGATTAACTATCAAAATTAATTTAAATTAACTAAAATAATATTTAATATTATAGTAAAATTAATTATAAATTCTTTTCTAATTTTTAATTTTTTTAAACAAATTTCTAATATGTTATTGTATTTTTAATTTGAAATCAAAGTACAGTAAAAATATAGTCAAACTCTATTCAATATATAATTAATAACTAAAAAAAATTTTCGACCTAAATCAAAACAGTTGAAACCGAAACAACCGAAACGTATCGGTTTCACTAGGTGTCAAAACCGAAACCGAAACTGAGATTTAAAACCTTAGAAATCTCGATTTCCGTTTCAGTTTCGACACCCAGTGAAATCGATACGTTTCGGCCGTTTCGATTTCGGCCGAAAGATTTTTTTAAATTATTAATTGTGTGTTGACCAGATTTTGATTATATTTTAACTGTATTTTGACTTCAAATTAAAAATATGATAAAATTTTGGAAATTTTTTTAAAAAAATTTAAAAAGTAAGAAAAAAATATAATTAATTTTATCATAATATTAAATATTATTTATTTAATTAAAATTAATTTTGATAGTTAATCACTGAAATAGTCTATTTTTAATATATATTATTGTATAAAAAAAAAATATATGAGAAATAATATAAATATAATTAAAATTTAAAAATTAGTATAAGTAAATTTAACTTATCATTAAAAGTACTTGACACATACATAATATATTAATTATAATGTAATATAACTAATCATCATCAGTTGAGTTTGAAATATCTGGGTGTGAAATTACAAATTCAGCACCTGAATGATTCGAGTGAGCATTTATAGGCATACGAGACAGAATAACTAGCTCTACGCGATTTTCGTGGCAGTAGTCCTGAAGTATAACCATATATCAAAGGTCCAAAATGAAAATGATAAATATATTCATTGACAACACATATTAAAAGTGATCTAATAACTCATGAAAAAATAAATATCATACTATATTAAGTATTCAGGAAAAATTACGCCCAGAGGAATGGGACCGACATTTACTTTTGATGGAATAGCCATGCGTTCTACTATACACGAGTGTACGTGCATAGTAAAGCGGTCATGCACGCATGCACGTGAATAATATTGCGGCTCTACTGTTCACTCGGCTATCAGGCAAGTGCGCAGGTGCGGGTGTGCGGCCCGCAAGGCATGGCCCCGGTGAGGGTGCAGGCCCTGACGCACGATAGGTAAGGGCACAGGCGAGGGCGCGAGTGCGAGCGCAGGAGCTTGAACCCCTCAAGGGCAAGCGCGGGCACCCATGCCTCCCTCGCACCCTCGCCGATGAGCTCGCACCTGCGCTCGCACCCACACTCGCGTTCGAACCCATGCCCTTTGGAGCCTACACTCGCACTCTCGTGTCGGCAAGCCCACACCCACGCCCAAACCTGCGATCTTTGGTGCTTGCACTTGCACCCTCACACCGCGCGAGCTCGAGCCCGAACCCTCGACGACATTGAGCCCGCGCCCTCGTGCCGGCCTTTGGCGCCTGCGAGCGCACGGGCGACCGCCGGAGGGAGAGCTATCTTCTTGGACGAGGAGGCTCTTTTGAGAGTCAGGAGCACAAGGCAGAGAGGAAGGAAAAAGAGAGCTGCCAACAATGGAGGTGAAATCATTGGTGCTGCGGCTGTTGTTGATGTTGCTGTTCTTGGGTTGTAGAATGCATCTTCTCCCTCCGAGAGAGACATCCTTTTATAGTTGAGGATATAAAGGATTAGGCAACGGAATCACGTTAGAATCAAAGTTAGTAAATTATTTTTCTAAATTAATATTTTTTTTATTAAAATTAATACTTTAATAATTTAAAATTTGAAAAATTATTTAATTTTTTATAATAATTTAATTTAATAATAATATAAAATAAAAAAAATATTAATTTTATGAGAAAAGATAATTTTGAAAAATGACAATTTCGAGGCTAATTTCAAACCAAATGGGTCTTAGAGTTTTGCTTCTTGACGCTTCCGTCTATTTTGGCAGATTTTTTTAATTTTTATTCTGCGATAAAAGAGCCAAGACCGGACCGCCTAGGTTGTCCAAAACGGGACGAGTTGATTGAACTGGACTAAACCAAATGGTATCATCTTTCATATAAAAAATGCTTGTTGAAGGCAACGGGCCTATTTGGTAACAGACCGAATTCTCCGAATTGACTGAATTAAGAGAATTGGAGATTAAATTCCCTCAATTCAGCTGTTTGGATGCAAAACGAAAATCCAAAATTAGGTGAATTTTTAATTTCGATAATTCTCAATTTTAGATTTGAATTCTGGTTGAGAAAAGAGAAATTCGGAATTTCGGTTCTAAATTTAGTAGGCCCATCACTGTCCGAAACCCAAATTCCCCCTTCTAAAACGCGCCGGAATCGGCCCAATTTGGCCTTCGTTCCCGTCACCCGAGCGCCGGTCGTCCCACTCCCTCCCGAGCTTCCTTCGGTTGCACATCGGCCGTTAGCGATTGTCCCCGTCCCGAGCTCCCTTCGGCTGCACGTCGGCTAGAGTCTCGCCGGCCATCGTCCCCGTCCCGAGCGCTAGTCCCCGTCCCCAGCAATCGTCGTCCCCGTCCCGAGCGCTGGTCTCCGTTCCAAGGCAGTTGGGTGCGGTGGCGAGCCACTTGTTGGCGCAGGCGTGGTGGAATGCGTGGTTACAACAGGGAAGCAGGCGTGCCGGCTGCCCTGGCTCGAGGTCGTCAAGGCAGACGGCGCATTCGGCCCCCTTGGCGGAGGCGCCGTCGGTGACGCCAGACAGAGCTTCAAGTTGAGCGGCGGAGAAGCCACGCGGCGGCTTTTCACCGTCGGATGTGCGACTTGGTGGCGGAGGGTTTCGGATGGCAGCGGACCAGAGGAGGCAGAGGTTGACGCAGAAGGCTACGCTCATGCCTGCGCAGATGAGGAGGAAGGCGAGGAGGACAAGCAAATCATTTGTTTCTCTCTCTAGAGTTAGGATTCTTTCTCGCTCTAGTTCTGGGTGAGGAAGACGAAGAAGAAGATGCAGAAGGGTTTCAGGGAGGGCCATGGCCGGGGAAGAAGAAGGAATAGAACTGGTGCGTGTATTAGACTACTATTAGTGGTCTCACAAATAGAAGACGATTTGGGAAAATGCTGTGGTTTTTTGGCCGCATAGTGGTGGTAATGTTCATCAAATATTTCCTGCCAAGTAGCTATCAGATTCTGATCAGGACAATGCAGTAATAACTGTGCAGTTTAGCAGTATAGCAGAGAAGTATCATTGAACACCTGGCGTTGTAATTAGATGCTCTTGAAACAAGCTAGTAGAAGTGCTTGAAAAAACTCCCCCATTAGTTTGCAGAACTTGGCCCATTTGGGTTGTGTGGATCAATGAGAGAAATATTAGCACATTCATTGTGCAAAGATATAATTCCTTGAATTGAATTGGATTTGCAGGTGAAACAAGTGAAAATAGAACTGTCAGTAAAAGAAGGGCAACACAAGTTTAGGAATCAGTTTATAAAGAATGTTGATGCACCGGTCTAGAGTAATTAAATTAGATCTAATTAATAAATACTACGATAAACTAAAATTTATAAATACTATAATTAAATTAGATCTAATTAATAAAACCAGGTTTTTAAACGAAAGTAGGATTCAAATCTAATTGTGCTTTGGAAAAAAAGTTTATGCAGAAAAATATAAATTTTTGTGGGTTTCAATGAATATGTTGTATTTTTTTAAAAAAAACTTACTGTGTGTTTATTTTTGAGTTGTATATTATGTTTTATAGGTTGATTGTGTGTTTATATATTATATGTTGTATGTGAATATATTTTTATGTTATATGTTGGTGCTTATAAATTTTGATACCTACAAATTAATTACTTCTATCTAAAAAAATATTTTATTGATTGAATACTGTTTAAATCAATTATTCTATTTTTTATAAAAAGTTAGATATTATAAATATACAATTCTAATATTATTTATTTTTTTAACCTCAAAAATATGTCTAATTAATTTACTAAATTAGTAGCTATATTTATTTTAAAATTAAATATAAAAAATGTTAAAAAATGAGAGTAATCTCATCCATTAAGAATTGGGTGATTATATTTCCACTTTCAAATCTAATCAAATACCGAAATTTCAAAATTGACGGAATTCATTGATTTCTATTTACATTCCAAACAACTGAATTTATGGAATTGATAATTCTTTTTTTTTTATTATAAAAGTACGTCCAAATACTAAAATTATCAATTCAATTGGTAAAATTCCAACAAAACTTGTTTAGAAACTTGAACCAGAGGGGGAACCAAATTTAACTAAACCAAACAAATCTCGGGTTCAGTACCTGGTTCGATTGGGTTTTGGACCGGACCGTACAGAGCCGACGAAGGCACTGTTTGTGGGATAAGGAGTTTTGAGTGTTTTGGAAGAACGTGCAGCTCGCAAGCTTACCGGTCCTGGAAAGGCTGGACTCAAACTTGAAGGCCATTTATCTGGATTTTTTTTACCAGGAAAAGAATTTACTAATTATTTAATTGGAAAAAAAAAGAGAGAAAGTCACGCAGGTGGCTCATCTGAATCAACATTCAACTTATACTAGAATAAAACAAAATAGATTCAATCTCTCGTGTGCTTAATTATCAAAAAAATCCATGAATAATTGTTTATTTTTTCTAATGCATTTCGATAGCAATTAATCTAAAGAAAAAAGACAAAATAATTTATTATAGCCCTCTGAAATTCTAAAGGATTTTTGCATATACCTCTTCCAAATCCAAATCTCGATAAATTGCATATTCTCGCTTTAAGAAAATTACATATTCTAACTCGTCTTTCACCGAATGTAAAAAATTATGGAAGAGACCAAACAAGTATCCAAAAAATCCAAGAAGAACACCACAAATTCACTCAACACCTCCACTTACCGAATTTCATATATAGAGTTTTTTTGGCCGGTTGGGTTTAAAGTTCTTTTGCAAAATAAATTGAGCTACCACTCATTTATCGTAAAAATCGCAAGTTACAAAAACTGAACCTCCTTATAAATTTTGTATCATTGAAAAAATCTACTTACAAATGTTTCATAACTATAAAAATTTATTTTTACTATTCATCTCCAACCTCCAATCAAACCAACTAGAGTTTTTCCCTACACCAAACTTAGCAACAAAAAGATCAAATCTGATCCATTTTCACCAAATCTTAAGTGGCAGACATGAAACCTCAGCAAGATGTTTTTGCCAAAAAACTAACTTTGGACTAGGAACTCCAGTTCAATTTCACTTATTTCAAAAATATACATTTAATTAAACATCATAAATGGCCCTTAATATTTTTGGACAATCAAATGGGAATGATTTGTAGCTTCAAACAATTAACAAAAATCACCCCAATGGCTTCTAATCCAATCACTAGGGGACGAGAGAGGTTAATCACATTAATAACCACCACAATATTTCGAAATTTTTTTGGCACTAATTTCACCCCACTATAACTAAAATTAGTACTAGAAAGTTATTAGCGACATTAATTTTTAGTGCTGCGATAAGTAATATCGTGAATATTTGCACCGCTAAATTAATGCCTCTAAAATTCTTTCTGGCACTAATAATTGCAACACTATTGAATTTCATTAGCATCGCTAATGACTAAGGTTACAGTACTTATACAAAGAGATTAGTAAAAATAAAATAGTCCAATTCTTTTATTCTTCAATTCTCTGTTAAAGAGAAATTCATTAGTTTTATCACCATGATTAGACTCTACAAAGTGTCACATAAAGAGAATGAAACATATCAATAAGTTTTAGGATATACATCCATAAAAATACGTTAACCAGTTAGGTATGCACAAACTTCCACTAGCACAAGGTATAGACAATAGAGGCAACTTCTTCATTGAATTCTTGTTCTGCAGTAGGTAAGGTTGATTCATCTTCACTGCTTGTATCTTCTTTTCTATCAATTCCCTTAGTTTGTGCCTCTGGCAGAGCACATACTTCAATTCTTTGCAGTTGGATTGGCATTGCTTTCATACACAAGGTGCAGAGCTGTCTGATCTTGATGGTGGGAGTGCTGCTGCATCCAGTATGTTGATATGCTAGTAGCTCCTGGAATCAAATGTTGGGAGGGAGGAATGCTGCTGTCATCCCAACAGCTTGAATGTTCTGTATCCTAAAAGTGGTGCAGCCCTCTGCCATTCTGGATTAGTGCCCTGCAGCAACATTAAGGAGTTGTTTAAGTGCCACAAGTCATCTCTCTATGTTAAGAAATGTATCTAAAAGATTACATTATTATCTTCATGAGAGGTAGACTCCAGTATTAGGAAAGCAATGGCAAATTTCAATATGAAAGCAGATATGCAATTACCTTGAGATTCAGAAGTGGCTGATCCCCAGATTTAATACCTGCAAAGACAGAGATTCGTGTGTTAAGCACATTATATTTACCAGCTGCATAAATTTGCACATTCATCATCTACTTACTCAACAGGTTCGTTTTCACCCCATTGCCATGTAATTTGGTGTCCCCTATTGAAAGTTCTAAAATATTAGCTTCATGGCAGGACTCATCAAGACTCCCAAGGTTTTTTCATAGACGCATATACTAAGTCATATCAGATAACACTTTGCACAGCCTCATAAGTGACAATAGGCACAATCTTGCCAGCATATGAATCACCAGTAATATAAAGAGGATTGGAGAGAAACTTATCCACTAATGATAAGCAATAGAAAATTATAAGAAAAATCAAGTTTTATCAGAAGCTTCGCTTCAAAAAATTGTATACCTACCATCATAAAGCATTCCAAAAAGCTGCACAAATGCACACCACTAAACAAACAAGGCAGCTTCTACTAGGCAATGCATGAACAAAATGTTTCCAAATCAAAGCAGTCAGCCTGGATGAAAACAAACAAAATGTGGAAACACCAAGCAAGACCACAGCTTTTTTGGCTCAAATAAATACCAAAAACTAGATCACTGGGACTAACACACCAGCTGCTCCAGCTGTAGTTCATCAAGGCAAAGAGAAGTTTCCATCAACATGTTTGCCAGACAAAAAGGGAAAAAAAACAAAAACAAATCAAGGCAATGTGCCAATACCATGAACAGAGCTTCAAGCCTGCTCTTCACAAGAAAGTACTCATTTTTAACTTGCTGCAAGCATGTCAGACACCTACACAAAACGACTTCAGTCAGAGAAACATTTATTGAATTTTCTTTGGAATTAAGAGTTAAACAAAGTCTCACCCCTCTGTTTCCCTCTTCACAACAGCTTCTGAAGGCCAAGCAGACATTCCTAACCCTCTGAGCACCAATGCAACTCTAACAAAAATCAAAGCTTATAACTTTTTGCATCTTTGAAGCATTTCATCAAACAAGTGATGAGGAACTAAACATTACCTGGAGCTGCTGCCCTTCAACTGGTGGACATGGGCATCAACCTTCTTGAAGTCCACAATTTGTTGGTCTCTTTATGAGAAAAAAAGTTTATAGATTACTAACCCATAAACAAAAAAAAGAAAAGAAAATTACATAGTCATGCTCTGGTCATTCATAAGCTTCTCAGAATCTTCAAAGAAGAGGGACACCACTTCCACAACAAAGCTTGGGTTGCTCTCATCCTGCAGCTGCTGCAACTGTGTGAACTGTTAATGCAAAAACCCCTGAAACAAACCGCCGCAACAGTGCCTTGGTGGACTTCTTGAGGGTTGCAGAGACGGTCTCAGACGGGAGATTCAGGAAAGTACAGATAGACTGCAAAATGAGCCCATCCCAGAGAAGAGAAAATTTCAACAAAATGATGCGCTAGAGTTGCTTCAAAATCAGATCAAATCGAGTTTTGAGAAAATGAACCGCACAAGCTACCAATAAGAAATAATCAAAAAAGAAAACCTATAAACCCACTCTAGAAATCACCACATTTCGATAGAACAAGTTCCAGTATCAGATCTCAAGAACCCTAAAAATGCAACAAAACCCACCACCCCCGATCAAGAAAAAAAAACACAAAATCTGAAAACCCCTAGCAAACCCTTTGGGCACACAAACTGATCGTTACCTCCTCCTCAGAGATGCCCTCGAGAGCACATGGGAGCTTCCAGAACGAAACGGGACTCCGGCGAAGAGAGAAAAAGAAGCGGATCCCAAGAAGACTTGGAGAGCACGGCAAGGGATGGAGCTCTATGTTGGCGGTGGTGGTGGCAGCGACGGAGGCGAACAAGGCAGGTGGAAGCTGTTGGAATCGCTGTCGGTGATCAGTCCGCCAGCGGATCGACGAGGAAATCAGAAGGGAGGCTGCGTCGAGAAAGAAGGGCCTCGTCGTTCCATTTTGAAATCCTCTCGTCCCGTCGTGAATGTTTTAGCAAGCCGAGTAATCATTAGCGATGCTAATTTGTTAGCGTCGCGCTAATGATCAGGTAATAAGCGACACTAATATGTTAACTCCACTAATGATGATTTATTAATAGCACTAATAAATTAGCGCTGCTAGTATATACACAATCCCGGCGTATAATTAGCGGTTAATTAACGCCGCTAATATATGTTTATAGTGAACACTTGATTAACTTTTAATTTCTATTAAACCTTAATAAATTTTGTTTATATGCATTTTAGTCATTTTATCACTTCACAAATGTGCTAAAACAAATATTTTGTTAATATTTCGATCCATGATGAAAAATTCAAATTCCAGTAGATTTTTACAAATTAATTTAAACTCAAGTAGGAATATATAATTTGCTTAAAGCACCGATATGTAATTTACTAAAAAATTGAAGTAAGTAAATGCAAAAAATCTACTTTTAAAATTAGACATAGCAAACACTAAATATTTAAGTTTTAAAAACTTTAAAGTTTTAAAATTAAAAAATTTATTGAAACAAACAAGCCATTAAATAATCAGTTTTCATTGCTTCGATAATGATCAAAACTCGTTTGATGCAATATTATAACATCAGAAACAATATTGTATTGTCTTTTAAATTTTAATGATGGTCAAACTAGAATTTTAATAAAATTATTTAGTTATGATAAATTTCAAGATTATCAATAATCATTCATTCTTAAGAAGAATCGAGTCTCTAAACAAAACGCATTAGATGATAAAGATAATAACTCGGAAATAAAAATGATGATAATTTAAAAATGAAGCTTAAAGATTAAGATGAAAACTCAAGAATTCTCAAAGTAGAAGATTAATTCCAAACTCATTGGTTTAGCTTTTCATTTTTATTGAGTGGAGGATTTAATTGTTAATTTGTTTGAGCTTTTGTATTGACATCTCATTTAACTTAGATATGTTTTCATCAACTTAAGTAGAATATTCAATTTCTGCATTAGGAGGTTGGCAAGTTATCATGCAGAGTAAATGCCCTCAAGTGAAGGTTGGAGGAGTGTGGTGACGACAATAATGTCTATGCTAGAGTGGTGTCTACATTTTTTAAAGTTAGCTTAAGGTTATGTCCCATTATTATTTATATTATTCCATGTATCCTTAATGTATTCATAGATTTTGACTCTTTCATGTATATCTCCTAAGTTCATCCTATAAGTTAATTATCCATAATCTTGTATGTTAATTTATTCATTTTGCCCAAATATATAAAGTTCATATTGTATATGTATGTCTACTACTTTCAAAATACTTCTAAGTTGATGACTTATATTCATGTACGTTACTCCATTTTTATTTTCCAAATCGCATAACTATCAACTTATACCTCAAAAAAAAAGAAAATATTAAAATAAATTAATATTAACTATTAAGCTCAAAAGTATTCAAGTTTAGCTGAATAATATGTAATTGTAAATAAAAACATAAAGAATATCTTTACATCTAACTAAAATAAAGAAAAAAAAATAGTTAAATAAATGAATATTAATCATTAAACCTAAAAATATTCAAGCTTAAACTGAATAATATGTAAATATAAATGAAAAAAATACTAAGATAATCTTTACCTCTATTAAAAAAAAGAAAAATAGTTAAAGAATGAATATTAACCATTAACCTTAAGGTATTCAAGCTTAAATAGAATAATATGTAAATGCAAGTGAAGACTAGAAAGAGTATCTTTACCTCTAATAAAAATAAGAAAAAAAGCTAAACAAATAAATATTGATCATTAATTCAAATGTATTCAAGTTTAAAACGAGTAATATGCAAATATAAATGAAAAATACCAAAACTATTTTTTTATTTTAATCAAAATAAAAAATAATTAAATGAAGAATATTAATTATTAACTCCGAAAGTGTTTAAGCTTAAGATTAATAATGCATAAATGTAGATGAAGAATACCAAAGGTACATTTCACTCTAACAAAAACGCCATATGTTTTTGATAATTTGCTACAAAGGGTGGGAGCTGGCGTAGTGACTGGCCCAAGGGACGTATTGTTGTGCCTCACTTAGTTTGGTAAGATTCTTCCTCTTCTTGCTTGTCTAATTTACTTCAAGTGAAAATGAATTCATATGCAAAGAAATCATTATTGCATTAGATTATTTTGATGTACATTGGAGATGTTATGTAACTCTTTGAACTTCTCTCTAAGGTAGCCCAAGAAAGAAAGATTTTTGACTAGTTGATTGCAATTAATTGACAAAAATTGAGAAAAAAATAATTAAGCTAAATAATATGCAAATATAAATAAAAATACCAAAATGCCCATTGGGTTTCAGACTAGGGATAGGATTATCCCATTTTCTAATATGACTAGCAACCAAATTGTATAAATTTAACTAGACTAAGCTTTTTTTTTTTAAAGAAATTGACTTTTTTGCCATTAGCCATAATTTGATCTCTTTGTCCCTTTCATTTTTGCTGTGTGCTTCAGAAGCTTCTATCGCTTGCCATTTTCCCCGACTCGTCATTGTTGATTTGGTGTTTGATCTAGCTCAATGTCACTATGAGGCTATTTTCCTTCGTCACTATCAACAAAGAGCTAGAGGCCCATTTTTCGATGAACTACTAAATTATATATAATATAATTATCTTTATCGCTTATTTGCAATTAAGTTACTCAAAGTAGTTGTTAGATTAAACTATTTACATAAGAAAGTTAGCTATCATACAAGAAACAAATGTAATGGTAAATTTGAAAAAAAAAAATATACAAAGCTTCCACTAGTTGCACTAGCCCTCAAATACTAGAAAAATAGTATGACTAGCTTTTCTCTAGTTTAATTAAAATTTAGCTGGGCTTGTTGAGATCATCCCAAACCAAATGGAGCCAAGAATATCTTTGTGTCTAACAAAAACAATGAAAAAAATAATTAAATGAATGAATATTAACCATTAACCCCAAAATTATTCAAGTTTAAGCTAGATAATATGCAAATGTAGATGTAGCATATCCAGATTTTTTTACTCTGACACAAACAATGAAGAAAATAATTAAATGAATGAATATTAACCATTAACTCCAAAATTATTCAAGCTTAAGTTTACTAATACACAAACGTAAATGAGACATACTAAAGATATCTATAACTCTAACAAAAACATATTATGTTTATGAAGATTTACTGTGAGAGGTAGCAACGACCAGTGTGAGGGAGGTGCTACTGTGCCTCACTTAGTTGGTAAGCTTCTTCATTCTTTTTCTTGTTTAATTCAGTTCGAGTGAAAATAGATTTTTATGTAGACAAATTATTCTTGCATTAGCTTGTTTTGATGTACATTGAAGTTGTTTTGCAACTCTTTGAATTGCTTTTAAAGGTAGCCCAATAAAAAAGGGCTTTGACTAATTGATTGCAATTAATTGATAAAAATTAAGAAGATGATATGCACTTGAGATCTTGTAGTAATAATATGGAAGCTCTTAATTTGTGTTGCCTTCAAGATTCTTTTGCAGCTTGTAAAAAAATAAAATGTTCATAACAAATGTTGGTTTAGGTGTATTGTCATTCCTAGTTTTGATAATAAACAAATCATATTTAACACCTATTTGAGTTGTGTTTTAGTTAAAATACATTAAAGCTCTCAAGACTACGTTCAAAAGCTTCAAAAAAAAAAGGAAGTATAATTGTGGATCGGTGAACGTGACTTAAAAATATCAAAGGATGACTTAGAAGTGGCTTGAAGGTATCTACAATATCTTGAAGATTCAAAAATGACATAAGCATAGCCAAACCAACTCAAGAATTTGGCATCAACTAGGATTAAAATTTCTTTTATTTTTGATCAAGTAAAAAATTTGCTTTGAGATTAATTGTTTAGAGTATAAGTGTCGCATTGAGTTCTATAAAAAAACTCTTAATGGAGTTTTTCTAATAGAACTGGATATCTGCTTATCTTAGAGGATGATCAGTTGTGTTAAACTAAAGATTCAAATCTTCAAACCTATGCAAAACTAGATGACTTATTCATAAATCGGACATTCGGTTGGAGATACAGGTTCTAGTTGTTACCAAAACCAAAAATTCGATTTGGAACTAGACACCCAACTGGGATTCTAGTTTTGATTTGTTATCAGAACTAGATGATTAATTTGGAACCAGATGACCATCTGAAGAAATCTCCTAGTTTTGGTGAACTAGAAACTAGTTGACCAATTGTCAAAGTAGTTGATTATTTTGCGATTTCCTTGTATGACCAACAACTAGTTTTTTGACTATTGGAGTAAGCTAGATGCGAGATTTCTCCCCCAATGACTAGTTTCGACACATAAGATATAAATAGAGTAGAAGAGGGCTTCTCTAAATATTTTTACAATTTTTAAATCTTTGTGAAAAAGAGATTAAAATCCTTCTATCTCTATAGCCACCTTGTGCTCTAAACTTTAATTTCAAATAAATTTTCGTTACTCTTGCACTCAATTTGAGAGATCTTGTGGTAAGCATAAAGTATTTCATTCTTATATATTTTTCACTTAAATCACTCCAAAGGTGTTGGAGTGTTTGAGATACTTGAGCTTCAATTTGAATGATATTCTTACTCGTTAGGGCAATATCAAGTATGTTTCACCAACGAAGTGATATGCTATTGGAGAGTGAAGTTCTCAAAAGCGAGGAAAGAATGTGGAATAGGAGCGATACCCAACAACCACACCCCCCCCACCCTCCCCCCTCCTCTCCTCCTCCTCCTCCTCCTCTCTCTCTTAGGTGATTTTTTGGCTTTCAATTAGTATCAAAGCATGTTGCTCTTGTTTTGATTTAACTGCCTAGAGTTTTTTTTTATCCATTTTAATGGCTAACTTGGTATTTCTCCATCTCTCTAAGAAGCGCAATCCATAATGAGACCTTCTCTTTTTAGTGATACTCATTTTAATTATTGGAGGTCTCAAATTAAATTTTTTTATTAACACTGTAAACTATAATCTTTAGCATATTGTGGAAGAGGAGTATACTCCATTTACCAAATTAATTGATGGTGTGAGAGTTCCCATGTCTAGGGTAAAGTGTTACATTTTGGATAAGAAAAATGACTATTTGAATGCAAAAGCAATGAACATCCTTTATTGTACTCTAGATCCTAATGAATTTAATTGGATCAGTATTTATGATATGACTTATGAGATTTGACATTGTTTTGAGGTTACTCATGAGGGTACATGACAAGTCAAGGAATCTAAAGTGAATATATTGGTCAATCAATATGAACTCTTTAGAATGACTATAATGAGTCGATAACTGAAATATTTACTCATTTCATTGATATCATTAATACTTTAAAATCTCTTGTAAATATGTACACTAATGATGAAATAATGAGAAAAATCTTAAGATGTCTTCATGGGTCATGGGATCCCAAGATAACTACAATTCAAGAGGCAAAGGACCTCAACCAACTCTTGGAAGAACTTTTGGGGTCACTCATTACTCATGAGATGACTATGAAGGATTGAAGTCTAGATAATACTAAAGACAAGAAGAAGAAGTGCATAGCTCTCAAGGCTAAGAAGTCTAGTGATGATGATGAGGAAGATAGCGATGAAGAAATGACTCTCATCACTAGAAAATTCAAGCAATGCCTAAAAAAGAGGCACATGCCAAGGAGATCTATAAGGAATGAGAAGAGCTACAATAATAAAGAATATGAGGATGTGCCCACGTATTTCAAATGCAAGATGCTCGGACATATGAAAGCAAATTGTCCTCTCAACCCTCAATTGAGAAAATTCAAAGCAAAGAAAAAAAAAAGGTAATGGTGGCTACATGGGACAACTCAGAGAAAGAAAGTGTAGATGCGTCATCCGATGGAGAAATTACAAACTTGTACCTCATGGCCATTGAGAATAAGGTATATGATTTATCATTTGAAAATCTATATGGTAGATATGAAAGATTACTTCTCACTTGAAAAATAAGTTGAATTTACTTGAGAGTGATTTTGATTTATTGAGATCTTCTACAAAGTTTTGTAATTGTAAAAAGGAGATTGAGTTTCTCCAAAAATAAAATATTATTTTAAAATCCTCCAAAATATCTTGTGATTGCAAAAAGAATCTTGATAGGTTTCAAAAAAAACTATGGATTTAAAAAAGACTCTAGGAAATTTTTTTCATGAAAATACTACTTTGAATATGATTTTGAAAAATCGAAGGAATGTTTTAAGTAGATCCAAACTTGATTTTATATCATCTTCAAAATCTAAAGGTACCAAGTCTACTTTTGTAAAAGCTTAAAAATCTATATTTTAAACATTAAAATATAATCATTATTGCTAAAATGGACATATCTCCATATGTTGCCTAATTAGGAGAAAATTTTTTTAAAAACAAATTTAGGTGCCTAACGAGATGATTCCGAAAGCTAAGGAATAAAAAAGGTTTGGATTTCTAAAACATCTTCTATTTGAGGAGCATAAGTTAGTTAGAAATGACCAATGAGCTTTAAATTTGTTATATTCTTATGACCACATTCTAGATAATCCAAAGGTAAGATTTACTTTATTTATTAGTTTATCATTTATTTTATTCTTAACTTATTATTGTCATTATTTACTCTCTAATCTTATGGACCCATACTTAAAATGGATTCCATCCCAATATTTTTTATTGTGTTTAGTATGTTTTCACTACAAGGATCAAAGAGATAAATGGTTTCTAGATACTGATTGCTTAAGGCACATAACGGAGAATTCATCCATATTTGTAGAGCTAAAAATAATGATAAGGGCACGTTACTTTTGGAAATAATGGTAGATGTAAAATCATAGGTATTGAAAATATTTCTATTAGATCTTCTTTAATTAAAAATATTTGTTTAGTTGAAGGTCTTAAACATAACTTACTTTCTACTAGTCAACTATGTGCTAAATATTTTTATATTCTATTTAAATCAAAAAGTTTGCATAGTTAGATATGATGATGATAATATTGTAGTCTTTGTTGGTCATCGAGATAGAAATATTTACACTATTGATTAAGATGACTTGAAAAATAAAAAGTATTCTGTAGCTCAATATAGCAATGGATGACTTTGGTATAGAAGACTTGGACATGCAAATATGGATACTATTACTAAAGTCAACTAGAAGGAGCTAGTAAAAGGTTTATCCGAAGACAAATTCATCAAAGATTAAGTATGTAATGCATGCCAAATAGGAAAATAAATGTGAAGACCTAGCACAAATCTAAAATATTTATTACATCAATGAGACCGCTACAACTTTTTCATCTAAACTTGTTTGAACCAATTGAGACTACAAGTCTAAAAGATAACAGTTATGCTTTTGTAATAGTTGATGATTATTCTAGATTTACATGAGTCTTGTTTCTTGTACATAAAAATGATTCTTTTAATAAATTTATTAATCTTTGTAAACAAATTCAAAATAAAAAGAGATATATAATTACTAACACTACAACAATATGTATTATTCTTGGCACTATTATAACACTGTTAGTAGTCTAATTAGCACCGAAAAATTTTTCTAATGTTAATTTACGATGCTAACAAAGTGCCACATTCCATAGCATCGTAAAAATTGGCGAAGCTAACTTTGCACTAGGAATAATTAATTGCAACACTAATATTAATAGCCTTATTGTGCAATATTAGTGCCACTAATGTAGGTCATTAGTTGTGCTAATATTAGCACCTCTAATGTGTTCATAATATTAATGGTGCTAATGTTAGCACTACTAATATTCCATTAGCATTGCTAATGACCATCTGATAGCGCCAGGAATAGTTGTTCGTAGCCGGACCCTATTTTTACAATATCAACACATACATAATATAATTTTATTCAGTACGAAAGATACAATCTCCAAATACAAATATCAGCGATAAATACAATATCCAAATACAATCCATATACAATATGAAATTGTTATCCAATATAAAGCATCCACAAAAAAATAATCACTCCGTACCCGTGCTTGTTGGCCTGCTTCCAATTGTCAGCTCATAGATAATCTCCTTGTATAGATTTAAATGAATATAGCATCAAAATCAGAAAAAACATCATTTAGTTGATGACATTACAATGTCAAGTATATCTTGTTATAATTGTATATTATATTCTATATTTTACAAAGAAGAAAAGTATTTCATGATTTGTCTTCAAACCTGCCCCCATGCCCAATGACCCTACCTCTGTGTTCCCCCCCTTCTCTTGTGCTCAAGTCCACAAATTAACAATATTATAAATGTAGTAAACAAATACACCCAAGTAGTCTTGGTAGTAAATGGAGCTTCTTTGAAACTGGTTTTAGTATTGCCATCAACGACGATATTATGTTTTGACACTCAAAACCTTATATTAGCCACATAAAAATTGTATTACTCTTAAAAAAAATATAAATTGATATGTAATATATATAAAGTAGACAAACATGAGATTTGATCCACACCCTATGCTCTTCTAGGGTAGGGCAAAACATGGTATGCGAGAAATTATCGAATATCTCTTTCTTAAATCTCTCCATTGTGAAGGTTACCTTGGCCTACATCATAGCCTATATTTAACTTTGGGTATAGAGATGAGGCACACCTTGTAATACTCTAGAGGATGAGCCGAATACAGATTTGGGCATTGGCCCCTTACCGAAAGTTTGCATTTGATCATATTTATTTGGATTAAGCACCTGATCATGGATCATATTATAGGTGGTCATATCCAAAATAGTATTCTCTAATTGAGATTACCTCAGCTGAGTGATCATCTTCTATAATACAATCAGCAAAAATATCATCATTATTTCATTAAAATAAATATTATCAAAAATTAAGTTAGGTACTCACTATGGGGGCTGTGAGTGCTATGTCAATCGATTGTCCATCCTTCTTAATATAGGGTATAAGAAGATATCTAACCTGGAAGGTTCAACTCTAGCGGACACTTCAAGCTACAAGTAATACGATTAATGAAAAATATGATATACTAAATAAGGTGGCCAGACCTCTGATAATAAGTTGAAAAATATACCTCAACCCTCAGATTGACATACCCCTTTTATTTTGAATTTGAAATGGAAATGATGTAAATAGATTTTTTTGGAGTAATGAAACTATTCCTCAAGAGAGTGACCCATTATCTAATGCCATAACATCTTCTATTTGTCTGACTCAATTTCTAAATGAACACTGTAAATTTGTTAGTAATAATTATATTTATATTTCAACAACCAAGGGTTCAAAATAATACTTGGGTTTCTCTCATATGCCTATTGTTCTTCTATCCTTGGATCTAGGTAGGTGGTAAGTCTATCTGGATCATTCTTATATGATGTGAGGTATTTTTTCTTCACATCCACCTTTCAGTCATGCCAACGCTCGTCAAGGGTTTGCATGAAGCCTTTCTTTGCATTGTCCTTCAAATTGGTATTAGCTTGAAGATAAAGACATTGAAAAAATTAGTAACATACATAGTATAAAGAATATAACCATGCGAGAAAATATAACATATCATCATATTACCTTTACATCTATCTAGATCCATTTCTTTTTTTCTTGGGGCATAGTCTGCCAGTCAATATAGGTCATCGACACTTGTTGCCATCCTTTGCGAAAATTTCCAAGTAGGTAGAGAGCCATGTAGAATTCTTACCGATGACTTGATCGTGATGGTTGATACTAAGCTATAATTTAAAGCTGGGGGTACCCCAAATTGCTATAAGTTTATTGGGGCCATGAGGGGTCCTACTCATGGAAGCTACAATAGGACCTATAATTTACATAAAATAAAATATTAGATTACAATGTTAAAATTATTAAATCATGTTGAACATAGAGTATATAAATGTAGCAAAGAGTTCTATACCTTTATCACCATCATGATCTATATCCTAATCTAATGGCTCTAGAGGAGTGGAGTTCACGCTAGCAGCAATAGAGTCCTCATCAAAATCTCCACTCTTGTGCATCGAATCTAGAGTCTCAATGTCCTGTAATTCCTTCTCCATGTCTCTTACACATCGTCCTTTTCCTTTATGATCCATGATGACCTACAAATTCAAAACACAGTTATCAATTATCAGTTAAATAAGCAATGTAAAAAACCAATAATTAGTAAACATGCTTATTAATAAGCATAATAATAAAATAACATGGTAATTACATTTATCAATCATTATATTTATAAAATCATTATTGTCATTATTGCTATCAGATTTATTTTCTTCCAAAGGGATCTACTTTTCACTATTAAATTCATCGGTCACGATATCATCGTTATGATCTTCTTCTCCATGTGGCTAGTATGAATCAACATATGGTGTGTCTATCATTACTCCTAAAATATTTCTACATTTGAATTTATAATAAAATCATCAAGTTGTTGTGTGGTGCAAGCTTCCGCAATTGGCTCTTTGGAGTTTTCATTGTCTGTTACGTGGCTGAAAGTATTAATGTACTCCCTTAAAGTCATTTCTACAATTATGTGCCACTCTAGATGTAAAGGATCTTCCATATAAAACACCTAATGTGCTTGACACACAAAAATATATGACTCATTTTCATGTCAGTTGTGTTTGCACATTAGATAGTTGAAGTTCACTATTGTGTATCCAAACTTATCAATTGTCACTTTGGCATTATTATTCACCCAATCACACTTGAACATCAGGAACTTAAGCTTGTTGTTATACCGTATCTCAATAATATATGTTCAAACACCATAGAATTGTACAACTCCCAATATGGGGCTCTTGTCATTTGTGCTTGCAAAACTTCTTGTAGTTGTCTTTAAAGTCACACCACTATTTTACATATGATGGCTTATCTCCCACATCTTCATATGAAATTAGAAACCATTTACAATATATTCCAAGTATTTTCTTACCCATTTGTTAGGACTAACTTCCAAGAGTAATATCTCTTTAGGAATCTTAGATGCATTACCACTTTTTTCTAATCCAACAATCTAAAATAATAATAAGCTATATGTTAAAAAATAGATACATAAATACTTGTAAAATGTGTAGACTAAGTATTAGTCACACTTACATATTTCTTGAATTTTCTCTTGTTCAAACTCTTCACCTTATCATCATTTATCAATTTTTATTGACCTCAAATACTCCCTACAAAATGGATTTTAATTCTTTCAAAAGGTAGGTAAGTAATATTAGAGTTCATTAAAGTTGATTAAACCATTACACATACTCTTGAAATATTACCACAATATCCAAATTAAATAATACATAGCAGTGTACTTGCACTCATTGAGTCTCACCTATATAATAAAATTCTTGTTGAGCCCCAATTGGAAGTCCCTCTACACTATGGGAATGATGATCTTGGTTCTGAGAAGGTTGAGCGAAGTTTGACTAGAAGTCATTCAAATACATTGCACAGAAGGCCATGCGTTCCTCTGCCAAATAGTCTTCTATTATAAAATATTTTGGATGAGCTTAGTTTCTCACATAGTTCTTCAATTTGGAAAGATATATGAATGACAAATTGATCATTTGTTATTATGGACGGAAGTAATATATGTAACTAAAAAATAGTAATCCTAGTTCTTAACTAGATGAATACAATGATACTGGAGTGTCCCTATATGTATTGCTTTCCCTGCTAGATGAATAGGCAAGTGTGTCATGATATCAAAAAATGAAGGCGAAAAGATCTTTTTAAGGTGACAAAGAGTCAGGGTGATCCTAGAATGAAAAGCTTCAAACTTAAATGGGTGGCTCAATTTCACATATAAATGTTAAAAGATACCACTCATTTTGATCAGTAGTTTAGATACATGCTTAGGCAAATAACTCCATACTACAATCAGTAGTAACTATTATATCAATATGTGAAAATTATGACTCTTTAAACCAATGATGTTTCGATCTTTCATATTCACACATCTGAAAATATTTAACACATAATCATCGAGAACTTTCATAATTTTTAACACACTTAAAAAAAATCTTCTTCTCTTGTTTGCTCATGATGAATGGAGCTAGTAGCAAAAATGTTTTGTTATCTCTATCCTCTAGGTGAAGTGCCCTTCATATGCCAATGGCCTTTAAATCTAAACATCCATTCAAATTATCCTTCGACTTATCTGGAGTGCTCAGCAATATCCATAATAAATTTTTAAGAAATTTTTTTTAATGTGCATGATATTGAGATTGTGTTGAATATACAATGAGCTCCAATATGGCAAATAAAAAATGACTCTTATTTTCTTCCAATTGGACTTCACATTAGAGTTGCCTTCAATTTGCATTTGTGAAGTCTTTGTTCTCTTGGAGATGGATTAAAAACCACTCACCTCTACATGATTTAGAGTAGCATCTACTTCACTTAGTGTCTTAGAACCAAATAGTTGGGGAGCAAGAACACTATACTCACAAGTCCTATCAAATGTAGTCTTAGTATTCCAAAATCTATGATCAACTGACAGAAATTATTTGTGTCATATGTAAAAAAACTTTTGACCATATTTTAACTACTTGCATTGCATGTTCCTTCCACACACAGGACATGCCAACTTCCCTCTGATGCTATATCCTGAAAGATATGCATATGCCAAAAAATTATTGATTGTCCACATTAATGTTGCATGTAAATAAAACATATGTTTCTTGCTTGCATCAAATGTTGAAATGCCTAGTTTTCATAATTCTTTTAGCTTTTCAATCAATAACTATAACTATATATTAATATTATTTCTTGGTTCCTTTGGTCCATCAATGATTATGGATAAAATGAATGATGATTATTTCATGCACAATTAAGGAGGCTAGTTATACGGAATCAAAATCATAGGCCAAGAGTTATATGAGTAGTTCATTTTCTAAAAAGGATTTAACCCATTAGAAGCTAAGTCTAGATGGACATTATGGATGTCAATAGCAAGATTAGGTATCATGAGTCAAACTCTTTCCATTTGACACTATCTGCTAGATGCCTAATTATACCATCATGTACACGGCCTTCAGTATGTCATCTCATATGTGGTGCTATCATTGTTGACATAAATAGTCAATACAAACTTGGCTTGAAAGGGAAATATCATACAATTTTAATAGGAATTTTTCAAATTGTCCAATTATCATCATCACTTTGGGTTGCAAAATGCTAATATTGAAGTGCTTTGTACTTCTTGCAATAAGAGTTTGATTAACTTTCAATTTTGTAGAGCATATAATTATTCAAATATGTATGAATCTTTATGTATTCCAGATCTATATCTTTCATAATATTCCAAGTCTCCTGATATGAATGAAAAAATGAAGGATGCTAAGAAAATACCTCTTTTCATCTCTCTAGCAATATACTAAATGAGCAGTTGCTCTATCGATACTTGGATTTCATGGCTAGGAAACACATGATGAATGATAACAACATAAATTTTTTGCATTTTGGATACAACACAATGTTAAAATCATCAAGTATTTTGTAAAATTTCTAACTATCTCAATCACAATCCTCACTTGCCATGTCAACCGCATCAGGAAGGGTTTTGGGAGAAAATGTAGGGCTGCAGAAGGCATCACCATCAATCCGCCGATATCATCTCCCTCAATGTCAACTATTATCGTATTAACTATCTACTCTAGTGGATTTGGCCTGTTTAAATATCACCGCTCTTCGCCATGAAATGTCCAATTAGAGTAATACATATTTCATCCTCTTGCAGACATGTTCATACATCTCATTGCTTGTCTGATTATGTGTGCTCATACAAGCTTTGCATGGACACCATAATTTTTGATATGGTCTCTTGCTTCTGTAGGAATAGTTTAGAAATGCATTTACTCTATTAAAATATATAGTATCTAGTCGATTCTTGATCTTGATCTAACTCTTATTCATATCTTAGAAATTTGTACAATCCTCAGTCTAATACTCTATATATACAATAACATCATCCTCTATTTAAGTGATTAAATATTGAAGTAAAAGAGATAAATATAACGATTATGATAAGTTTGGTTATTTCAATTGCTTTTGTTGGATCTTAGATTTTATGGACTCAAAGGCTTCAAGTATATGGATGTCACATTAGTATAATCATACTTTTAGATTTTGAGTCAATAAGGATATTTCTAAGCCCTCTTTTCTTTTAACAAATATCATTACATCAACCTATAAAAATAAAGAGAAAGTGTCCAACCTAAGTCATAATAGGGAGAGAGCGCCTTCGTGAACACCAAAACCTTCTAACAATGATGATGACCAAATATTAATTACAGAAGAGAACTATATTGAATCTTTGATGCAACATGTCATAGAGTAATTCATTAGGAGCTAAGATCTTATTTTAGTTAATATTTTAGTCATTATTTCAAGTATGAAGTCTAGTACGAGTTCTAGTTTCATTAGGGTTTCTACTTGGCTATAGTTTCCTTTTCTAAGAAGGATTTCTACTTTGGTAAGAACTCCTAATTGGAAAGGGTTTCCTACATTAGAGTCTTCCTAGCTAGAGTTCTTTTATTTAGAGTAATCCTACTCCAAATAAGATTTGTTTTCAGAGTATATACAAGCAGTGTTCGACAGCTATGGAAAAATTAATTTTATTCATCAAATTCTACAACTCCTTTAGAGTCTATTTTCAGGAAAAATCCAGTTATTTTTACAGCTGAATTCAATTAAGTTGATTTCAGCTTTATTTCTCCTCCTTTTCATGCTCTTTTTGCTGATTTTTTGCCTCTTTTACAACCTCTGTTGCTTCAATTTAATAATAATTTTATCTTGAAGGAAAGACATCATATGATCAATAGTTATGAATGCATCAATAGACACATGTAAAATCCCTTACCAGGCAAACATATAATCCATCTTCCCATCTTATAACACTTTAAAAATACATCATTGAATGCAAGTAATCATTCCAACATAAAGTAATCAATCGTAAAGGTCAATTTCTCAAAAACTACTTCCATCACAAAGGTCAACAATATGATTTTCCATAATAATTGACATTTGTCATGGTCATACAATTTCACTTTCTTCACACATACAACTTCAAAAATTTTAAAAAAACAACCATTTAATGAGGTCCTTAGTATCCTTAGAAATCATCATAATAATGCAAGAGTATAACGAATAACAATAGACTTCATCATTGAAATCATCCACATACTCATGTGCTTCCCACTCCAATCATTGATCAAGTAACAAAATTTACAAAATAGAGAAGCTGAAGGTTAGGAATTGACCTAATACCTTGTGAACTATTGGAGAAGGGTGCAAGGTGATGCACCCATGGTGAGGAGCTGGAGCAGCATTGGTGAGGTGGTGACCTCCACCAAAGGTAGAATCTTCGACTGGTAGGATGGGAGCTCAAAGGTGGGGTGTCGACTGATGGGGAGCTTGCACACGAGGAGCCAACAGACTGGCAAAAAGCAATAGATTGGCAATTAGATTGGTGAGTCATGAGTGAGACAAGACAAGATCGAGTGGGAGAGGAAGCTCAAGTTGGGAGAGAGCTTTATAGCCTCATTAGTGGTACTAAATGATTAACACCGCTAACGATAGCCTCATTGACATTGCTAATGAGAGTCAGTAGCAACGCTAATCATTTAGTGCCACTAATCATCACTTAATTGGGGCATATCATTAGCATCCATTAATTAGTGCCAAGAATACCTTTAATTTTTGTAGTGTAAAATTCATAGTGACTATGATGGAGAATTTGAGAAGTACTTATTTAAAAAATATTGCATTGAAAATGACATTGAATATAATTTCTCGACTCTACATACTCCACAACAAAATGAAGTTGCAAAAAGGAAAAATAGATCTTTTTAAGAAATGGCAAGAGTCATATTTATCGATTATTCACTATCCAGTACTTTTGGGTGAAGACGATTAATATGGCTTGCTATATCTTGAATTGAGCTTTTATTTATCTGATTCTAGATAAAACCTTATTTGAGTTGTGGAATGGGAAAAAGCCGAATATTGGATATTTTTATGTTTTTGGTTGTAAATATTTTATTCTAAATATAAAAGATCATTTGTCCAAATTTGACTCTAAAATTTTTGAAGAAATTTTTCTTGGTTACTATACTACTTCTAAGGCATATAGAGCCTTTAATAAGTCTTCTATGATTGTTGAAGAATCTATAAATATCCTATTTGATGAAGCTAACCCTCTTTTGGAGGAAAAAATCTATTGATGATGATGTAAATATCTCAGAAATTAGGTGAGATGCAACTTAAGGAAAAAGAAGAGGTGAGTTAAGCAAAGGGTCAAAAAATGAGGATGATGGAGATGAAGGGAACCAACAAGAAGAGCAAAATGGAGATAGAGAACTTTTCAAGTTATGGCAATTCATGAAGAGTCATCCGAAAGATCAAATCGTTGATAATGTTGATCAAAAGGTAAAAACTAGACATGTTATTAAATATAATCTTCATCATATTGCTTTTCTTTCTCAAATTGAACCCAAAAATTTTGATGAAGCTCAAAAAAAATGAAATTTGGTTTCTTGATATGCAAGAAGAATTAAATCAATTTGAGCGGAATCAACTTTGGGATCTCATTTCTAGATAAAATAGCTACCTAATTATTGGTACCATATGAGTCTATAGGAATAAGTTAGATGAATATTGTGTTGTGGTTAGAAATAAGGATAGATTAGTGGCCAAGGGTTTCAACCAAGTTAATAGTATTGATTTTGATGAAACTTTTACACCCATGGCTCATTTGGAATCAATTCATATTTTACTTGCTTTTGCATATTTTCAAACTATTTTGAATGGATGTCAAAAATATTTTTTTGAATGGCTTTTTATCCAAAGAAGTTTATGTTAAGCAACTTCTCAGATTTGAAGATTTAAAAATTTCAAATTATGTTTTAAAATTGAAGAAGACACTATATGGTCTTAAGTAAGCTCCAAGAGCTTGGTATGAGAGACTAAGTTTCTTCTTGATTTCAAATGGTTTTACTAGAGGTTGTGTAGATATCACATTATTTCTATTGAAAAAGTATAATGGTATATTAGTAGTGCAAATTCATATTGATGACATTATTTTTGGTGCTATTAATGTAAAACTTTGTGAGATATTTGTAAGTGTAATGCAAGAAGAATTTGAGATGAGCATGATGAATGAGCTTAACTTCTTCCTTCGACTACAAGTCAAGTGACTAAAAAATAGAATCTTCATAAGTCAAGGCAAGTATTCATGAGAATTGCTCAAAAAGTTCGATATGGATCAAGCTAAAGCTATTATAACTCCCATTAGCCCCTCCACCAAGCTAGGCAAAGATGAAGATGGTGAAAATGTCAAAGAAAAGTGGTATAGAGGTATGATTGGTAGTTTACAATATTTAATCACAAGTAGACCAAATATTATATTTAGCATATGTATGTATGCTAGATTTCAAGCATCACCTAGAAAATCATCTAATAGTCATAAAGCGTATACTTAGATATATTAAGGGCACACTAGATTTAGGTTTGTGCTATCTAAGAGATGATTATTTTGATTTAATCAATGTTTATGATGTAGATTATGCAGAGTATTGTGTGGATAAAAAGAGCAATAATGACACTTGCCAATTTCTTGGTAAAGCTCTAGTTTCATGGAACTCCAAGAAATAAAATTTCATATTTCTTTCTACCAGCAAGACCAAATATATGGCTATTATATTCAAATCTTATGAATGTGGCAAACACTTCAAAATTTTGGATATGATTTTATGGGAATTTCGATTTTTTGTGATAACACTAGTGCCATCAATCTTTCAAACAATCCAATTTTGCATTTTCATTCCAAGCACATTGATATTCAGCATCATTTCCAACGTGATAATATTTTGAAAAAGGATATTTTATTAGATGTTATTGAAATTAATCATCAACTTGCAGATGTTTGATAAAACTTTTGGACAAATCTCGATTTATTTTCTTACAAAAAAATTAGGCATTTTGTCAATTGATTAAACTTCATTTTCATTTTGAACTTTTTCTGAGAATTGTTATCTTTCTTCGAACCGATTATCCGATTTTTGTACTAGTCAACCTATTGGCCTAAGGGAGAGAAGAACTTATTATGTTAGTTGACAGCTCTTGTACTGATCGACCAATTCACATATTATCTATTTTGCATGAACTTATAGTCAGTTGACCAATTCATAGAAATTAGGCATGAGTTCAAGTTAAAAACTCTAGCAGTTGTCCATTTTCCCTAATCCCTCCTGAGCATGGTGACTCCCAGTGACTCCCCAAGGCTCTCTTGCTCAGTTTTGCCCTTCCTCCCTCAATTTTTGTTCATCCCTCACCCCCATTTTTCTCTTTCTCTTCACATGGCTCTGAGATTCAAGCATCTTGCTTCCAAGAAGAGGAAATATAATAGATCTTCATCCTCCACTAGTAATCAAGCCTTTCCTCCCAAATTTGCTTCTATTGAATATTTTACTCTATTCCAAAATAAGTTTGCATCCTCTTACATTGTTGTTTCTCACATAATTGATTTCATCAATCTTTCTTCTTTGAAATTTAGACCCCTCTTTGCTGCACAAGGCTAGACATCCTAAGTAACTAAATATGAAACCTACCATGATCACAATTTCTGAGTCTTTTATGCTAATGCTTCATTTGATGAATCGAGTAACACCTTTGAGATCTCCTATGGATATAAAAACATTCCACTTAGCCTTGTAGTACTTGGATCCATTCTTAGTGTACTCGTAGATAAGGAGAGACTGATCCTCACTTGAAGATGGTCTGACCAACTTTTCTCATATCCATCGGTTGTTGAAACCGTGTTTGAGAAAAATTGGGATGAAGCCATGAGGAAGTTACAGTCAAACCTCTTCACACCTCGGGCTTATGTGATCCATTATCTCCTGGCCTACACCCTTCTTTCAAAGGATGGGCACCACAATGAGGTGTCCTTCACTTAGTTGTATCTTATTTTCTCTCTTCTAACTAGGCATAAGGTGTATTTCCCTATATTATTTTTCATTATATGGCCTAGTATCTTTTCACACTCACGCTACCCTTGGCTTCTATGGAGTTATTTCTATAATTCTTAGGAACTTCGGGGCTCCTATTCCTTAGTGCATTTTCTCATTTTATTACTCCTTCACATCCTTTGATATCTTCTCTCAATTTATCCTCTATCGGATGGGCTTTAGCAAGTGAGATGGTATATGGGTTCATGGAGCTGCAGAGAAAGGAGATGTAAAGCAGAGAGAGGGGGCCGAGATTGATGCTACAAAGAGAGGACAAGGAGCAGGACATGATTCAAACCATGTTGAGCCTCCACTTGCCACATCCTTAGGCTCACACCTAGATTCATTGAGAGGCTGGCCCATTTAGAGGACTTCACATGGAGCACGATTGAGGAGATGACATTTCTCCAGACTACCATGGTTGTGGTCCATGGGATGCTACACACCTTACTCTATCACATAGCTCTTGGACTGGATCCTTAGATTCTCTTTGTTGTATTTATGCTTTTCAGTGGTGTTTAAGACATGGATGTTTTGGATTATGATTTTTTGTCTCTATTTGGATGGCTTTAGACTTTCTTGTTTGTGGTGTTTCACAACTTGTTGCATTTCTTGATGTTATAGATATTTGTATGTTACTTGGTTTGATCTAAGGATCTTATGGTGCATTTTAGCTATTGGATATACATATCTTAGATGCATCATTTTATCTCCAATCCTACAAACTTTCCTTTTTGTTGATACTAAAAGGGGGAGGAATTTGTCTAAATGGAGAAATATCATAGATTTGTATTGTGCACTATCCATATACATAAATTGCATGCTCTTACATGCATATCTACATGCTTTTACATGCTTATACGTATTGTGCTTTAAATTTTAAGTATTTTTTTTTGACAGTTTGTCATCATCAAAAATGGGGAGATTGTTACTCTCTCTAGTTTTGATGATGAGCAAATCATATTTAATGCCTATTTGAGTTGTATTTTAGCTAAAATATATTAAAACTATCAAGGATATGTTTGAAAGCTTCAAAGAAAAGGAAGCACAATGGTGGATGGGGGAATGTGACTTGAAGAGATCAAAGGATGGCTCAAAAGTACCTTGAAGGTATCTACAACAACTTAAAGATTCAAAAATGGCATAATCATAGCTAAAGCAACTCAAGAATTTGTCATTGACTAGATTTAAAATTTCTTTTATTTGCATTTGAGTCAAAAATTTCTTTTGAGATTAATTATTTAGAGCATAAATGTCATGCTAAGTTTTGTAGGAAACTCTTAACATAATTTTTCTGATAGAACCAGGCATCCACTTGGCCTAGCAGACAACCGATTATATTAGACAAATTCAAATGTTCAAAATTATGTAGAATCAAATAACCATTTTATGAACTAGATATCTAGCTAGAGTATAGGTTCTGGTTATTGCTAGAACCAAACTCTTGGTTTGGAATTAGACACCCAACTGGGATTATATTTCTGATATGTTATCAAAATCGGATGACCGATTTGGAATCAGATGACTAGCTAAAGAGATTTCCTAGTTTTGGTAGAATAGAACTAGTCGATTGGTTGTCAAAGTGATTGACCAGTTCATGATTTTTGCATAATTATTATCTATTTTTTTTAACCATTGGAGTGAAGCTAGCTATGAGATTTCTCCCCCAATGGCTAATTTTGACCGAAAAGGTATAAATAGAGTAGAATGAGCTTCTCTAAATATTTTTGATAACTTCTAAATCTTTGTGAACAAGAGATCAAAATCCTTCTAGCTTTCTAGCCATATTATGCTCTAAACTTTCTAATCTCAAATAAATTTTTATTTCCCTTTCACTTAATCTTGAAAGATCTTGTCGTAAGCTTAAAAGTATTTTATTCTTAGATATTTTTCACTTGTGAACTACTTCAAGGATGTTTGGAGTGTTTGAAAGACTTGAGCTCCAGTTTGGAGGACATCTTACCGTTGGAGCAAAATCAAGTGTAAGAGGTTGGCTTCACCAACAAAGCGACATTTTAATGGAAGTTGAACTCCTCAACAGGAAGGCAAGGACCATAGAATAGGAGCAGTTGGTCTCTGAACTTGTTATATCATGGTGCATTCATTCCTCATCTTATTAACACTATTGCACTTCTGGTTGATTGAATTTGTGTGAAATTGCTTGGGTAATTTGAATTGGGTTTTGGTTTTATTAAAAATTATTATTTATCTCATAAAACCTAATTCACACCCCCTCTTAGGTGGGTTTTTTTTTTTTTTTTGCTTTCATGGTGATCTCCTTCCAAAAATGCTTAGAAGTCCCAACTTAAATCTAGTGTTAAATTTTTAACCTTTGGTATTCTTTGTTTTTGTTAAAGATATTTTTTTGTATTCTTTATTTACATTTGTATATTATTCATCTTAAACTCAATACTTTCACACATAATTGTTAATATTCATTTATTTAATTATTTTTTATGTTGGTTAGAGGTAAAGATACTCTTGATATTTTTTTATTTTGCATTTGCAAATTACTTAGCTTAAGCTTGAATATTTTTTGAGTTAATAGTTAATATTATTTATTCAATTTTTTTTTGTTTTGTTAGATGTAAAGATATTATTGGTATTTTTATTTATATTTGTATATTATTCAGTTTAAACTTAAGTACTTTCAAGTTTAACAATCAATATTCATTCATTTAACTTTTTTTTATGTTTTATAAGAGATAAAGATATTCTCAATATTTTTTATTTACATTTGCATATATTATTCAATTTAAAGTTGAATGCTTCCAAACTTAATGATTAATATTTAATTAATTAATTATTTTCTTCTTTGTTTTTGTTAGAGCTAAAGATAACTTTGATGTTCTTCATTTATATTTGATGATACACCAAATCATAAAGACTGGCTTGGTGAACCCAGATAGGTATAAACCAAGACTAAAGCTATCGGCCAAGGTGACCAAAGGCCGAGCTTCGAACTAATTGGCAGAGGTAAACTCTCTAAGTCCAATGTCAATAAGGACCGAACCCAAAGATCAAGTTATGGATTGATGCATCCGAAATAAGAAACACTTGTTTTGCTGAGATGAGCTCGGTGTCCTTGGCTAGCAATGAACCCACACTTGGGTCTGCGAAAATATAAGGGAATTACACTATGTTGTGATCGGGCCTAAACATCTCGGCTATTTCATAGTTAGCATCGAATGATTATGGGATCTAGGCCTCACTTGTTTCAGGAAGTTAATCCCAAAGGATTCAAGATTGATAGTTACCTAAAATTATGAGATTTTAATATGCTAAATCTCTATATACATTATAAATAGCATAATGATTAGAGGGATAAGGACTAATGTCTGATTTTTTATACCACTTATCATTAAGTGCTAGACTAACTGGAATGTTAGAGTAACTGTTGTCAAAGAGTTTCTAACTATCTTCTTCATAGTTTCTCTTTGTGCAGATTGATGGAGGGATAGTCTAGTAGATCAGATCTCGAGGAGCCTCCCAGACTGAAATCAATGGTGAACTAGGCTCTATTAATAAATTACTACTTTCATTGAGATATGCTTCGTCTCTCTTTTTTGGTCACCATGCCTCTGAAGGTGATGAAGGCATTATCATCCAAGAACCAGCTTGGGGGCTAGATTGCCCATGCACCTATAGAATCACATAATTTCTCTAGCAGACTAGGTAAATCCACTTACTGAGTGAACTCGACTACTCAGCCACCAACATAATAGAAATCTCAGGGAGTCCCTTTGCTAACGATCCCCAAAGTACTACCAGTCCCTCCTAATGTTGTGAGTTAGTAGGAATTCCAAAAATTGACTATTATAGTTCAGCAAATGACACAGTTATTGGAGGCCTAAGAATAGGCTATGCAAAATCTATAGGCCCAACAATTATAAAATTATGTCTAAATAATACAAAACTTACATGCTTACTACACCCAAGCTCAAGCTCAAGCTCAAGCTCAAGTTCAAGTTCCAGCTCAAAATGCAGCTCCAAATCAGCAAAAGGAGTCATGTCCACAAGTCATAAGCCAATTAAACCTTGGTGGGTATCATGATTTAGGTTATCAGGACCCTTCAATAGCGGTCTCCTTGTAGTACCAAGCCTTAAGGGGGTTAGGAGGGTCCCTATCCTACTTGTGATCCAACCAACGAGGCTGCGTATTACACTTATATAGGCCAACTCTCGGCTAGGGCCATTCAAGTAACCCAAGGAGAGGTCATGTCTCATATAGCTTGAGAAAGGTTCAAAGCACCAATTCACCTGAACCAAACGAGATATGATACACTTCTAATTTCTGAAATTGCTTTTTCACAAGTGCAATTGAAGTTCCGCCAACCACCCTATGAAGTGTATGATGGCTCAAAGGATATAGTCAACCATGTTAGAACATTTAGGAATGCCATGATTCTCCAAGAAGCATGGGATTTCACTATATGTAAAGCATTTTCAATGAAACTATAAGATCTAGTTCTGGCCTAGTACTCTAGGCTTCTAAGGCATTTTATCACCTATTTTAATGACTTGCCTATAGGTTCATAGAGTAATTCATTTCATTGGTGCCTTGGCAAAAAAACCCTTCAATGATCTTGACCTTGAAGCAAAAGGAAGGAGATATATTGAGAAAGTATCTAGCATAATTTAACAAAGCTTGGCTAGAGGTCTCAGAGTTGGATGGCTCCATCATCCTCGCCATGGTGGTCAAAGGAATTAGATGGCCTTGGATAGCCTATGAAATGGCATAGAAATCCCCCAAAAGCTTGGTTGAATTCATTCAATTGGCTCAGGCATATATTGATGTTGAAAAAATAATTTTGACAAAAAAGGAACCAGAAGATAGCGGTAAGCAAAGGAAAGAGTCTCGGGAAGCCAAACCGCCCATTTCAAAGAAACAATGAACCAAACAATGAGAACATCGAAAAAAATTTTGAGCCTACACTCTCCTAAATAATTCAATGTTAGAAGTATTGGCACAAATTGAACACTGAGACTTATTACAAAAATCTAAACCCATTCGTACAAGTAGACAAAACCTAGATAAGTCAAGTATTGTCACTTTCATAAAGACTATGGCTACGATACTAAGGAATGAAGACACTACAAAGATGAGATTGAAAGGCTCATCAAAGAAGGCCACCTTATATACTTCATCTATCAAGGTGACAAAACTAATGAAGCCCTTGCTCAAGAAGCTCGATCACATAGCCCTCCTTGGAGAAATCCTACCCTGAATTGCAAAACTTGCTAGTTGAAGGCCACCTTAATATGTTCCTAGCAACCCCATCTACTCAGAGTGAAGCCTTGACATTGACTGGTAGATGTTGAGCTATCATTGGGGGGGCAGGTGGAGTTGAAGAAGGAATTCAAGTGATAGCACTGTGTGCTTGAGTATGGAGATATAGTCTTCTTAATAAAAGACCTATAGGAAATTTCAACACCCCATAGTAAGGCTTTGGTCATCTCAGTGATCTTGGATGACTACTCCATGCAACACATCATGATAGATATAGAAAACTCAACCAACATTTTATTCACTTGGGCTCATGATCCAATGAAGATCGAGCAGAGATTGGAACCCTATGTACGAATATTAACCAAATTTACGAGAGATTCCATCACCTCTCTTGGCATAATTGACCCACTTTTTACAGTTGGAGAGAATCCCAAGAGTACCACAATTAAGTCAAAGTTTGTGGTGGTATAAACTCGCTCTACCTACAATGTGATACTAGGTTATCTAACACTAAATTATCTCCAAGTGGTAATCCCAACTTTTTATTTAGTTATGAGATTTCTAACTAAACATGACATAGGTAAAGTATGGGAAGACCAAAGTGTTGCCAAAAAGTATGAGGTGGCCTCTTGGAAGAATAACCTCAAAAAACAAGGAAAAAAGTCGGTAGTTGTGGAGATCAAGGAATCCCTGCAAACCCAAAGAAGATATAGGCCAAACTTGTGGAACAACTAGTCAACCTAGTTATCGACGAGGGCTTAGGAAGAATAATAAAGTTTGGGGCAAATCTTATAGAGCCCCTTCACACCAAACTTGGGGACCTCTTACAGAAGAGTCAAATATCTTTGCATGGACTCCTGAAAATTTATTAGACATAGACTCTTCGGTCGTGTAACATGAGCTCGTAGTAGAAGACTACAAACTAGTCAGGTAGAAAAGAGGACATTTTGCTTTGGAGCACGAGAAGGCAATTGGCAAAGAGGTAAATAAACTTCTTTATGTAGAATTTATCAGAGAGGTCCACTATCTTGAATGGCTAGCCATTGTAGTGATGGTGAAGAAATCTAATAGTAAATAAAGAATGTGCATGGACTTCATCGACTTGAATAAAACTTACTCCAAAGATAGTTACCCACTACTGAAGATAGAACAATTTGTTGATACTATCTCAGGATATCAACTCTTGAGCTTTCTAGATGCATTCTTAGGCTACCACCAAATTTGAATGCACCCAAAAAATGAGGAGAAGACAACCTTCATCACTGACCAAGGAACCTTCTGTTACATAGCAATGTCTTTGGATTAAAAAAAAATACTAGAGTAACATATTAGAGGATGATAAACAAGGTCTTCGAGCACCAACTTGGGAGAAATATAGAGGCATATGTTGATGACATGTTTATGAAAAGCCTCCACACTGAGGAACACTTGAAAGACCTTGAAGAAACCTTCAATACATTTTAAAAGTTCAATAAGAGGCTGAATCCAAAAAATGTACCATCAATGTATGTTCAAAAAATTTTCTTGGGTATCTCATTTCAGAATGAGGAATAGAAGCAAATCCAAAGAACATCAAGGCAGTCTTGCAAATGAAATCTCCTGGCTCTACCAAAGAGATGTAGAGGCTTATAGGTATGTTAGCAGTTCTCAATCGCTCCTTTTCTAAGTTAGGTGAGAAGTGTTCACCTTTTTTTTAAAGTATTGAAGCAAACTTTTGGATTTGAATGGACCAAAGAATGTGATCAAGCTTTTGAAGACCTTAAGAGGAACCTACTTCAAGATTGCTTGTGCAGTAGGAGTGGGCGCCTTCAAGTTCATGTTCTTAGATGGCAAACTACTTCTAAGGCATAACATATTAACAACCTTAGAAGATTTTATCTTTGAAATAAATTATATCTAATTTATTTTCTAGAAAAAATTATGCTTCAAGTGCCATTTTAGAAGAAACACAAAAAGCCTTGGTACAAATGAGGCATAAGACCTCAACTCTATGCCAAGCACAAAAGATCTCGATCTAAACAAGGCATAAGACCTCACCTCTTTGCTAGGCACAAAAGACCTTGGTCCAAACGAGGCATCAAACCTCAGCTCCACGCTAGGTATAAAAGACCTTAGTCTAAATGAAACATAAGACCTCAGCTCTATGCCAGGTATAAAGGACCTCAATCTAAATGAGATATAAGACCTCAATTCTATGCTAGACACAAAAGACCTTGATCCAAACGAGGCATAAGATGTCGACTCTATGCTAGGCATAAAAGACCTCGATCTAAACAAAGTATAAAACCTTAACTCTATGCTAGGCATAAAAGACCTCAATCTAAATGAGGCATAAGACCTCGACTCTATCCTAGTCATAAAAGATTTTAGTCCAAATGAGACATAAGATCTCGGCTCTATGCCAGACATAAAGGACCTCAGTCCAAATGAGACATAAGACCTTGGCTTTATGCCAGACATAAAAAGACTTTGATCTAAATGAGGCATAAGATCTCAGCTCTATGCTAAGCATAAAAGACCTTGGTCCGAACAAGGTATAAGACCTTGACTATATACTAGACATAAAAGACCTTGATCTAAATGAGGCATAAGACCTTGAATTTATACCAAATACAAAAGACCTAGGTCTAAATGAGGCATAAAACCTTGGCTTTATGCCAAGCATAATAGACCTCAGTCCAAATGAGACATAAGATCTTGGCTCTATGCCAGACACAAAATACCTTGATCTAAATGAATTATAAGATCTAAGATTTAGGTTAGGTACAAAAGACCTTGGTCCATCCGAAACATAAGACTTAGGCTCCATGTTAGGCAAAAAATCTTGTTTCATATAGGGTATAAGGCATCAATGCCATATCAAGTAAAAATCCAAAATTGTCAAAAGACAGGCTCTTTCAAGCTCGTAGTCCAACAAGGTGTTTCAATATTTTAGCTAAAGTGCTCCTTTCTAGAAGGCACTCCCTCACCTGAAGAGAATCTTGATTGGTCTATGAGGACATCTAACCCTTGAATATAAGATCGAGGAGAGAAGCGCTAGGTACTTTGGGTACCCACAGAAGAATACTTGCAAACACCTAGGGGTTACCAGCTAAACTAACAATTGAGGGAATTTATCCCAATAAAAGTAAGCTTGCCTGACTATCTTGACTGTTGAAAGCATTGGAGCAGGATCAATTAACGCCGATTCTTAGAAAGAAAGTTAAAAGGGTAGCCTCAGAAGACAAAGGTTCAGAAATAAGGCAAAATTTTATTGAACTAAGAAGTAAGACTAGTACAAAAATTCTTTCATTAAAAAAAAAAAGAAAAAATATAATTAGTCAGAAACATTTAGAGGCTCTAAAGACTCTGTTAGCTTGCTAGACTCTTGGGATTGAACATTGATCTTCGCCACCTTTGCCTCTTTAGTCTCTCTTGCCTTCATCACTTTGGCCTCCCTCTAAAGAAGAGCCTCATACTCCCACTTGAGGGGCCAAACTCTTAGTTCAAGTCAGAGGTCTCCAAGGTCAAACTCGGCCTCGCAGTAAGGTTTCTTTACTATGTCCTAGTATACGAGATAGGCTTTCATGAAGCATTGGAGGAGAGCTTCGGATGTTCCCATAGGCCTTAAACTATTTGACTTTCTGGTGAGATCATAGACTGACCCTAAGTTGATTTGGTTGTGAGACAAGATCGTAGATTGGCTGTAAACTGTTTGACTCTTAGGCAAGGCTATAGACTAACTCCAAGTTAATTTGGTTATTGGGTGCAACTGCAGGTTAGCCTTAAACTGTCTAACTTTCAAGTGAGACTGTATGCTGACCCTAAGTCATATTGGTTGTTGGAAGAGACCGCAGGCTAGCTCTCAATTGTTTAAATTTTGGGTGAGACTATAGGCTGATCCTAAGTCAGATTGATTGTTGGACGAGATTAGCTTGCATCCTCTTCATCTTCAAGGCATTAGCGTGTTCAGAGCTACAGAGGAATGTGGTGACTGCTTGAGTCTTGGCATCCTCTAAGGTGGACTAATATTGAGTCTTCAGGGCCTCTAGGCTAGATAGAGCCAAGTCGCGCTCAGCCAGAAGGAGGTTCTTCTCTTCCTCCATCTTCCTCTTTGACTCCTCCATACTATACTGGAGAGACTCGAGTTGAGAATGAAGTAGGTTCACCTCTTCTTCGACTTTGCTCTTCTTGAATGTTACCTCCTTCTATGCTTCGTAAAAATGATGTCCTACATAGTAAAAATACTATAGGACTTGTAGATAAACTAAAAGTTAGGACAGTGAAAGAAGAGGAAAATTGAAGGAATCAAGTTCGGACAAGCTCACATCGAAATAAGATTTGGCTCCCTTTGAAATGAGTTTGTTGACAAGGAGCCTAACAATAGAGGAGTTGGCACTATCCCCAAAATCCTTGAGGAAGTATTCCTTGACATCGATCTCCTTCAAGGCATCTCAGTATCCAGAAGGAGAGTGCCCTTACATCTCTGAGTGTGTTGGAGAAGGAGTGGAGGCAGGAGTGGCTCCCTTGCCATGATCAACCTTCTTCGTCATATGACAAGTTAGTGATTTGACATCATCCTCTGCAGTAGCAGTTTGGGAAGGTGGAGACGAAGAATGAGGTGATGCTTGTCTCTTTCTCACCCATTCGTCGCTTGTACCTTGGCTTTTCCCCTCTTCCTCCTTCCTCCTTCCGCTTCCCTTGGCCTTGAGCTGCCATTGGGGAGGGGGTAGGAGCCTCTGACTCAGTGGGTTTCTTTTGGGTGGCCTGAACCAATGACACCTAAGACGTCCCTCCTTGTTCCTTCAGAAACTCGTTCATGAAGGAGAGTTCTGGAATCCCTATAGTGCAATATCACATTGTTAAATCAATGCAAAAATTTTTCACAAGGGAAGTAAGCCCAAGATATGAGGGCTGGGATTCATATCGGCTATCCAAGCAATGGATAGGCCAGGTTGCTTCAATCAAGTCTTGTCAAACTATGTAGGAGTAGACCTAATACTCTCAACTTCCTTAGCTCAGGACACTAGGAGTCGATGGACTTTGGGATGGATTTCGGGGTTAGTCCTATGGAAAAAAAGATTTCCCCATTTGCAGAGAAGGCCTGAAGGCCTGAGTCAACTCTAGAGAAAACTCTCACTGGATGGTCCTTCCAAGAATGAACAGAGGTAGAGTTGGAAGTAGATAATTTACACTACTCTTTTGGGGGTAAAATACCACCTGTTCTCGGTATTGGAGCCTCAATAGCCTTTGAAGATATCCCTAAATACTTCTACAGTGGGAGGATAACCTTTGGAGGTGGCTAAGATTCAGAAGGCCGAGATGAACTTTATGGCATTTGGTACAATTTAATTCAGAGCTAAATTCCAATCTTTCAAAACATCTCTAGTAAAGGAATCTACAAAGTACTTAAGCATGCTCTTAAATATTTCCTAGTAGGTACTAAACTTAAACTCAAACTCCTCCCTAAGGGTTTTACTATCCTCCTAGAGCCCCAAAAGTCTAACTCAGTTCCGTCTAGAAAATTGAATATACTGACTAACTATCTAAGAGTTTCTTTTTGGAAGGAAGACTTAGAAATCCAAATCCTTACATCAAAAATACCTAGTAAAATACTTGTGCTAGGATCATCAAGAGTAGAATAACAAAAGTTAAATGTAGGAACTCCTTTAATGGCAAGGGCAAGATGTGCGTAGCTTCTGAAGGGCATGCCCTCATAGGCTCAGACGGGCATGCCCTCATAGGCTCAGACCTAGCTCCCACAGTGGAAGGTGTAGTAGAGGACGTGGTGGGCTTTGAGGCTGATGGTGTAGTGATTGGAAAAACAATGCACCCCTTGGACCTCCTTTGGCATGAATGTAGAGCCTTGGCCCCTGGTGGACGATGTTGAGATGGCGTGGAGCGTTGAAGACTTCTTTGAGGCAGGGGTCGTTGGCCCTATGGTGCTATCCTTCCTCATGGTGGAGGGCCCTTTTTTGGAACTAGATAGAGAGGAGGAAGATGCCATTGAAGAGTATGGTTCTAGTGGAGAATGAAGATGTAGAAGGAAGAAAGTAAAGATTGGTGAAATTGCTAAAGTAAAAAAAAAGAATAGTATCCCTTATACAAGACTCATCCCATCATCTAATTGCCTCCACACGGCTCAATTTGGGCTAAAGAAGTTCAAGAGGGGGGATCTTTAAAATCCTCACTTGGATCTTGGTGACACATGTCCTCTATCTAATTGGGAACCACATCAAGTGAGGGAATCATGAGGCGAGTCAGGCATCGCTTAGCGAGTGGATGGCTCTAGGTTGTCACCTTAAGAAGAAACAAAATCCAAATAATTATGCAGGATTTGACAAAATGATGGCTTGTGTCCTTGGGCATCGTGGTGGCTTTACATCATGGGACATTAGGTTAAGTAGCAATGCTATTCCCTATGCGTCATGGCGGCTGACACCTTGCTTTTCCAATGAAAAGACTATTACTTGGGTTATCCAAGTTGAGATAATCAAAGGCTGAACCATTTGATAGTCATCAAAGGAAAGCATGAAAACTCAAGTCCTTGAACCTACGAGACGGGGCTTAGAGTTGGCAGTACTAATGATACACCAAATATAAGGATTGGTTCGGTAAACTCGAGTAGGCGAAACTAAGACCAAAGCTGTTAGCTAAGGTGACTAAAGGTTGACCTTCGAGCTAACTAGCCAAAGTAAACTCTCTCAGTCCAAAGTCAATAAGGACCGAACCCAAATATTGGATTGTGGATTGATGCATCCGAAGTAAGCAACACTTGTCTTGGCACCGAATTGAGATGAGCTCGGTGTCCTCGGCAAGTAACAAGCCCACACTTGGGTTTGTGACACTATAAATGAGTCACACTAAGCTATAACAAGGCCCGAATGTCCCAACTAATTCATAGCTAACATTAAATGATTATGAGATCTAATCCCCACTTATTTTAGGAAATCAATCCCGAAGGATCTTGGACTAATTTGAGCATCAAAGCGGTCACTGCCGGAGAATTTCTGGCAATCTTCATCACAGTTTCTTTTTGTGCAGATTGATGGAGGGATGGCCTAACATATTAAATTTTGAGAAGCTCTCTAGACTAAAATTAGTGGTGAACTAGACTCCATCAACAATGTTTATCTAATATTTAGCTTCATGACACAATATCTCTCTTAAAAATTTCATCGAATACCCTCCTCAATTCAGTCTAACATCTCTAATCTTTCAGCACATATCGATCATAGTATTTCAAGATGATACATTTCTTTTAGGGAGGCCACAAAAGCATAACATTTTGAGAAGCACAACGAAAATGGAGAGGAGGTCAAGACGATGGTTCTTGACAATAACAACTTGGTAATAGAGGTTGATAGGCAGGAGGTAGAGGACAGATGTAAAACAGAGGGTGAAAAGGAGGAAGAAATGGTCGTAAATGACAAAGTGACTATCCACAAGGATGAAAATAGTAAGGATGTCAGCATGGACATGAACAAGGAAAAACATGTAGAGGAGAGTATTATAAGGGAAGAGAGAGGTGGGGACAAATAGCAGTCATATGTGACATTCAACTTAACAACCGATGCAATCCTCATATCTTGTCAGAAGAATTGAAAATAATTTTCAGAATTCTACTAGGTGGCTAAGAAAAATGAAAAAATTTAAGGAAATTTTATGAAATTAACCGTTTTAAGAAAAATGAAAAACTTTAAGGAGATTTTATGAAATTAACCATTTTATTAATAAGAACTAAGAAAAGATGGTCTCGTTTTAACTTTATGAGTAAAGTAATGGGAATCTTTTGTTTAAAGTTAATTTAATTTAGTCTTTTTCTTTGGTGGAAGAAAAAAGAAGTGCTCTACCAAACAACACTGACGCGTTTTGGTGCCTAACGGTCATGCTCTTCTCCTTGGTGACGTTGAATCTACATTTGGGAGAAAAATTCTTTATCTGAATTTTAAAAAAAATCTTAGAAGGATAATTGTGACATGTGAGAATTTGCATGTTGGCAAGACAAAGTTTCTGTCAACCACCGGTCTTGGACACGGGCTGCGCAAAACAATCTGTCAGTATTCGGTATATTCAATCTCCCGATAAATATTTTTTGAGAAAAGTTTCAATAGCCCGGAAAAATTTTCCAAAATTTTAAAAACTCCTTTAAATTGTGATCATCACTTCACTCTTTGATCACCCGAGAAGTTCTAAAATTAGAGAACTTACTTCCAAAGGCAATCATATCAATTTGGGAGATGGATGTGGTCCGTATTCTATTAATTATTAATTGCGATAATTACAAGGCAAATAGTCCCTCATATGATTGATGTTTCCCTTGATTTTGCGAAGGTTGAATAAAATTTAGGACAGAGATATAATGGCGCATGTGATCATCGTCTCTTTCTGGCAGCAACTCTCATCTTTCCAGCATATCTTGGCTGATAATCTTTGACAGATGTGACTCAAACAATGAATAGTTTCTGAAAATAATTACACATAATCGTCATCATCACTCTTAATTTTAATCTCAATTTCATCATCCAAAAAACAAGTACAAGAACATGGACATTTATTATCTCATGGCATTTGGCTAATTGTTCAACTCTGCTTCTTCAGAAGCGACGCTTTGGAACAAGGTAGAGACTTTCTTTCCTGCTCGTCGTCAATCCGGGAGCTTCAGACATGTCCAGGTCTTCCTCAGCCATGCCATCTGGCAAGCTCCAATCAAAACGATTTACCAGGTTCGCCAACACGAGTTCTATAGTAGACGTTGCCAACTGCATTCCTGGACAAATCCTTCGACCTGAGCCAAATGGAGTGTACTGAAAATCATGCCCTTTGAAATCTATGCTACTATCCAAGAATCTCTCCGGTCGGAATTCCAATGGCGCCTCCCAGAATCTCGGGTCTCGTCCAATGGCCCAGTAGTTGATCAAAACTCTAGTTTGCTTAGGTATTTCATAGCCTTGTATTTGACAGCTCTCCATCGATTCTCGAGGAACCAATAATGGAGCTGGAGGATGGAGCCGCAGTACCTCTTTGAGTATAGCTTTGAGGTAGCTCATCGCGCTCAGATCCTCATCGTTTATCATTGAATTTCCACCCCCTATTCCTCTTACTTCATCTTGTAGCTTCTTCATCACTTCTTGGTTCTTGATGAGCTCTGCCATTGCCCACTCTAGCACTATAGATGATGTATCAATGCCTCCAGAGAACATATCCTGTTTCAAATGGAAAGGAAATTAAGCATTGTGAAGCACACACAAATCATAATAAGCTTCAAATTTCGGTCATCAAGAAGAAGATTACCAGTAACAGAGCTTTGATGTGGTCATTGGTGAGGGAGTAATTCATGTTACGATCCTTTTGGAGTGAGAGCATGACATCCACAAAATCCAGATCAACCTCTTGTTTCTCCTCCTTTCTATTGGCATGTTCCTTGATCATCTTATCCAGAACAGTGTCCCACTTCTTAGCATTTTCTTTAGCTCTCTCATCCAACCCAAACAAGGGGCTCAACCATCCAAGAGAAGGGAAGTAATCCTCCACATGGAAGCTGCTAAACACAGCTACGTTCTCCCGAATAATTTCGCGAAACAACTTGTTCCTATTTTCTTCCTGTGAGACCTTCCCCAACATCAGCCTACATAGCATGTCGGCAGCGAAAAAGTTCCCCGTTTCGCTCATGTTCACCTGCTTCAATGAAGAAGAAGCCCGGGAAATCTTCTCCATCAGATGCAACACCTCGTCCTCTGTGGCAGCTCTGTAGGACTGCACTCTCCGAGAGCTGAGCAGATGAGTAACGCATATCTTCCTCAACTGCCTCCAGTGCCCTCCATAGGGTGCAAAGCCGATGTCATGACAATCATAGAGCATCACTTTGGCGGCCTTCAGAGAAGGCCTGCTGGCGAAGATGTGGTCGTGGGTGCTGAGGATCTCCCGTGCCATTTCTGGGGAGGAGACGATGAGAGTTGGAATTTGGCCGAGTCTAAGGAGCATGAGAGGGCCATGCTTCTCGGCCAGATCTCGGAGGGATCGGTGGGGCACGGAGCCCAGCTGGTGGAGGTTTCCGATGAGTGGCAGCTTCAGCGGAGAAGGTGGGAGACGAGTCTGCTTGGATAGGACCAGTTTGATTCTCAGAAGCAGTAGAAAGAGAGGAAGCAAGAAGAGAATGGCTAGCATAGAGATTGAAGCCATTTGAGTTTGCAGCTTCACAGGGGAACCATTCATTTTATAATCCAAGATTATTACTTGAGATCGAGGCCTTGCACTGAAAGTTGATTTGAATTTATAAAATAGCACAACTACTTTGACTAGGAAACCTCTACATTTATGACTTAAATTTGGAGATAGCCTGATTCCAACCAGCATCTCTTTCAATTTTGAAAAAAAAATCTTTTTTATAAATATTTTGAAATCACACCTATCACCATCTATCTAATTTTTACATTAGTCTCGTCATCCTTGGAATCATATATGTTAAAATATAAGATATCGTTTGACTCCAAATCAAAATCAAAATTAAATTCAAGACTAATAAATTATTTTTATAAATAAATATTTTTTATCAAAAATAATCCTATAATAGTTTAAGGTTTGAAAAATATTTAAATTTTTATAATAATTTAATTTAATAATATTGTAAAATAAATAATATTAATTTTACAAGACAAAAAAAATAATTCTAAAAAATACTGATTCTAATCTTGATTCCGATCTTCAACCAAATGGTGCCTAATAGATCATCTAATAAATCAAAGAGTTTTTTTACTCTTTTTTTCTATCTTATTACCATTGAATACACACACACACACACTCTCTCTCTCTCTCTCTCTCTCTCTATATATATATATATATATATATAAGAGTCCTATTTTAGGTTATGCATTATATTAGACTATAACTACTATTGTCATTAGAAATCAAAAAAGTAAAAACAAAAAACTAATTAACCTATATAGCTTTCAATTTAGATCTTATGTTAAGCTAATATTTTTATATATATACTATGTAATATTTTAAGAATCAATTATAAGTAAAATCAAATTCATTCAAAATTCAAACAAGTATTATAAATATAATTCTATCAAAGTTAACAAGAACAAAAGAGTTAAAATTTATGAAATAAGAAATCATTCAGATAATTAGAAGTCAAGACTAAAAATGAAGTTATTAATGTTCAATGCAACTTTATATATACATATACATATAGTTTCAAGATTTAGTTCAAGCAAAATTAAATCTCTTTTAAACTTCAAGTAAATGCTACAAAGACAAAATATTCAAAAGTAACAGTAATCGTATTTTCAAGATTATTAACAAGAACTCATTTAGAAAATTATAAATCAAGTCAGACAAGTAATGAGTAGTGCCTCCATAATAAATAATGGGCATACATATATAATGAGTGACTTGAATCATATACAAGTGGACATACTTAAAATTAGTGGTAGTAACAAAAATAAAAATTTTCTCATAAAATGGGTCTTATCAAGAATATATCTCTACTCTGATACCTACGGGGTGATCGCAAAATTAATTTTCAACAAAAATACAAGCATATGTCAATATGACCATTTAACCTCAATGACAGGGTAAGACAAGAATCAAGTGATTATTTAATCTCAATGGTGGGATAAGACAGGAATCGAATGAGAGACGACACAGTAAAATATTAAAATATTATACCATGATCCAATAACATTTATAAATCAAGAAGTTTTTATATAGGAATACTTACATGGTTTTCAAGTTCAATACAAGAATCCGAAAAAAAAAATCAAAAAGTAAAGAAGCTTTTCATGAATTCACATGCATGATTTATATATTTTTAACACAAGTAAATATAACATAAATATAAAATAAAGATATAGTTCTCTTATAATACCTTCAAGTTATTAAGAAGTACTCAAAAGCATATATAGCATATAATCATAATTCATACTTATCATAAGATATAAATATACTAAAATAGTTGTTAACTTAATATTATCGAGAGTTACTCATTTTTTTATTTGAGAGAGAATTACGACAAGTATAAATCAAACACAACCATAATTACCAATATTAAACAACATGATTTCTAACACATGAATTTAAATACAATTTTACCTAATTTCTTTGACTTTAATAAATACTAAAAGTATTATTTAAAATTCGATCAAGAGCACGTACCATAATAACTTTATCTTAAATTCACATCCAACATGCAAACCAATTATAACAATTTTAAGATTAAGACTTGTAACATATATCTATTCTACTTTGATATTAAGACTAATAAACATATATCACAATGGGCCTAATTCAGTTTCATGTCCAATATCACAACAATCTCAGGATCGATACTTTTAACGTGTATAATTGATCTTCAAACTATATATATGAGCTTATATAATTTTAGAAAAAAATTAAATTAGATAGAAATATAACACAATAGTTTTTTGATTTTATTAATGATATTCTAAATCATTCTTGAAAATCATGGATTTGAGATATCACATGAATTATCCTAACTTCTAAATATCAAGATAGCTTCCAAAAATTCACTAACAAAATTTAGTTTAATTTTAAAATAGAATTAGCTCTCATAAGACCATGATAGAAAAATGAGAATCTACATCCTAAAATCAAATATGCTAGTTTTTAAAGATTTCCAAAAATAAGACAAGGATTAATACAAGAATAAGACCAACATCAAGATCTTGAATCTAAATACATAGAGAATATGAATAAAAATTTGATTGAGAGGAAAAATATAAGAACAATACCTAACAAGAGAGCCCTAAATTTTACCAACATGAGTAATTCAAGGTCTTGGTTTCTCACACATTATCGAAAATATCGCCGTCGAGCTTCACATCACCAAACCCTAGTTGTGTTGGTTGTAACTATATATTTTTTTCCTTTTTCCTCTTGAGAGCCACCACCACTATTTTGAAAAAAGAATAAATAATTTGCAGCAACAGGAGAAAATAAAAATTGTGGCTTTAGGGTTTTTTTAATAGTTATTTACAAAAAATATTCCAAACTAAAGAAATTCACAAATAAATCTCTTTCATTTTTTTGGGTTTTCACAAGATCCACTAGATCCGTGAGCCTAATAGACCCAGGCCCATTGACAGCCCTAGTCAAGGGTTCGTCTGGCGCCTCCCGGAATATGGGATCCTGAGCAATCACCCCATACTCGATCATAACTTTGGTTTGCTTAGGCATTTCGTAGCTTGTGTTCAGAAGCTCTCCATCGATTCTCGGAGACTTTTAATGTCTTTTAGCAGGATCAGCAGCAGGAATGAAAGAAATCTGATGTCCTTGTTACAAGAAATAAATATATAGATTTATTTAAAGAAGAAAAAAAACCAGAACTAAAAGAGAAAAGCACAAAATTTGGAGACGATGAGGAGCTGCAAAGACTAGAGGAAAACTTAAGTTACACATTATATACAACAATCTATTTACCAACCACCGTCCAAGGTCACTAGGACCCTAGCTCAGCGACAAGGTAAAGATTTCTCTTTATCCTTACTGTTAATTCAGGATTTTCACTCCTGTCTAGATCTTCTCTTGCCATACCATCGGGCGATGGCCATTTAAATTGATGTATAAGATTAGCTAGTGCAAGTTCAACGGTAGCAACTACTAGGTGTATTTCAGGACAAATTCCCCACCTCGAACCGAATGGAATGAATTGGTACTCATGCCCTTCGTAATCTATATTGGTAATTCTTCAGATGCCTGCCACAACTCTGGGTCCTTGGTAATTGACCATACATTGATAAGGATTCTAGTTTGTTTTGGTATTTCATAGCTGTTGATTTGGCAAGTCCGCATTAAGTCTCTAGGAAGCAACAGTGGAACTTGAGGGTGGAGCCGCAAGTGCTCTTTGAGCACAACTTTTAGATAGCTCATCGCAGCAATATTCTCTTCCACAACCATGGATTTCCGCACACTATTCCTCTCATCTTATCTTGCAACTTTTTCATCACTTTTGGATTCTTAACGAGCTCTGCCGTGGTCCATTCTAGAACAATGTATGATGTATAACTTCCTGCTGCGAACATGTCCTGCTTAGAAGACAGTAAAGATTGAGAGTAAGCACATTAACAACTTGTTAATTCTGTTTTTTTTGTTGTTTAAGAGAGTAAAGATTGACAGGATGCATCATACTAAGGATGATTTTGAACCAACAAAAAGTAAATAATTGTAATTTAAGAACCAAGAAAATTACGATTAGCAGAGCTTTAATCTGCTTTTTGGGGATGGAGAAATCAGCAACAAAATCCATTTGGAGTGCAAGCAAGACATCCACAAAATCATAATCCTCCCTGTGTTTCTCTTTCTTCTTGTTGACATGTTCCTCAATCATCCTTTCATGAAAAGAATCCCTCTTCTTGGCATTCCTCCTAGTCCTTTAATTTGAACCAAACAAACGATTCAGCCATCCAAGTGAAGGGAAGTAATCCTCGGCTCACTACAATATTTTTTAACATTAAGTGCTACCAAAGTCCAAAAAAACGCAGGCTATATTTTGCTAATATTTTTTGGCGACGCTTATTATTTACCGTTTTTATGTTGATTGTAAAATTTAGTGTTTTTTTTAAAATATTACTAAAACTCTAATCCGGTATTTTTTGCAGCTATAGAAAAGTATCATCAATATTGTAATATTAGTGATCCTTATAGAGAAGCACCATCAAAAAATAAATTATTGGTGGTACTTATTTAAGAGCATCGACATTTTCAAAAGCGCTAACAAAAATTTTTACCGACACTTTTTTTTTGAAGCACTAGAAAAAGTTACTGAAACTTGTGGTCACATCTTATTATAAATATACAATCCTGAATTTTGCATTTGTGACATATTTCTTGAAAAAATAAATCACAAACACAATACATCTCAAAAAAAATTATACATCTTCAATTATGACTGAATCAATTTATACATAATAAGTTAATCATACATTTTAACAAAATATCACTATGCATATCTTCTCTCGATGGTCAGCTCGCAGTGGTTCTCCTCCTCATATAATTTTGAAAAAAATAATTTGTACATTAATATTATTATCCAAAATTTTGATATATAATCATTCAAATAAAAAGATTCCTAAACTTCGTACTCATGCTTATGTCCTAATACTTGTGTTTTGTGCTCATATCCTAATCCTCGTGCTCGTGCTCGTGTGCCCACCCCCATGTCCGTGCCCATGTGCCAATCACTGTGCTTGTGCTTGTGTTCCAAACCCTATCCATTTTTGTGCCCAACTCCCAACTTCCTTGCTTGTGTCCCATCCCCTGTGTTTGTTTCCCAACCATCATGCTCATAACCGTGTCCTGATCCTTGTGTTCGTGCCTGTGTCCTAATTTTTGTGTTTGTGCCCATGTCCTAATCCCTATGCGTGTGCTTGTACTCGTGTCCCAACCGTTGTGCTAGTGTTTAACTCTCAACCCCTATTCTTGTACTTGTTTCCAAATCCTCTTGCACATGCCTAACTCCCAAACCCCATGCTTATGCCTGTTTTTCAACCCCTATGCTCATGCTCATGTCCCAATCGTGCTCAAGAAATTTTAACGTGTATAACCACTATTATATAATTTGTAAATGAAATATAATTGACATAAGCTAAAAGTCTATAAAGACATTATCTACCATGCACTCTCAATAATCTAATAATTACATATGATAAAGTATTCCATACTACATGTACACCCTGCTTTGGAGAACATGCGACACTGAGGGACTTGGCTAGAAGATAGTTTGAGATTAAATTATCAAGAAGTTGTTCTTTCACTTTTGAAACTGTTTAGCAATCTTGGCCCATATAATATCCTATACTTGGGCCTGGGTGTAGAGCATGACAATACCTTTTGAGGATATGGAGGATGACATGCTACTTGGCTAGTTGTCAGCTCCATACGAAAGGTCCACACTAGTCCAATTCTTTCATGCCTGAAAACTAGAGTGTAGATTTTGTTTTGAGTGGAAGTATTCAAGATGGAATCATCTAACATAGCCTACTTCAAGTTAGATATTTGGGCCCAAAAGATGGCTAATAACAATGTGATTGTTTGTTCATGCTTTAAAAAATAACATGACATTTAATTATACTCTTACCATTAATGTTGTGAATGTTTCTATTGGTTTAATCGTGTCTCGAATTTGGATTTTCTGGAAAGTCTTAATTATATTAGAAAGTAATTTAGTGAGCCTAATCCTTATCTGAATTTATCTTCTACTAGAAGACTTAAATTAGTAAAAGTCTTATTTGAGTTAGTCTTCGACTTTGACTCAAACACAGTTTGACCACATCTATAAATACTCTATATATGTAAGGATTTCAATATAGAGTGAGAGAGAGAGACATAAATCAATACTCTCAAAACGTCTTGTGATGCCTAGGCTACTTAGCCTTTTATGAGAGTTGGTGATATTAGAGTTTTGCCTCCATCATTGTAATTTTCTCTTTCTCTTCTCATTAATACAATATTCTTTGGATCATCTTCGTCACATAAATCTCTTGTGTGTTATTTTTTCCTCTCTTTTGTTCTTCTTCTACATCATGAATTATGATGGACATCGATATTTAGCGTTACAAGTGTATTAGAGTTTGGTTCAACATGTCTACTACGAAGTTCGATATAGAGAAATCCAATGGAAAGTAAGGATTTACTATTTGACAAGCAAGAGTTCGTGCAATTCTTACTCAATAAGGGTTGAGAAACACATTGGATGATGTCAAGTCTGAAGATGTTACTGAAAGTATTTGAAAAAATCAAACATGTCATCCTTAGTCTCACCAATGAGGTATTCTATCCGTTTCTTGATGAAACATCACCTTCAGAGGTATGAAAAAAATTAGAAAAATAATATATGAGTAAGTCTATCTCAAATCGAGTTTTCTTAAAGTAGAAGTTCTTCAATTTTCGAATGAGAGAAGGTACAAATATAGTTGATTATCTTAATACTTTCAATAAACTAGTCTCTCAATTATTAAGCATTGATGTTAAATTGAAGATGAAGACAAGACAATTATTTTGTTATCGTCTTTACCTCCTTCTCTTGAGAATTTGAAGACTACTTTCATATATGGTAAGGATTTGAAATTTGATGATATTTCTGCTGCCCTTCTATCTAATGAATATTTAAAAAAGATTGAAGAGAATGTATCACACTCAAAAGTATTAATTGTCAGAGGTCGTACTAAAGAAAGATTAAAGACAGGTCGTTCTAGATCCAAATCCAAAGAAATAAACTGCAGGTATTATAAGAAGATTGGACATGTAATTAAAGAGTGTTGGAAGCTCAAAGCAAAGAAAAAAGAAAATCTCAATCTAAAGAGCAAGCCAAAGAACAAGTGTCAGTTGTTGAAGAGAGTTCTGATGATGATTTTGATAATGTTCTCTCTATTAGTTTCAATTTTGATCCTTATCATGATACTTGGATTCTTGATTCTGGTTATTCTTACCACATGTGCCCTAATAAGGATTGGTTTGAAGACTACAAGTCCTATGATAGTGGTTTAGTTTTGATGGGTAATAACAATCCATGCAAAACTGTTGGAATTAGAATAATCAAAATTAAGATGTTTGATAATATTATTAAAATTCTTACTGACGTTAGACATGTTCCTGATTTGAAAAAAATTTGATCTCTTTGGATGCTTTGGATTCTACTGAATATAAGTATTCTTCTGGAGATGGAGTTCTTAAGACTGTTAAAGGCTCATTGATAGTGATGAAGAGTCAAAAATATGAAAATTTGTATGAGTTAGTAGGAAAAATCGTAGAAGGTGGAGCAGTAATTTCTCAGGCTTCTTTTTTTGATATGACCCACTTATGATATATGCGTCTCGGTCATATGAGTGAGTAAGGTTTAAATGAGCTCAACAAAAAAAAATTACCGGAAGGCCTCAACTTATGTAAATTAGATTTTTGCAAGTATTATCTCTATGGTAAACAGTCGAGATAAAGTTTAACATTAATACTCATTGCACTAAAGGCTTAATTGATTATATTCATTCTGATGTATGGTGCTCTCCTATTTCATCAAAATCTGGTGCTCGTTATTTTGTCAGTTTTATTGATGATTTTTTCAGAAAAGTGTGGATTTATTTTTTGCATCACAAAGCCGAAGTATTTTATGTTTTCAAAATATGAAAAACTTCAGTTGAAAAAAGAAATGATAGAAAAATCAAATACCTTAGAAGTGATAATGGTGGAGTGTACAAATCAACAGAGTTTCTCAAATTCTGTGAAGATAAAGGCATCAAATGGCACTTTATCATCCCAGGAAAACCTCAATAAAATGGTGTGAATGAAAGAATGAACAGAATATTATTGGAGAAAGCATGTAGTATACTCAATACAGCTAATCTTAACAAAGATTTTTGGGAAGAATCAGTCAATACAACATGTTTCATTGTAAATCACTCTCCTCAGACAGCCATTAATTACAAGACTCCTGAAGAGGTATGGACTGATCAACCTGCAAATTATTCTTCTTTAACGATTTTTGGTTGCCCTGCTTATGTGCATGTTGTTGAGGATAAGTTAGATGCACGTTCCAAAAAGTGTATTTTCCTGAGTTATACTAAAGGTGTTAAGGGCTATCGTTTGTGGGATCCTACTATTTCAAATATAATTATTGAGAAAGACGTAGTACTTGATGAAAGTGTTATATTAAAATCTCTTAAGAAAGATCCCAATGATATAATGTAAGTGGTGGTGGAGCATGTAGTTCCTTTAGAAGAAGATATTCAAGGTATGCCCAACTATCAAAAAAATTCTAAGAATAAAATTTCTGAGAAGACTCTATTTCGAAGATCTTAAAGAAACATAAAGCCACCTGAAAGGTATGTTTTTGAAGATATGGTAGCTTTTGCTTTAGTTACTGACAATGGTGATCGTTCTTCCTATAAAGAAGCAGTGCATGATAAGAATTCTTTTCAGTAGTAAGCTGTTATGAATGAAGAGATGGATTCTCTTCAAAAGAACCATACTTGGGATCTGGTGAAATTACCAGAAGGTAAAAGGGCAATTGGTTGCAAGTGGGTATTTCAAAAGAAAGAGGATTCCTCTGAGATAGATAATGTTAAATTCAAGACCCGTTTAGTTGCAAAGGGGTATTCACAAAAGGAGTGTGTTGATTTTAATGAAATTTTCTCTTATGTGGTTAAACACACATCTATTCGTTTTCTACTTGCTTTAGTTACTTTTCATAATCTTGAGTTAGAACAGCTTGATGTCAAAATTGCCTTTTTGCATGGAGAATTAGAAGAGCAGATTTTTATGCAACAGCCTGAAGGGTTCATCCAAGAAGGTGAGAAAAATTTTGTCTGTAAGTTGAACAAATCACTTTATAGTTTGAAACAGTCTCCAAGATAATGGTATAAAAGGTTTGACAATTTTATGCTGGGACAAGATTTCATCCATTGCAAATATGATTGCTGTGTCTATTTTAAGAGGCATGTCAATAACTTATTTATTATATTACTTCTTTATATTGATGATTTGCTTATTGCTACTCAAGAAAAATCTCTACTTAATGATCTAAAGTTTAAAATGAAAAAGAAATTTGAGATGAAAGATTTAGGTACTATAAGAAAGATTCTTAGTATGGAGATTGATCGAGATCGAAAGCATGACAAATTATGGTTTAAATAGAGCAAGTATCTCAAGAAGATTATTTCTCGTTTTCACATGCAAAATTTAAAATCCGTCAGTACTCCTTTGATATCTCACTTTAAGCTACTATGTCGTTATACAGATGAGAAGTATGCATACATGGAAAATATCTCATTTTTAAGTGCTATTAGAAGTCTAATGTATCCTTGGTATGCACAAGACCTGATAGTGTATAAACAGTCAGCGTTGTTAGTCGTTACATGACAAATCTAGGAAAAGAGCATTGACAGGCTGTGAAGTGGCTATTAAGATATATCAAAAGTACTCTTAATATTGGCTTATGTTTCGATAGGAACACAGTTTAAGAGGTCAAAATTATTGGCTACGTCGATTCAAACTATGCTAGAGACCTTGACCGACGATGATCCCTTACTGGTTATCTTTTTACTCTCTGTGGAGGATCTATTAGTTGGAGGTGTACCTTGCAGTCAATTGTAGCATTATCTACAACATAGTTTGAGTATATAGCACCTAAAGAAGCCGTCAAAGAAGCTCTATGGCTAAAAGGATTTTCAAGTGAAGTTCGTTTTTCTCAAAATATTTTTCCTATCTTTTGCGACAGTCAGAGTGCCATACACATTACGAAGAACCAAATGTACCACGCCAAATCAAAGCATATAGATGTCCAATTTCACTTTATTCGGGACATTATTGAAGACGACGAGATTTCTTTACCAAAGATTTATACTTCAAGAAATCCTGCAAATATGTTGACGAAGGTGATTCCGATTAACAAGTTCAAGTTCTATTTTGACTTGATCAATGTTCAAGGTCGTTGATCCTACCTCATGAGGTAATGACAAAGACATCTATTGAAGATTTAAAGAATAAGAGGATTCGAGATAAGGTGAAGATTGTTGGTTTAATCGTGTCTCGAATCCGGATTTTTTGGAGAGTCTTAATTATATTAGAAAGTAATTTAATGAGCCTAATTCGTATATGAATTATCTTCTACTAGAAGACTTAAATTAGTAGAAGTTTTATTTGAGTCAGTCTTCTACTTTGACTCAAAAATAATTAGACCACATCTATAAATACTTTATTCATGTAAGGGTTTCAATACAAAGTGAGAGAGAGAGAGACATAGATCAATACTCTCAAAATGTCTTGTGACGGCTAGGCTACTTAGTTTTTTGTAAGAATTGGTGATATTGGAGTTTTGCCTTCATCATTGTAATCTTCTCTTCCTCTTCTCATCAATATAATATCCTCTAGATCGTCTTTGCCACATAAATCTCGTGTCCTATCTTTTCTTCTTTTCTGTTCTTCTTCTACATCATGAATTATTATGAACATCGATATTTAGCGCTATATGTTTCATCAACTGGCTATCCATCCTTCGTCATATAGGCAATGAGAAAAATCTATAGCTTGAAATGTTCAGCACCACTTTCCTTCTCAAGTTGCACCGGCTAGCAAATATGAAAAAAAAATGAGCAGAAAATCAAGATAATTATACATTTAGTAAGGATAGTATAAACACATACCTTAGCCGTCAAATTTGCGTAGCCTTTCCTCCCAAGAGAGTAACTCATCTTTTGGTTCTTACTATTCCTTTTGTTTTCCTAGCTAAGCTCTTGGAAAAAACACAAATGCCAATTAAAAGCATTTAGTATTACAAATCTTTACACAAATAAATGAAAAGGCAAAGAAAGTTATTTGGGCATCTCTAGTCTACTAATAAGTGATAAGAAGATGCCATTGGTCCTCTTCGATCCTAAGATCTAAGCAAGTGACAAGCTTCATAAGTTGTTTCCTGAAAAATGTGAAGTGCTTCTTCTTCACATTACCCTTTCAATCGTGCTAGTGCTTGCCTAGACTTCACATCATGCTTTTCTTTGCTATACCCTCTAAGTTTGTATTAGCTTATATAATCAAATATTTAAAAAGTTAGACATCAGTTAATTGCAGAGCAATGGGACACACAAGAACATTAAATAAATCCATGAATTTGTTGTTTTCCTTATATCAGCCAACTCATCTCCTTTTTCAACTCAGGTGTAACTAGTCAATCAATATAGGTCAACGACAACTTATTCCCATCCTTTATGATATTTCTAAGTTGGGTCGAGAGTCTCATCGAGTTCTTGTTGATGACCTAATTCTATTGGTTGACAATCAATATTAACTTGTACTCTTCTTAGGCCCAAACTCCTATTGGCTTGTTCAAGCTATTAATGATTTGGCTTGAAGACTGCATAGAGCTTGGGGCTAAAAATATAGAAAAGCAAACTAGAAATATAAAATTTAAGTTCTATACAAAAGTGAATGAGTATGGACTATGAAAGAATTGTAAACAATTTAGTATTATACCATTCTCATCAGGGTACACATCCCGATGTTCCTCTTTAGTGGGTAATAAAGTCATGCTATCTCTAATGGAGTTCAAATTAGAGCCTCTATTGGATGAGATCATGCTATCTCCAATGGAGTTCAAATCAGAGCCTCTGCTAGATGGAAACATGGTCTCTAGCTCTAAGTTTATGGTCTTTGCATTCTGAACTACTGTAGACATAGGTCCAACATGTCTTGAGCAAACCATTGCAACTTGAAAACAAAAAAACACACTAATATATTAGATTACACAACTTAGAATATATGAGACATAAAAAGTTAAAAAACACAACTAAGAATATATGCCTTGCCCGTGCTAATCTCTGTGCCACCCCCATCTGCTTCTCGTGTACTTCCCATGTACTACACGTGTACTCCCCGCGTTCTTCCTGTGTTCTCCTCGTGTATTACTCGTATGCTTTCTGTATTCTCCCTATATACTTCTTGTGTACTTTTCGTATTCTATTTGTGTTCTCCTTATGTTCTCCACATGTACTCTCCATATTCTCCCATGTATAGTCCCTAATATTTTTCTTGTGTTCTACTCATATACTCCATGTGTACTCTTCGGATTCTACCTATGTGTTTCCCATGTTTTCCATATATTTTTTCCATATTCTCCCCGTAACAAACCATTTAACTTATACCCCACAGTACACTTATTTGCTAATAGCTTAAGAAATAATAATAATGCTGCTACATTTTGACAATGCTACATTTCAACAGTGCTAATGACTTAAAAAAAATCCTTTGTCATAGCACATAAGTACATATCCTTTAAAATCATGCCCGTCCATCATTATTGGGTGTTGATAGTGGTTGTTGGTAGTGACTAGCAGGCAAGCACAAGTGAGGTCATCACCGATGGTTGGGACACCTAGATGAAGCATGAGCGTGGGGATCAGCTAGTTGGAGCATGGACTCGGGGCGCAACGAACTGGTAAGAGGTGAGCTAGGGAGCGGTGAATTTGGGAAGGTAGACTTCACTATTTTAAGTGGAGCATGGCTTGAACTTCACAGTTTGGGGCTGGGATTAAAAGAAGATGGATATTGTCAATGCTCTTCAAAATGTGCTGGCAATTAGAGGCATCTTTTTTTAAAAAATACCACCACTAATTTCGGTGCTTTTGAAAGCGCTAACAACTAGTGGCTCTTTTTTAAAGAAATACCGCTAGTTAATAGCACTTTGAGAAGTTTTGATATAGGTTTGCTTCTACCGACTCTTTCTTAAACGCTAGTTCAAAAGCATCCATTTGTGTAGTGATGTTGAATCCATCAACCAAATTCTCATTCTTTTCGATTATTTCATGCAACAATAGGTATTTGGCATCTTCTCTAGGAGATTTCCCCAATATCATTCTACAAAGCATATCACTCATGAAGAAATACAAGAGTTCAGTCATGTTAAGCATCTTCGGGGAAGAAGAATTACAAGCTTGAGATATCTTCATGATCAAATACGCCACCGCCACCTCTCGTGCAGCTCAATAGGACTACACTCTCTTTGAGCTGAGCATATGACTCACACATATCTTCCTCAATTGCCTATAGTGCTCACCACATGATGCAAATTCACTATAACAATTCAAGGTATTGGTGGTACTTAATGGTTGACACTTCTATAAGTGCCGCCAATTGACAGTGCTTGTCTAGAAGTGTTGGCAATTGATGGTGTTTTGTAATAAGAGCCACCAAGTGTCCAAGTTTAGATGAATGAATGTTGAGTTTAGTTGCCAAACTTGTAAATGGCGATCTTATGAAATCCAATCGCTAGCCCTAAATAAAAAATTCAAACCAAAAATTCAAACCTTCCCACTCATCCTACCTTCCCCCTCCTGACGTTTGACTATCAACATCTGCCACCTCTTGTGCCGGTGTGTCCAGCCATTGAAGGTTGCACCTTGTGTTGCTCGAGTTTCGATCTCAGTGACCCATGCTTGAGCTCTGAGTTTCGACCTCTGATTGTCAACTTTGACCTCATGCTTGTGCATCCAGTAATTTTTGGTAACCAATCTTGATTTTTTATGAATTTTTTTTCTGATTTTTATTTATAGATCGGATTTTGTTTGCTCGAATGCTTGATTTATTGCTTTTGAGTTAATTCTTTGGGAAGTTTTTTGAGCAGTTAAGATGAAAATTTATCCTAGATTCACTTCCTTAATTTGAAAGGTGTAGAATATGCGACTATTTGTGATGCTAAGTTGATAGCTCCCATGTGGGTTTTATGATATATATTGGTTGTGAGACATGGCGTAAATTTGATAAATTGATTAACTTAAACCGATTTAATTCAAGTGAACTGTCAAAAGGACCTAAACTTGATTAGGTAAAATTGATTAACTAAACTAAAATTAGAATGAACCCAAAATGGTTTGAGTCAATCTAAATCAAATCGGCTTAGACTCGAATCCTAATCAAGTTTAATTGGATCAGATCTAACCTTAATTAGATTTAAATTGGGTCAATTTAAATCTAATTAGCGTAGACCAAGTCCTAGCCGGGTCAAAACAAATTTCATTTTGATCAAATCAAGTTTGAACAAAATATTAATTAGGTCAAACCAAGTTTGAACAAGACTCTAATCGAATCAAACTGAGTTCGAACCAAACTCCAATCAGGTCAAACTTGAACCAAAACGTAATTAGGTTCAAATCTTAATTAAAACCAAATCAAGTCTTAACCTGAACCAAAATCAAATTAGATCTAAACCTGAACCAAGATCAAGGTAGGTCCAAACCTAAACCAAAATTTAATTAGGTCTAAACTTGAATTAAAATCAAATCAAATTAAACTTGAGCCAAAACTAAGTTGAATTTGAACCCAAACTCAGTAAGGTTCCAACTTGGTTCAAATCCAAACCCAAGATGGGTCCAACATAGGTCAAATCCAAATTCGTTAAGGACCCTATAATGATCCACTAAGGATCATATCCAAAATCTATTAAGGATCTAATAAAGATCCAATAAGGATCGACCCAAATCCATTTAAGGATACATTAAGTGTCGGATCCAAAATCCTTAAGGATTCAATAATTGCCCAATAAGAGATGGATCTAAAATTCATTAAGGATCCAATAAGAATCCAACAAAGCTTAGATCCAAGATTTATTAAGAATTCAATAAGAACCCAACAAAGGTCAAATCCAAGATTCATTAAGGATCCAAAAAGAATCCAACAAAGGTAAGATCCAAGATCCATTAAAAATCCAATAAGAACCTAATAAGGGTTGGATCTAAGATTATTTAAGTATTTCATAAGAACCTAACAAAGATTGAACTAAGATCAAATAAATATCAAAACCAAGATCTATCAAGTATCCAAAAAGGACCCAATAAAAATTGAACGAAGATCCAATAAGGATCAAAGTCAATGTCCAATAAAGATCAAATCTAAGATTCAATAAGGATCTAATAAGAATCTAATAAAGGGTTGGATCTAAAATCCAATAAGGATCTAATAATAATCTAATAAGGTTTGGATCCAAAATCCAATAAGATCCAATAAGAACCCAATAAGATTTGAATCTAAAATTCAATCCAATAAGAATTCACTAAGGATTGGCTCTAAAATCTAATAAGGATCCAACAAGAACCCAATAAGGGTTGGATTCAAAATTCAATAAGGATCTAATAAAGATTAGATCCATTAAATATCTAATAAAAACCTAACAAGAGTTGGATCCAATAATAACCCAACAAGGGTTGGATATAAGATCCACTAAGGATCCATTAAAGACTCATTAAGGATTAAATCTAAAATCTATTAAGAATCTAATAAGGATTAAATTCAAAGTCCAATAAGGATCAAGTCTAAGATCTAATAAGGATTAAGTTCAAAATCTATTGAAAATCAAATATAGGGTTGAACCTAGCCCGAATTAAATTAAATCAAACTTGAACCTAAATCAAGTTTAAACATTGATTTGAATCAAACCAAACTTTAGCTAAAATCAAGTTTGAATATCAAATTGAATAAAATCAGACTTAAATTGAAATCAAGTCTGAACATTGCATTAAATCAAACTAGATTTGAACTAAAATCAAATTTGAATATCAAATTGAATCAAATCAGACTTAAATCAAAATCAATTTTGAATCAAATTAAACTTAAAGCAAGAAGAGTTAGTTGACAACAAGTACAAAGCCATCAACAATACCTCAAACCCAATTGACAATAAACTAGAAAGGTCGTCGAATATTAAATAAAAAATGATTAGCATAAAGTAAGATCACTAACATTCTTTCAAATTAAGCTAAACTAAGTAAGGTTTATGCTCGCTTAGTCAGTCAGTCAAACGCCATGTTCAAAAGAAGTTAACCAGCATAAGTATAAAGCTACCGACAATATTTCAAGCTTAACCAACACAAACATAAAACTGTATGTGGCACTTCAAATTCAATCAACACAAGCCAAAAGGAGCCATCGATTATTAAATTATGAATAATTAGTATAATATAAGACTACTAATATTCTATCAAAATAAGCCAAACTGAGGTATGCTTGAACTTATTCAGTTAGTTAGCCAAACATCATGTTTGAAGAAAGTTCACAAACAAAAGAATAAAGTTGTAAGTCGTGCTTCAAACTTAACTAATAATTTGTATAGATGAGGATTTCTTTGGATAAGAATTTGTTTGGATAAAGATTTATTTGGATAAAGATTTATTTGGATAAAGATTTATTTAGATGAGAATTTGTTTGAATAGGGATTTATTTAGATAAGAATTTATTTGGATAAGAATTTGTTTGGATAAGGATTTATTTGGATAAGGATTTATTTAGATGAGAATTTATTTGGATAAAGATTTCTTTGGATAGAGATTTATTTATTGGAGAATTTATTTGGATGAAGATTTTATTTGAATAAGGATTTATTTAGATGAAGATTTTATTTGAATGAGAGTTGACTATGGAAAATAATTTATTATTTGAATTGGTTATGGATGGATATAGACGTGACTGCATGAGTGTTTATTTACTGCTAATAATAATAATTTGAAAATTATACTTTTCTTAGATATTGAATTTATGAGGGGGCTATTTATATATTTTTAAAAAAAATTTGGACTAAATTATAATTTTAGGGGTTTTTTGCAAAAATATTTATTTATAAAATTTCGAAACTTTTAGGGTGATTTTTGAATCAAATTTGAACTTCTTTGCGAATAAAAATTTCAAGACTTATTAGTGAAAAATTAAAATGTTAGGGGTTTATTTGCGAATATAAAATTTTGAGGGGTTTATTTGAAAACTCTAACGGACTAATTTATTATTTTAAGATTTTATTGGACTTTTTCATAAAATTTTTATCTTAGAGTCCTATTTGTAAGAGAAATTCAGTCCAGGATCTTATTATAGGAATTTATTTGATCTAGCGACTTATTAATAAAATACTTACAATTTTTTCATTTAAACCTAGATTTTAGATGATTTTTTTTTGCCCAATTTTGGTCCCCATATTCGGTCTACTCCGTCCACTTTATTTTGAGTCCAAATTTTTGCAGAATTCAAGTTTGAGTTAAGATCAATTTTTGGTAAAATTTGACTGTATTTTAAATTTAATTGAGACCTACACTTGAGCCATGGTTTAGTGGGATACAAATCTCAATTTTGATCATATTTCAATTAAATTTAATTGTAGTAAAAATCACCTTAAATAGGGACCAAATCAAAACCTAATGAGGGCTCAATATGGGTTGAACCCTAACTTAAAAAGGATCCATTGAGGGATTGAACCAAAACCTAATAAGGGTCCTACCTGGGTCAAACCCAAACTTAGTAAGGGTCTAACATGGGGTGAACCCAAATCCAATAAGGGCCAAATAAGGGTTGAATCCAAACCCAATAAGGGTCCAATTTAGATTGAGCTTGACTCCAAAAAGGGTCAACATGGGTCAAATCCAAACCCAATGAGAGTTCGATAAAGATCAAATCCAAAGTCCATTCAAGATCCATTAAGGGTTAGATCTAATATCTAGATCCATTAAAGGATTGAACTCAAATCCATTAAATGTCATTAAGATTCAAATCTAAGATCCATTAAGGATCCATTAATTGGTTGAAACCAAACCCAATAAGGATTGAACTTGAATCCAATTAGGATCCAATTGATGGTCGAATCCAAACCCATTAAGGGATCCCGAATCCAATAAGGATCCAATCAAAAGTTGAATCCAAATGCAATAAGGGCCGAATCCTAAATGCATTAAGGATCCAATAACAGCCAAACCCAAATCCAAGAAGTGTCAAGCCTAAGTCCAATGAGGACCCAATAAGAGGTTGAACTAAAACCTAGTAAAGGTCAATCAAGAATCAAATCCAATATTCATTAAGGATCCATTAAGGGTCAAATCCAAAATTCATTAAGGATCCATTAAGGATCAAATTCAAGATCCATTAAGGGTTGGATGTAAAATCCATCAAGGATCCATTCAGGATCCTCTAGGGATCAAGTCCAAGATCCATTAAGGATCCACAAGGATCGAATTCAAACCCAACAAGGGTCTAACTTGAACCCTATGTGGGTTGAATCAAAGTTCAAATCCAATTCCCAAAATGGGTTGAAATCAAGTCCAAAATTGAACCAAATTCTAACCAAAACCATACTTGAACCAAAACCATATATGAAATAAATCATGTTCGAGCAAAGTCAAAGTTGAACCAATCAAGTCTAAACTTGAAGCAATGGCTTAAACAAGGTCCAAATTTAGTCAAATCCCAACAAGGATGGTAAGCAAAAGCCAAAGCAATTAACCATCCCTTTTAACCAAAGCTAGCTTGCACTCGGTCACCTAGTCAGCCAAATGTTGTCTTCAAAGGAACTTCATTGACAATAAGCACAAAATCGTTAGTAATGCTTCAAACCTAATGATAACAAGCTAAAAAGCCATTGATTGTCAAATTAAGGATGGTTAGCATAAGCCAAATCTATTACGTTCTTTCTAGCTAAACAAAGCTAAAGTAATCTTGCATTCTTCTAGCTAGTCAGCCAAACACTAAGCTTTTTGTTAGCCCAAAGTGGCCATCTAAAATGGGGGTGAATTAAGTTTAATCAGAATAATAACCACTTTTGCTCTTAAAAATCAATTCACAAACTAATGACAAAATCACAAGCCCACGAGAAAGGAAATAATCATGAATGCTATAAAAAGAAATTAGTAAAGTAAAGATAGCATTGTGATTTCATGTGATTCAATGACCAATTATGCCTATTCCATGATCCTTGCCATGATCATGAGGACTTGGACTCTTCGCCAGAGTTGTCACTTCTTGAGGTAAAGCTAAGATGTTAGATTAACTCACAACCCGTGATTGTCGCTTCCTTCAGGTAAAGCCACATCTGTACATTCGATCTTGCTCCAGCTAGCAAGATACATTCCTCGCTAGGGTTTTGATCTCTCAATCACTCCAAACACCCTTGGAGTGAATTACAAATGGAAGTGGATAGAAAATGCTACAATTTAGCCTCACAACAAAATCCTCTTGAGATGAGTATAAGTGCTAGAAGATTTGACATGAAATTTAGGGCTTGTAGCACTTAAATACTAGAAGGCTTGGAGGGGCTTTCATCTTTGCTCTAAATAAATTAGAAGATATAAAAGTTATTTTAAAAAAGTCCATACTAGTCTATTTATACCTTATGGATCGAAACTAGCCATTGAGAGGTGAAATCCCACAACTAGCTTCACTTCAATGGTCAAAAAGGTAGCCTTTAGTTGTAGAGAAGATCCAAATTGGTCAACCACTTGGACAACCAATCAACTAGTTTTGGTATACCAAGACATGCAGACTGGCTCTATTAGTCATCTAGTTATCCAATCAGTCATTTGGTTCTGCTTAAGTCAAAAGTTTGTATCATTTGTTTGATACAATAGGTCATCCATTAAAGCAAGTGGACATTTAGTTCGATCAGAAAGTCTCTATTAAGAGGTTCCTGTAGAATCTAACACAATGAATACTCTAAATAATTAATTTCAAAAATAAATCTTCAATTTAACTAAAATAAATGAAAATTCTAAGCGTAGTGAGCCAACTTAATCTCTTGAGCTTTCTTAAAGCCATCTTTAATTATTCAAGTTCTGTCTATTGATCCACCATCACACCTCATTTTCAACTCTATCTTTTAGTCCATCTACACTTGAGGCTTTCAAATAGGCTTGATCTTCATTTCAAACTTGTCTTGGCTCCTAACTATACATGATAAAAAATATAATCAAATACAAAGTTTGTTCATCATCAAAACTACAAAGGGCAACAATCTTCCCCTTTTTGATGATGACAAACTCTCACAAAAACCTCCCCCTTTTTAATGGATATTCTCTAAAAGATGTTAAAATCTATACATATGAGCATTGCATTAATAGAAAGCCAATAAGAGTAGAAGAGTTTAAGATTAGTCCAAGTAGTTATGTAACCTTCAAAGTATGTTGTGATTCCATCCATATGAATCTTCTCTTCATTTTCTACAAAATACAGTATGGCCATTTTCCATAAGAGATTAGTAATATATGATTAAGTATGAGCATCAAGAGTTATTGCAAGTGAGATCAACACAAAAAAAATATGAAAACAATTGAAAGCACAAATACCCTACTTAAATTAACCTAGCTATAGGATGACTAAAAGATATTTATTCAAAGACAAGTGTCATCCCTAGCTAACTAGATTAGCCTAAGTTAGAGAGGATTTTGGAACCCAAACTTGTTTGGATTTCACACATTTAGAAATTATGCTCTTTGGTACCCAAATTTATTTTGAGAAAAAAATTTCTCTTAATTAGACAACTTGTGGAGACATGTGACAATAATAATTGCATTTTAATTTTAAAGTTATGGAATTTGAAGCCTTCACAAAAGTAGACTTGGTGCCTTTAGATCTAGAAGAGAAAATAAAACCAAGTCTAGATTTACTTAAAATATTTCTTTAGCTTTTTAAAATCATATTCAAAGTAGTATTTCCATGAAAGAAATTTTCAAGAGTCTTTCTCAAATCCAAATTTTCTTTTTGAAGTTTATGAATACTAGTCTTGTAATCATAAGAGATTCCAGATGATTTTAAACCATGATTTTCCTTTTCAAGGCATTCCAAATCCTTCTTGTGACCACAAGAACTAGTAAATAATTTCAAAACATCAAACTCATTTTCAAGTGAAATCAATTTATTTTTCAAAGAAGAATACTTACGAAGTAATTTCTCATATCTGACATCTTTTTCTAATTCTTTGAAAGTTAAATTATATGCCTCATCCTCATTACTTTCATAATCTTTTGCCATAAGGCAAATGTTGAGGTTATAATTCTTGGAGTCATCAACTATTGTATCCTATGTAGACTATTCCTTTCTTTTCTTCTTTTTCTTTTTCTTCTTTTGAGCTTGAGAGAATGACTCGTTAGTTTCTACTTTCTTCTTTCTTGAGTCTTTTCTCTTTTTCATCTTCTTTTCCTCTTTATGATCATCTGTTCCCAATTCTTTGGGGCTCATCTCATATGTTAATACTGAACCTATGAGTTCTTCAAGTGGGAGTATTCTGAGGTCCTTTGCTTCTTGAATAGTCATCATCTTTGGCTTCCATGAGCTTGACAAAGACCTTAGAACATTTCTCACAACTTCTTTATTAGTATAACATTTTACTAATGAATATAGGCCATTCAAAATCTCCATAAGTCATGAAGCATATCTGAAATAGATTCAAAAGAATGCATTTTGAAAAACTCACATTGGTTTATAAGCATTGAAAATTTTAAGGTTTTCACTTTATCAACCTTTCATGAGTATATAATAAGCAATTTCAATTCTCATGAGCCATTTCAAAAGATGAAATTATTTTAAAATTATTTTTATTTAAAGCACAATGTGATATGTTCATGGCTTTGGCATTAGTAGAATTTAACCTCTTTTCCTTATTATTTCACTCTTGAGATGGTTTGGGAACCTTCACACTATCAGTCATATTGATGGATGGAGAATCCTATTTTCAACCACATGTGATGCCAAAGCCTTTACATTAACTCACAACTTATGAGTATCGCTTCCTTCAAGTGAAGCCATGCCCGTACACTTGATCTTGCTCCAACCTTCAAGATACACTTCTCAAAGGAGTTTTGATCTCTCAATCACTCCAAATACCCTTGGAGTGGATTACAAGTGAAAGTAGATAGAAAATGTTACAATTTAGTCTCATAATAAAAGCCTCTCAAGTGAGTACAAGGGCTAGAAGATTTGATATGAAATTTAAGACTTAGAGAACTTAAAGGTTAGAAGGCTTGGTAGGGTTTTGATCTCTTCTCTAAAATGAATTAGAAGAAGTTGTTTAGAGAAGTCCATCCTAACCTATTGATACTTTATGGGTTGAAACTAGCCGTTCGGGGTGAAATCTTGCAATCGGGTTGAAACTAGCCGTTTGGGTTGATACACTTCTCAAACTAGTTGACTGCTTGTACAATCGGTCAACCAATTTTGGTCTACTAGAACTGGTAGACTGGTTCTACCAATTCTCCAGTTATTTAATTGATCATCTGATTCTGATGAACTAGGACTGGCCCATTTGCCGGTCGTCCAATTCCTCAATTGGTTGTCTAGTTATGCTTAGGTCAAAAGTTTGAATCTTTTGTCTAATACAACTAGCCATTCGTTAAGTCAAGCAAACATTTAGTCCTATTAGAAAGACTTTGTTAACAGTTTCCTATAGAATTTAATGTGACAAATGCTCTAAATAATTAAATTTAAAAATAAATATTTGACTCAACTAAAATAAATGAAAATTCTAGACCTAATAAGCTAACTTGATCTCTTGATCTTTCTTTAAGTCATCTATAATTTTTCAAGTTTCAAGTTTATATTTAAGTCTATCTACACTTAAAGCTTCCGAATAGGCTTAAACTTGGCTTGGCTCCTAACTCTACATTCTCAAGATATGGTTAAATACAAAGTTTGTTCAATATCAAAACTACAAAGGGTAACACTTTTATCAAAATCAAAAGAAGTTAACTAATAATAAGTAAAAAGTCATATGCAACGCTATAATACCAAGTAGGGTTAATTGACATAAGTTAAGATAGTTAGCAACATCTTGAAATCAAGCAAGATTATCAATATCAATTAAGGATCAAACCAAACATTCAGTCAAGCCAAACTAGTTCTAGCGAGTAAGTGCATGGGATCGGGGTAGTAGCAAGCATGAAGCCCTCACAATTCCATTTCATTTACATGTTATTTTATTCATGTTGTAAGTTTAAATATTCCAAATTATTTAAAATATATTGTGGAGTCATGATCAACCATCAAGATAGCTAAAAGATTTTGAGAAGCAACCTCAAAGTAAATCAACTAATGTTTAGTTTTGGTAGATTTTTAGGTTATTATGGACTCATGTTTTCCAATAGGTGCAACTTTTATTATTAATTACCCTAATAATTATCATGAAACTCCTAAAGCAAGAAACCTATCTAATATGAGATAGTGACAATAGATAGAAAAAGCATAATTTATTATATGGGTTTTAGACTACAAGACTTAGGTAAGGGCATAACCTTTACAATTTAGAATATTTAAATTTGAAACATAAATAAAATAACATGTAATGGAGAGGGATTGGGAAGCCTTCATGCTAGACGCTACCCATCACTCATAAACTTGACCGAGAATGATGTGGTAGACTAACTTGTTGGAATTGGTTTAGCTGGATTGGGTGCTTTGTTTGATCCTTAAAGGATATTGATAACGTTGCTTGATTTCAAGATATTATTAACTACTTTGGCTTGTGTCAATTGTATTTGAAATGTCATTGATGGCTTTCTACTTGTTGTTAGTTAGCTATTTTGATTTTGATTTGAACTTGGTGTTTGACTAACTATTTTACTACATGCAAGCCTACCTTAGCTCCATTCTGACTAACTATCTAGCTTGTTTTGATGATCTTTGTGTGGGATTGATTTTATTTGAACCTTATTTAAGCCTTTGGTTTGATCTTTGATTTGGTTATTAAAGCTTGATTATGGTTTGATCTTTGATTTGGTTCAAACTTGGTCTATTTCATACTAAGTTTTGGTTCAAGTATGGTTTGGTTCTAACTTAACTGAGATCTAGTTTTGGTTCAAGTCTAGTTCTAGTTAGAACTTGGTTTGACTTGAAAAATTATATTTGAACCTTAATTCAACCCACTTAGGAGTTAGGTTCAAACTAGATTGAACTCACTTTCACTACAACATAATAGTCCATCACTGACGAAAATTATATAGTGCTAACCAAGAACTGGTTATAACTTGTATACAAATGGTGCTAATGTAGCATCATCTATATGTACATTGGCAGTTCTAGCACCACCAATGAACTATATATTGGCCTTGCTAACTCACTAGTGCCATGAATAATTGAAGAAAATTGGTGCTAACTCATTAGCACTAGTATTGTAATGTTTAAAGCCCTAACCTCAACCTCGACTCATGCATAGTCTCACAAACCCTGACCCTAATCCTTGCTCCAACTCGTGTACTAAGACTATCTTAGATCTACTCGCTACCACCCTAGCCAATTCCTGTAGGCTATCCACCACTAACACTTGAATGACAGTAGTACGTTCTGGTTTACTACTCTGCCTCCAGCCGACTGATCACATCCTCTAGGTTGGGCTTCCACTAGGTCATTGCCAGATTTTGATTTTGTGATTGGTTTTGGTCTATGTTATTCTTCTTTGCTTTGTTCTATGTTTGGTGAATTGATGATGGCTCCTTGCTATGAATTCTTCATTGATAGGTTTTGCAAGAAAGAACTCATAATAGAAGTTGTCTTGTGCACTTCATTAATTGCTAGATGTTGTAGACCCAAGGATATGCAAAACACTATTTAACTATTTGATAGGATGGAGAAAAGTGGCTTTTCACTTGATGTTTACACATATACCTGTTTGATAGCATATGGAAAAAATTTGAAATGCTTCTTCTATGAGTTCTTTCTTGCAGAATCTTCAAACAAATGTGAAAAAGAAATTTAAAAAGCTCACTTTTGATCTATTTTGTGCTCGGATTAAACTACTTGCAATTCTAGTTTGATTTGAAGTTCTAAACTTTGAAGATCTTTTTTTTTCTTATGATTTTATTGCTTCCCCATATGGGTTTTATTTTCTATGTTGTTTACATCTGGTTGGTGTTTGTACCTTTTGTTTTTGACATTATATATAGTGGTTAGAATGTGATAATATGTGCTACTTTTAGTTTAATTAATAGTACTTAAGAAGCCTAGGTTAGAATAATTTGACAACTATTCTTAGAAGCATAACAACAAAAGGAATAAGTTGGCGATAATGCTTTTAGTTCAATAATCATAGGTATTCTTATGCACGCAAATCTATTGTTATTTATCATGACCATAATATTTACCCTCTTTTACTATAGTATTTATTCATTTAGATAAAGGATTATGCTTTGGTATATATAGAGCATTAGATTGACAATCCCATATATTCGTAAGACATGGATAATAGTTGGATCAAGATAAAAAATTGACTACATGATAGATATGTTAATGGAATAAATGTATTTCTAAACTAGGCCTATATAAGCAGGAGACTAGATCAGAAAATATGGTGTCCATGTATTAATTGTATAAATACACACGATCAAACAAGACTGGAAGTGTATGAACATGTAATATTGAGAGGATGGAATGCATATATACTAATTGGACGTTCCATGTTGAAGAGTTGTGATATTTAAACAAGAGAAATCAAATAGGTCAGACAACTAATGTCTCACCAATTGACAACTAGGAAATGACATTGAAGGATTGATCCATGATGCCTTTGAGGACCTTGGATTTTCTCATGATAGCCTGCTTGATGAGGTCAATATGGCAAGTGAGAGTTGTGATCGAGATAATAAAAAATTTTATATAATGCTCAATGAATCTAACATGTTGTGTTTGGGATGTAAGAGCTTCATGTTTTTATTATTCATTATGCGATTGTTGGCTATAAGTATCGATGGAGTAATCATTTATTTAATATATTATTGGAGACATTGAAAGAGGTGTTCCCTCAATATTTTTTATTTTCTAGTTCATATTGGGAGGCTTGAAATATTGTGAAAGATATAGATTTGGGATACACAAAGATTTGTGCATGCTCAAACAATTATATGCTCTATAGAAAATGAAAGTAAATTAGATGCATGTTATAAATATTGCAAAGTACCATGGTATCAGTATTTCATAACCTAAAGCAATGATGACAATCAAAAGGTTTAAAAAATTCCTTCTAAAGTTGTATAATATTTTCCTCTCAACCAATGGTTATAGTAATTATTCATGTCAACAATGAAAGCATCACATATAAGATGCTGAAGGCTGAGTACACATGGGACACATAGACATCCAACAAATAGTGTAATGGAAAGAATTAGACCAACAACACCTAAACTTTACAGCAGACATCCACAATATTTGTCTAGACTTAGCTTCTGATGGGTTTAATCCCTTTCAAAAAATGAACTATTTGTACAACACTTGTCTTGTCATTTTGATCCCGTATAACTTGTATCCTTGGTTATGTATGAAATAATCATTATTCATTTTGCCCATAATCATCAATAGAGAAAAGGGTCCAAGAAATGATATTGATGTACACCTGTAGTTGCTGATTGAAAAGTTGATGGAATTATGAGAACTAGGTGTACCAACATTTAATGTAGGTAAAAAATAGATATTTTATTTATGTGTAGCACCAATGTGGATAATCAATAATTTCTCAGCATACACATATCTTTTAGGTTATAGCACTAGAGGAGAGCAAACATGTTCTGTGTGTGGAAAGAACATGAGTCCAAGTAGTTAAAAATATGGTTTAAAGTTCTATTACATATGCAACTGAAGATTTCTGCCTATTGATCATAGATTCTGGTGTGAAAAGGCTACATTCAATAGGATATATGAGTATATTATCCCTCCTTACTGACTATCTAGATTTAAGGCACTAAGTGAAACAATGACTACTCAAAGTCGTGTAGAGACACATGGTAGTGAGCTCAACTACAAGATGACAAGAACTTCCAAAATACATACCAAAGGTTGCTAAAATATGAAGTCTAATTGAAAGAAGATATCTTATTTAATTTGCCATACTAAAGCACATTATATATTTGGCACAATCTTGATATCATGCACATTGAGAGAAATTTTCTCAAAAATATATTGTGGACATTACTTGACATTTCAAGCAAATCACAGAATAATTTGAATGCAAGGCTATATATGAAGGCCATTGGCATATGGAGGGCACTTCACCCGAAAGATAAATGTAACAAAATATATTTTCCACTAGCTTCGTTCATCATGAGCAAATAAGAGAAGAACATTTTCTTAAGTTTTTCTTAAGTGTGTTAAAAAATGTGAAAGTTTCCAATGATTATGGATCAAATATTTCTAGATGCTTGAATATGAAATATTAGAGCATCACTAGTTTAAAGAGTCATGATTAATGCATATTAATACAATAATTACTTTCAATTACAGTACATAGATGTTTGCCTAATTATGTAGCCAAACCATTGATTAAAATAAGCAGTATCTTTTGATATTTATATATAAACATAACCGCCCATTTGATTTTGAAGGTCTATAATCTATGATCGCCATGATGCTTTGCCACCATTGAAAGGATCTTCTTATATTTATTTTTAAATATCATAGAATATTTACCTATTCACCTAATAGAGGAAGCAAAAATTACAAGGCCAGTGCAATATCGTTGTATGTAACTGGTTGAGAGATAAAATTTGAAAGCCCAAAAGTCGCCTAAGAGAGAGAGAGAGGAGGAGGTGAGCGAATTAGATTTTGTAAACAAAAAACAATTTTGCACAAAATCAATGCCCAATTCAATTCACTAATGCAATTTTATACAATTATCAAGCAAACCACATAGTGTTGTAGTGTAAATAAAAAGAGGAATGAATGCACCATAATTTATGTAGTTAAGAGACCAACCACTCCTACTCCACGACTCTTGTCTTACTCTTGAGGACTTTAACTCTCCACTAGAGTATTATTTTATTGGTAAAACCAACTTTGTATACTTGATCTTGCTCTAATTGGCAATATATACTCTACACAAGAGCTTTAGTCTCACAACAAATTCTCACAAGATTTAGTATGAGGACAATAAAAATTTAATTTGAAATTTAAGGCTTAGAGCATTAGAGGGCTAGAAGGCTAGAAGGGCTTTAATCTCTTCTCAACAAAGAATTACAAGTTGTAAAAGCTTTTTAGAGAAGCCCATCCTAGCTTATTTGCACCTTGTGGGTCAAAACTAGTCATTAGGAGTAAAATTTCGCAATTAAATTCACTCCAACAGCCAAAAACTAGCCATTAGTTACATAAAAAAAAATTTGAACTAGTCAACAGCTTGGACAATTAGTCTATTGATTTTGACCTACCAAAACTGAGAGATCAACTTTGTCAATCAGCTGTTTCACAATCAGTTGACCAATTTTGATGAACCAGGATGAGTAGAACCCATTTGTCAGTTGTACAGTTTCTCAACTGATTGTCTGATTCTTATGAACTAAGACTGGCCCTTTTGTCAGTTGTCCAGTTTCTCAATCGGTCATCTAGTTTTGCTTAGGTCAGAAGTTTGAATCTTTTGTTTGACATGACTGATCATTTGTTAAGCCAAGAAGTGTTATAATGTCACATGTAATAAATTAGTCCCACATCGGATATTGGATAAATAGGATCCAATATATATAGTGAAAAAAGCTCATATTCCATGAGCTTAAACTTTGAGATGGTTTGGTATCCGGTCCACTATATTATTCCGGTTCGACACTCTTTCAATTCCCCCAATAAATGGTATCAAAGCTTCAAGTTCGAAGCTATGCAAACTCTTAAGACCGAAATTACCATGATGGTGTGACTGAATTGAGTCGCATGTTAGTTTCTCTTAAAAAATCAAAAGAATAAGATAAAAACCCGTTGGTATGGGTCACACGGTGGAACTAGTCGAGTAAAAGAGTTCTTGATTAAGAATGTTAAAATTGATGTGGTCAAATTACACCTGAAGGGGGAAATTATTATAATGTTAGACCCATATCCCATGAGCTTAAGCTTTTGAGATGGTTTGGTATCTGGCCCACTATATTATTTCAGTTCGACACTCTTTCAATTCCCCCAATAAAGAAGATGTCTAATTTTATCAAAACAACTCTACTAAGATCTTCCTACAAAAGTTAATGCGACAAACGCTTTAAACTAATAATCTCAAAACAAATTTTTGACTAAATTAAAATAAAAAAAGTCTAAACCTACTCGATACTGACTTGATCTCTTGAGCTTTCTTTAAACTTTCTCTAATTCTTCAAGTTTCGTCCACTGATCCACCTTCACATGTTATCTTTAATGTTATCTTCATGTCCATCTACACTTAATGCTTACAAATAGGCTTGATCTTTATTTTGTGTTTGGCTCGGCTCGGCTAGTAGTTACATATGCTCAAGATATAATCAAATACAAAGTGTTCATCATAAAAATCACAAAGGGAAACAATATCCCCTTCTTGATAATGATAAACTGCCTAAAAAAACAACAAATTTAAAGAATGGGAGCATATATATGGATATGAAGCATGTAAATAGATATGCATATATATAGGTATGCGTGTATTTAGGAATGCATATATATTCTCCATTTATATATTTCACCATTTTATGTTTCTCCCTCTTCTAACATCAAAGCAAAGTATAGTATATAGAATGGGATATGGAAGAGAAAAAAATGATAGAGTCTCCCATGTAGAGTCAATGCTCACAATTTGTATACACATAAGCCATCAACACATATAACACATATAACAATAATATGTATACACTATCACATGAACAAATAGCACAAATATAAATCTCAAGAAGCTACCCCGGAAATGATGCATATGCAATCATCTAAGATCAATCCAGGAGGCTAAAAGCATAAAAATATTCATAAATAACCCAATCAAGGTTCAAATATTCACAATATCAAAGGACATAATGAAAGCATAATCCAAACACAAACTAAAACCATAATCCATCATCCAAGAACATCAAAGTTTGAAACTCTGCAAAAAACATAAATATAAGAGATAGAAATCATGGGCTCGGTCTGGGGGATTATGATCTACCAGAGTACGGAGCATCCTGATGACCTTATCCATGGAGGATTGAGGTATGTTAGCTGCTTAATTGTGCTCTGTGCAAAATTGTCCAGACAAGCCAATCTCATAGAGAAATCTGAATGTGAGCCTGAACATGTGACAGGTGGAGGCTCATTAAGGTTAGAGTCATGTCTAACTCCCTGGCCTCTCTCTGTGGTGTTAATCTTAGCCTCCTCTCCCTAAGCTTCTCCCTATTCTATGGCTTTGATGGACTCTCAAACCCAAGTGCCATTGTGTTCGCTAAAGACCATTGGGTATAGTGTAAAATGGGAGAAGGTATCAAAGGAGGTGTATACATGATACAATGAGATATCATGACTGTTTGAGATGATTTTTGTCACAATCAAATTTTATTAAAATATGATCAAAATTAAAACTTTTATGCCACTAAATTATAGTTCGAGTATGGGTCTCAATTGAATCTAAAATATGATCAAATTGGACTGAAAATTGAGCCCAAAAATTCATCTAAAATATGGGTTAAAATAAAAAATAACAAGTATTTGATAAATACATCCCTGGATCAATAAATTCTTATAATAGGGTCCTTGACCAGATTTTTTCTTATGAATAAGTCCCTAAGATTGAAATTTTATGAAAAAATCTAATAAAATCCTAAAATTATAAATAAGTCCTTACAAAATTTAGGGTTTGCGAATAAGCCCCTTAAAAAAAATTTCGTAAAGAAACCCCTAAAATTTTGACTTTTCGCAAATAAATCCATCGAAAAATTTTATTTACAAATAAGTTTAAATTGTATCAAAAAAGGCCTTAAAAGTTTTAAAATTTTATGAGTAAGTTCTCTCTATAAAAAAATCCTGAACTTTATAGAATTATAATTTGGTCCGAATTTCTCAAAAAATTTACAAATACCCCCTTATAAATTTAATATCCAAAAATGGGTATAATTTTTTGAATTTTCTCATCTACAATGTTATCCAATCTCATAACAAATTTATCCAATATATTGCATTCATCTACACAAATTAAAACAAAAAGAAATCATCATCCACACCTAATCGAATCATAATAAGAATCATAGTAACTTCGGATTATAGAATTATTTCGAAATTTCAAAAAAAATAGATAAGGATTGAGTTCATCCTCAAATCAAATTTCAAACTGAAAATTTGATCCTGTTAATGCCTATAAAAGCTCATGTAAGTCTGCAAAACAAAAAAAGGAGATCAGCGAGAGGAGATGAAGATGACTCAGGATTCTAAAACAAAATAGAAGAGAGAAGAGCATTAGAGAATGGGATGCAAGCCAAATAGAAAAAAATGTGAGAAGAAAAGAAGACATGGCAAGACTTAGCTCTTAGCTTTGTACTCCCAGTGCCTTTCTTCTTTGCTCTTGCCTCTTGCCTCTTTGTATGTGCAGGATAATCGTCATCACCCCAAAAGTAGAATCTAAAGAAGATGTAGAACCATATCTAGGGTTTGATCTTAAGAGCTCAACCTCATCAAAGTCCCACGCAATCCAGCCCCTCAGCAATCTCTTCCTTGCCATGTTCATGTTTGTCCATCTTCCTTTGCCAACGCTCCATTGCACCCACTAATTTGCACTAGCCACTGGTTCGTCCTGCTGCCCTAGCTTCACTGACCAGCACTCCTCCGCCTCCATGAGTTCAAACTTCCACCAACCTTGACGGCCTTGCCTCTCCATCACTCTCCAGCGTCTCACTACCACCATCTCCATATTGCAGCACCATTGACACGCAGCCCGCTCGGTTGAGCCATCGTTGACCTCCTCTCAATGGCTGCAAGGTTTGTGGTCTTCCTCCAGCACCATCAACACGTAGCCCGCCCGGGCTAAGCTATCATTGACCTCCTCTCGGTGGCTACAAGGTTTATGGTCTAGCTCTAGCACCACTAACACATAGCTTACATGGGCTGAGCCGCTGCCAACCTCCTCTTAGCGGTTGCAAGGTTTTTGGTCCAGCCCCATGACCACTGGAGCTGATGTCCTTCTTCCATGTTGCCATAACTGTTCCTATAGTAGTCTATTAGCTGCTCCACTGCTAGCCTATTGACTTAGTTGTTTCTTAAATTTAGATTTTTCAGAGAGTCCTAATTAAATTAGACTCCATATTGGGAAGTAATTTAGTAAGTCTAATCCTTCTCTGAATTTGTCTCCTACTAGAAGACTTGGATTAGTGGAATTCTTATTTGACTCAAACTCAGTTAGGCCATATCTACAAATACCCTATTCATCTAAGGGTTTTAGTACAATGAAAAAAAGAGACAAAGATCAAAACTCTCAAAATATCTTATGACGGTTAGGCTACTTAGTCTCTTATGAGAGTTGATGATATCAGAGTTTCGCCTCTATCATTATAATCTCTTCTTTCTTCTCATTAATACAATATCCTCTGGATCGCCTTCTCCCATAAAGTAGGTCATAGACCGAACCATATAAATCTCGTGTATTATTTTTTTCTTCTTTTCTTTTCTTCTTTTATATCATGAATTATAGTAGACATCGATATTTAGCCCAACAAACTGGTGTCAGAGCTTAGTTTAATATGTCCACTACGAAGTTTAATATATAGAAATTCATTGGAAAGTAAGGGTTTCCTATTTGGCAAGTAAGAGTTTGTGCAATTTTTACTCAATAAGGGTTGAGAAATATATTAAAGGATGTCAAGCTTGAGGATATCACCGAAATTATCTGAAAAAACTAGAAGGCTAGTGCATATAACACAATCATCCTCAGTCTCACTGATGAGATACTCTAGCTGTTTCTTGATAAAACATCACCTTTAGAACTATGAAAAAAGTTAGAAAAATAATATATGAGGAAGTTTATCTCAAATCGAGTTTACTTAAAGTAGAAGCTTTTCAATATTTGAATGAGAGAATGTACAAATATAGTTAATCATCTTAATGATTTCAATAAACTAGTCTCTCAATTATTAAGCATTAATGTTAAAATTGAAGATGAAGACAAGGTAATTATTTTATTATCATCTCTACCTCCTTCTCTTAAGAATCTGAAGACTACTCTCATGTATGGTAAAGATTTAAAATTTGATAATATTTCTACCACCCTTCTATCTAATGAATATTTAAAAAAAGATTGAAGGGGATTGGTCACACTCAAAAGCATTAATTGCTAGAGGTCATACCAAAGAAAGATCAAAGATAGGTCGTTTTAGATCCAAATCCAAAGAAAAAAAATTACAGGTATTGTAAGAAGATGGGACATGTAATTGAAGAGTGTTGTAAGCTCAAAGCAAAGAAAGAGAGAGAATCTCAATCTAAAGAACATGCTAAAGAACAAGTGTTAGTTACTGAACAGAGTTCTGATGATGATTATAGTAATGCTCTCTCTATTAGTTCTAATTTTGATTATTATTATGATACTTGGATTTTTTTATTCTGATTGTTCTTACCACATGTGTCCCAATAGAATTTGGTTTGAAGAGTACAAGTCTTATGATGGTGGTTTAGTTTTGATGGGTAATAACAATCTATGCAAAACTGTTGGAATTAGAATAATCAAAATTAAGATGTTTGATAATATTATTAGGACTCTGACTGATGTTAGACATGTTCCTGACTTGAAAAAGAATTTGATCTCTTTGGGTGCTTTGAATTCTACTGGTTATAAGTATTTTGCTGAAAATGGAGTTCTTAAGGTTATTAAAGGCTCATTGATAGTGATGAGGGGCCTAAAACATGAAAATTTGTATGAGTTAGTAGGAAAAATCATTGAAGGTGGAGCAGTAATTTCTCAGGTTTCTTCTGATATGATCCACTTATGACATATATGTCTCAGTTATATGAGTAAGGTTTAACTGAGCTAAACAAAAGAAAATTACTGAAAGACCTCAATTCATGCAAATTAGATTTTTGCGAGCATTGTCTTTATGATAAACAGTCAAAGATAAAGTTTGATACCAATACCATTGCATCAAAGACTTAATTGATTATATTCATTCTAATGTGTGGTGCTCTCCTATTACGTCAAAATTTAGTACTCGTTATTTTGCTAGTTTTATTGATGATTTTTTTTCAGAAAAATATAAATTTATTTTTTGCATCACAAAGTTGAGGTATTTTTTATTTTCAAATGGTGAAAAGTTCAGCTGAAAAAAGGACTGGTACAAAAATTAAATACCTCAGAAGTGATAATAGCGGAGAGTATAAATCAACAGAGTTTCTCAAATTTTGTGAAGATGAAGGCATTGATGCCATTTTACCATCGCAGAAAAACCTCAAAAAAATGATATAATTGAAAGAATGAATAGAACTTTGTTGGAAAAAATATGTAATATGCTCAGTGAAGCTAATCTTGATAATGATTTTTGGGTAAAAGTAGTCAATATAGCATGTTTTATTATGAATCACTCTCCTAAGATAGCCATGGACTATAAAAATCCTAAAGATGTATGAACTGATATACCTGCAAATTATTTTTCTTTAAAGAATTTTGGTTGCCCTACTTATGTGCTATTGTCAAGGATAAATTAGATGCATATTCCAAAAAGTGTATTTTTCTCGCTTATGCCAAATGTGTTAAGAGTTATCGTTTGTGAGATCCTACTATTTCTAATATAAATATTGAGAGAAATATAGTATTTAATGAAAGAGTTATATTAAAATCTCTCAAAAAAGGTCTCAATGATATAATGCATGTAGTTCCTTCAGAAGAAGATATTCAGGGTATGCCAAACTCTCAAGAAAATTCTAAGAATCAAATTAAAATTTTTGAGAAGACTCCACTTCGAAGATCTCAAAGAAAAATAAAATCACCCAAAAGGTATGGTTTTGAAGATATGGTAGCTTTTGCTTTATTTACTAATAATAGTAATCATTCTTCCTATAAAAAAGCAGTACATGATAAGAATTCTTTTTAGTGGTAAGTTGTTATGAATGAAGAGATGGATTTTGTTCAAAAAAAATTATACTTGGGACTTGATAAAATTACCAGAAGGTAAAAGAGAAATTAGTTGTAAGTAGATATTTTGAAAAAAAGAGAATTCCTCTGAGATAGATGGTGTTAAATTCAAGACCCGTTTAGTTATAAAAGGATATTTACAAAAGGAGGGTGTTGATTTTAATAAAATTTTCTCTCTTGTGGTTAAATATATATCTATTCATTTTTTACTTACTTTAGTTGCCTTTCATAATCTTGAGTTAAAACAGCTTGATGTCAAAACTGCCTTTCTGCATAGAGAATTAGAAGAGCAAATTTTTATACAACAGCCTGAAAGGTTCATCTAAGAAGGTAATGAAAATTATATTTGTAAGTTGAACAAATCACTTTATAGTTTGAAATAGTCTCCAAGGAAATAGTATAAAAGTTTTGATAATTTTACGTTGGGACAAGATTTCATCCACTACAAACATGATTGTTGTGTCTATTTTAAAATGCATGTCAATAATTTATTTATTATATTAGTTTTTTATGTTGATGATATACTTATTATTGCTCAAGACATATCTCTATTTAATGATCTAAAGCTTAGAATGAAAAAAGAATTTGAAATGAAAGATTTAGGTGTTGTAAGAAAGATTTTCGGTATGGAGATTGATTGAGATCGAAAACATAGCAAGTTATGACTCAAAAAGAGCAAGTATCTCGAGAAGATTATTTTTCATTTTCGCATGAAGAATTCAAAATCCGTTAGTACTCCTTTGGCATCCCACTTCAAGCTTTCAGCTCAACTATATCTTTTTACAGATGAGGAGTATACATACATGAAGAACATCTTATTCTTAAGTGCTGTTGAAAGTCTACTGTATATTATGGTATGCACAAAACTTAATATTATACAAGTAGTGAGCATTATTAGTTGTTATATGGCAAATTCAGAAAAAAAACATTGGTAAGCTATGAAGTGATTATTAAGATATATCAAATGTACTGTTAATTGGCTTATGTTTCGATAGGAACATAGTTTAAGAGGCTAAAATTATTGGCTACGTCGATTCACACTATGCTGGAGACCTTGATCGATGACAATCCCTCACTAGTTATCTTTTCACTCTTTGTAGTGGACCTATTAGTTGGAGGTGTGTTGAGTTTTAGATGTCTTAAACTCTAATTAGAGTTTGAGTTAAAGTAGGAATCCAAAGTTGGATTTAGATTTATATTATTAGGAGTTGTAATTGAGTAAAACTCACGCCCAATAAGAGTCTATAAATATACGATAATATATAGGACTTATGTGTGGTGTAGTATAGAAGTTGAACTAGAGAGAAATAGAGAGAGAGGAATAGAGAAAATAGAGAGAAGAGAAAGAGAGAGAGTGTTGGTTCTCGTGTGTGGGTCTTTCTAGTGCTTCTCGGTGGTCTCTCGTGGTGGTTCCTCGTGGTACTCTCTTGGAGATTCTCTTTGAAGGTGGAGGCGTTGCCGAGGCTTGGAGAAAGAGTTTAGTTGAGTAAGAAAGAGTGAAGTCCTTCTTGTAAACTCTTGTAAAAGCCTTTATCTATTGATAGTGGATCTCCTGTTGTCTTATCTTGTTATTTTCTTTTATCTTGTATTACTTCTCGTTTCTTGTGTTGTTTGATGCAAAGGCGATCCGTGAAACTTTCACTGCGAATCCCAACAATTGGCATCAGAGCCTAGAAGCAAACAACCAAGATGACAAAGTCCTTACTCGAGGTGGAGAAGTTTGACGGCAAGATAAATTTTGCCTTATAGCAAAAGAAGATGAAGGCGGTTCTTACTTTTCAAGGTCTACAAAAGACGTTAGAGGGAAAAGAAAAGAAGCCGGTCAAGATAAGCAATGAAGACTGGGAGGAGATAGATCAAAAGGCATTGAATTTAATTATTCTAAGCCTGACTGATGAGGTTTTGTACAATGTCATTGACGAAGAGACGACGATGGACATCTGGACAAAACTCGAGAAGTTGTACATGTCAAAAAGCCTCACGAACAAGTTCTATCTGAAACAACAGTTGTATGGACTGTGTATGAGCGAAGGTACAATTATATTACATCACCTAAATGCTTTCAATAAGATTATCAATGATTTGCTGAAAGTTGATGTGAAGTTTGAAGAGGACGATAAGACGCTGATTCTCCAGATGTCTCTTCCTGCTTCGTACGATAATATTGTGACCACAATTCTTTATAGTAAAGAAACTCTCAAGATGGAAGATGTGATAGCTAGTCTTCTTTCTAATGAAAGAAGAAGAAACTCAAACATTAATATGGAGTTTGGTGAAGGATTGGTGGCTCACGAAAGAGGAAGATTAAGAGAACGTGGAGAAGGCAAGCAATGGTCCAAATCAAAATTGAAGGCGAAAGTACAATGCTATTCATGTAAGAAGTATGGCCATATTAGACGGTATTGCCCTGAACGTGGGAAGATAGAGTCCTCCAATATGACGACGGCAATAGCGGATGATACTTCTGATAATAGTGCGGATAAAGACGTTCTTGCAGTATCCGCAGAAATCGACACTTCTGGTAAGTGGGTTTTAGATTCTGGTAGTTCTTATCATATTTGCTCCAGGAAGGATTGGTTTACTTCTTATGAGGAGAATAAGAAGAAAAGTACTATTTGGTTGGGCGATAATTCAACCTGTGAGATTGCCGGTGTGGGAACAGTCAAAATCTAGATGTTTGATGGAGCGATTCGAACTTTTACTGGGGTGAGGCATGTCCCCAAGATGCGAAGGAATCTAATCTCACTTGGTGTACTGGACTCAAAAGGCTGTAATTATTCAGTAAGAGATAGAGTCATGAAGGTGACACGTGGTATTAGAATCCTGATGAAAGGTGAGAAGTGTGGCAATGTTTATCGATTGATAGGGAACATCATTGCAGGTGGAGTTTCGATGGCTACAATAGTGAAGAGGAAGCATGATACTCGGAGTAATTTGATGTCTCCTCAAATTACTTTTACTACAACAGCAGACACAGGTCATCCGAAAAGCTTCCAAAAGTACAAAACTATAGACATGAAGAGCAAATTCAAGGTTGGTTTGAGTTCGCGTCTTGCAATTATTTGAATAAGCTAGTAGCCCAGGGGCAGGGGCTGGATGAGAGATGACGGCTGAAGATTCATGATGATGGCACGCCCGAGTTCAAGTCAAGATGGAGATTGTTGAGTTTTAGATGTCTTAAACTCAACAAAGAGGTGTGTTTATAGTGGCTGAGTCGAGAGAGCCATGACCTCGACTTGGCTTTTCAAATATTTATTTTTTGTTAAATATTAATTAGATAATTGAGTATTGATCTTCTTACTAAATATATGAAATTTTGAAGGGACGATATTTAATATATAATCCGAAAACATAATTGCCACTTACATAAAAAAAAATACTATGTCAATAAATTGAAGTAGAAATAAAAAAAATAAAAGAGAATAAAAAATTATTTCGCAAATTATTGAACTCAACCCTTTTAGAGCTATATACGTAAAGCTACTATGATCATTTTATAATTTCGCCACTAAAAAAAAAAGTAATTTTTCGAATCTTAAAAATATAAACGTGAAAAATATTTTTTAAACTATAAATGTAATTAAAAGTTTTAGTGGGGCACAGCAAAAAATTCAATAACTAGTTAAGATTGCTAAGCCCATGGCCCCCAAGCGTATAACTAGAGGTGTAAATAAGTTGAACTGAGTGGAGCTGATCCTGACTTGAGTTCAGCTCAACTTTGATATAGTTTGAGCACAGCTCATGTCAAGTTCGAATAACTCGAGCTTAGTTCGACTTAACTCCTGTCTCACAACTTATTCCTCCTTTAATTTGAAGTTAGTCTTTTCTTTTCTCAGAATCTTCTTCACTGTCATTGCCATTGATCAGATAGTCTCCTCCTCCCTCTCCCGCCTACTGCTGCACCAAATTAACACCCTTATCTGCAACTACATTTCTTTGATTTCGCGCCCTTCTTGACTAGAAATAGTTCCATGTTGAGCATTAAACATGGAAATTAATATATTAATAATTAATCTAATATATTTTTGACTAATCTAAACCACATTGACATCACCTGGGAGGATCACTAACATAAATTAAAACGGAAGCTCTAGACTTCAAAATCCACGGCAGCACGAAGGAAAATACTGCCAAAGGGGAGACCGCTTCTGGTCTTCCTCTTTTTTCTCTGAAAAAATAAATTACACTGCCAAGAACGGCTATAAATTTCAGGGCTTGAGAGAGTAACGGCATACAAGCCAAAACCCTAGCTTGCTAGGAAGCAGTATACAAGTATACGCAACAATGGATTCTCTCCCAATGCTTGCTGCTCTCCTCTTGTTCCCTCTCTTTTTTGTGCTCCTGAGCATGCGAAGAGCCTCGCCTAATGGCTCTCGTCTCCCGCCGTCTCCCCCGAAGCTCCCTCTCATTGGAAATCTCCACCAGCTCGGCATGATACCCCACCAAGCCCTTCATGGCCTTGCCAAGAAGCACGGGCCTCTCATGCTTCTTAAGCTCGGCCAAGTGGCCACTCTTATTGTCAACTCCGCGGAGATGGCACGGGCCGTAATGAACACCCATGACCAGAACTTTGCCAGCCGGCCTTCGATGAAGGCGGCTCGGATAATGCTCTATGACTCCAAAGACATGGGCTTTGCACCTTATGGGGAGCACTGGCGACAGCTGAGGAAGATATGCATGACTCATCTCTTCAGCGTGAAGCGGGTGCAGGCCTTCCGAACGGCAAGGGAGGAGGAGGTGGCTCATTTGGTCAACAAGATTGCTCGTGCTGCTGCTGATAATCCTAAGACTCCGGTGAATATCAGTCAGATGCTTCACTTCTTCATGAACGACATGCTTTGCAGGCTGGTGCTGGGTAATATCTCCAGAGAAGAAGGGAGGAACAAGATGTTCCGCGATCTCATAGACGAGAACATCCAATTGCTCGGTAGCTTCAACGTGGAGGACTTTTTCCCTTCTCTTGGTTGGATGAGCTCTCTCTTTGGCACAGAGGAGAGGACCAGAAAGAACGCCAAGAGATGGGATGATGTTCTCGACAAGATGATTGAGGAACACAGGAAGAAAGAGAGCCAAGACCACGATGACTTTGTCGATGTCTTGCTCTCCCTCCAAAAGGATCCTGCGACGAACTACAACCTCACAGACGAGTACGTCAAAGCTCTCCTACTGGTAATCTTCTGGCTTCTCTTCTTCTCTGTATCTCTGTGATTTGTTTTTTAGACATGCTCTAATACTGTTTTATTATTCTTTTTGTGAATAGGATATGTTTGCTGCGGGAACTGATACTTCATACATAGTTCTAGAGTGGTCTTTGGCTGAGAGTCTCAAGCATCCCGAAGTGATGGAGAAACTGCAAAACGAGGTAAGATCCATAGTGAATGGAAAACCCAGAGTTGAGCAGGAGGATCTAACAGAGATGAACTACCTCAGAGCTGTTCTTAAAGAGGCCATGCGTCTCCATCCGCCTGCTCCGCTCTTGCTTCCAAGAGAATCCGCGGAGAGCTGTGATCTCGGCGGCTACCAAGTACCGAAGAAAGTTAGAGTTATCGTCAACGGCTGGGGGATTAACCGGGACCCAAAGTTCTGGGATGCGCCGGACGAATTCAAGCCAGATAGATTCATGAACAGCAGTGTAGATTTCAAAGGCCACGATTATCAGTTCATTCCATTCGGAGCTGGTCGGAGAATTTGTCCAGCGGTCACGTTAGCAGCAGCCACCACAGAACTTGCCTTCGCAAATCTGATATACAGTTTTGATTGGGGATTGCCGGACGGGATGACAGTGAAAGACATGGACATGGACGAAGCTCCTGGCCTCACGACGAGGATGAAGCAAAGCCTTCTTCTTCATCCCAACCCATACATCAATCAAGACAACATAATTTGATCATACGAAAAAAGCCAAATGATCGTAGTATCAATAAGGCACTAGACTTGCATGTATTTTGTATTTGTATTGTGTCGCCTATATTTTCCTTATGGAGTAGATTTGGAAATTAAATAAAACTTGCATGTTGCATCACATCAAAGATTATTTCAGAAGGGACACCTTATTTAACACCCAGAGATAATTTCATTCATATGCATCACACGTGATCAGTGTCCATTGATAACATGCTTTTAAGGTTTTTTCTTTTTGAAAAAACACGACTTTTTTTTAATATTTCAACAAAAACCAAATGATAAAAAAGCTACTCGTGAGCTTAATCCTTGAAAACTGTAGGGTCCGTTTGATTTGGAATTAGTTTCGATATTATCTTTTTAAAATTTTTTTTTTCTTTTAAAATTAATATCATTTATTTTATATTATTATTAACTTAAATTATTATAAAAAATTAAATAGTTTTTCGGCCTTCAAATTATTTAAACGTTAATTTTAATAAAAAATATTAATTTATAAAAATAATTTATTAATTTTGATTTTGATTCTGATCTTGATTCGGACCCTAAACCAATCCCTTTCACTCTTTAATCTTGGTCGGAACGGAAAAGTTTTTCACGGATGACACTGACTTCGTCAAAGTCGACTCAAGAGAGAAGATGCCGACCAACGTAAGATATTAAGCTTCATATAGCGGTATGAATCTGGTTACGCGTTGTTTAATTTGTGTAGCGGTGTGAATCAATTGTGCTGGCTAGTTACAAATTGTCCAAGTTCATCTCGTTGCGCGGTATGAATCTCCACGATCGAGCATGGCGCTTTTGGGTTGAATTTTATCATGGACTGTGACGACATTATGCGCGGTCAAATATGATAGAATAATCTTAATGACAACATTATTTTTATAGTCTGACTCTTACGTTTTTGACTTTGATTGCTTCTAACGGTTATGAAGCGTGGGCCTCATGTCTTCGCAACTCGGCCAAGTGCTAACTCTGGTCATCTCCTCTACTGGAATGGCAAAAGAGGTCTTGAAGACTCATGATCTCGTCCTCCTTGGTAGGCCTTTCTGAAGGCTGCTAAGTCAATGATGTCTGAATGTCGCTAGCCTAGAAATAATTAAATTTACTTGGAGTTATAAAATTTAAGAGTTGCAGTTTTTAAATACAAATTAAAAGGCTAATTCTGCTAGAGATTTGACTTTTGATAAAATACATCATAATTTCATGATTAATTTAAATGTTGGGAAAACTTAAATTTCTAATTTTTTTTAATACAGTTTTAAATTCTTATTTTATATTTTTTAATTATTTAAAATAAACTAAGCAAAATAACTTGGTAGTCATATCCTAATTCTAAGAATCTAAAGAACAGGCCTACTGAATACCCTATACATATCCTACTGCATACATTCTTTTGCAAGAAGACATTGTTTTGAGATTCTATTCTTTATTTCTGTCTAATTATTTTATTTTTTTAATACTCTCTCCCTATCATCCACTTTAATTTACATGGGTAAGAAGTGAAAACTGAAGTACCTTGGAGTGATGATCGATTCTTCTCATATATTTCAAAAGATTTGTAGTCTTAAAATCATTGTTTTCAGTTTTGACTTAAACGTTTTGGCTTCGGTCTGAATTTTAGTTTCAATTTTTTTAAAAAATATTACTTATATATATATATATAATATTTGCATCATGACACATTGTTAGCCTAGTCGTTAAGATTTTAACTTGGATCACAAGTGACCCTGGTTTGATTCCTGAGGGCTAGCTTATATAAGCAAGTCTGAAAGCTGGTTGATTACACGTCCAAAGGCTGATTGAGTGCAAGACCAAAGGCTAGTTGAATGTGAGTTCAAAGATTGGCTTGGCATGAGCTTGCAGGCCAGCTGAATGCAAGCTTGAAGGTTGACTGTGCGAGGCCAAAGACTGGCTTGATTTAGCGAGGCTGAAGCCTGACCTAATTTGGATCAGAGCTCGAGGGATTAGCTTGATTTGGTAGGCTCAAAGACTGGTCTATGGGTGCAAGCCTGAGGACTGACTTGTCTTAATAGGCCTAAAAATTGGCCTATAGGTGCGAGCCAAAAGACTAGCTTGATTTGACAGGCCTAAAGGCTAACTTGGGTGTGATGATCCATTATCGTGTAAGGCCATAATGGTGATGGAATCATCGATGTGCAAAGGAGGCCATGGGTGGCCACGGTAATGATGGAGTCTATCAATATGCAAAAGGTTGCAGGTGGCCACAAATATGAAGATGACTGTCATGCAAGTGTAGGCATGGCGAGAGTGAGCAGAGGTGACCACTGGTGGGTCAGCAGAGGAGATCGGCGCAATAAGGATGGCAATGACATGGTGAGCTGATGGCCGAGGCATTATGGAGACCAAGGATGAAGGTGTGTTACTTCATCTCTAACGTTGCATATTTCTTTATCTTCCTTTATCTCCTTCCACTTCTTTGGCTTTAAGAAAGATTGACACGATGAAGTACATGTGAGATATGGTAGCAGTGGTTGATCACCCATTAGAAGAGGACCATGGGCGATATGCAGGCTATGTTATTAGTGCTAGGGAGAAGGTGTTGTGCATGGTATGGACACCGAAGTAGGTTTAGCTATGATGCTCGAGTGGCAGTGGGAACATTGCAAAATAGAGAAGAAGGAAAGGAGAAGAAGGAAAGGAGAAGAAGCACAAACAAAATGAAAGGAAGTGGATAAGCAGCGAAACTCACTAGTTCTTCTTCCCTATTCAAATTCCTGTTTGTGGTTCATGTTCCTATGATCAACATATTCTAATCTCATCGTTTTATATTTCAGGTCGTTCATTCACTCGTTCATTCATCTTTTTATATGACAGCTATAGAAGCAGTCAAAGAAGTTCTATGACTAAAAAATTGGTAAGCTAATTTTTCCCAATGTGTTATTCTTATTTTTTCTGACAGTCAGAATATTATATACCTTACAAAGAAGCAAATGTACTCTGCCAAATTAAAGCACATAGATGTTCGATTTCATGTTATTCGGGACATTATTTAAGATGACGAGATTTTTTTATAAAAGATTCATATTTCAAGAAATTCTGTTGATATGTTGACGAAAGTGATTTCAATTAATAAGTTCAAGTTTTATTTGAAGTTGATCAATATTCAAGATCATTGATTTTTCCTCATGAGTAATGGTGAAAGCATTCGTTAAAGATTCAAATTAAAAAAAAGAAGATTTTTTGTATGGTCGCCACGTGCTTGTTGGAAGCACATTGGCTTGCTCCCACCACAGCCCTATCCTTGTTATTCCGCATGCCTAACTTGCTGCCACCTATGGATCTAGTCAACATCTAGTCAAATTTGGCCCGAGGATGACAAAGGAGGAAGGGAAGGTTCAATTCCAGCCATGGAAAGGAAGGGAAGGAGAAAATGGGAGGGCTTTGTTGGAAGATAAGGAGAAGGAAATAGTGGAGCCGGAGGTTCGGCGGAGAGGATGAAAAAAAGTAAAAACAAAAGGAATAAAAATTGAGGGAGTTGTTTCCAGCTGTAAAAAAAAGGAGATAGACCCGAAGAGGAAGAAGGATGTTTGATCACAAAACAGCACAAGTGCAGAACGAGGAAGACGAGAGTATGGTTCATTATCGTTTCTCTTTCTACCTCTCCGTGCTTTTTCTCTTCCCCTTCTCTTATCTTTGACTACGTTCCTATCACCCGCGACTGTCTCCATCCGGACCTCTTCACACATCAATCTCTTGCTCGTCCGCCAAGCCTTACACTGCTGGCTAGCACCCCACTGTGACCACCTCCATCTCGTCCTACAAGCCCACTCGAGCTCCATGAGTATCGCCAGCTTGCAGCCAGTCTTCAACCTAGAACAGTGCCCAGCCCCAGCATAACCACCCAGTAGGCCATCACTCGTGTGCGCTACTGCTCTACCTATCCTGTGCCCTGTGTGGGCCCTCCGTCGGCCCGAACCGACTTCATTCACTGACGAACTGCCATTGCAGCTGCCTCCTCCTCGCCGAGCAATGCCTCCACCTCCATGAGCTCCGCTCGACTGCCCTCTTCTCTCACCGACCTGCTCCGCCTACACCCTGCATAGGCGCTCTACTAGCCTTCCGATGTGCCCACACCAAGACGCTTTTGCTCGCGCAGTGTGCTCCCCATGAGCACCATCTTTCCTCCGGCTTAGACCTCCCAAGCCACGGTTGAGCACGCCAGGACCACTGCTACTCCTTCGATCACACGCCGGAGCACTTCTCCAACCTTACTGCAGGATCGTGCCACTTTTTGATGCTGGGAGGGGGTTGGATCTGGCCAGTTCCGGCTGAATCCAGCCACAAGATAAGGGCAGGGACGCCTTCTGCCCTACTATGGCGAATAGAGGCAAGATCCGGCTGCGAGGGACTCTAGGCCACCATGGCCCAGTAAAGAGAAAAAGAAGGCATGAGAGCAAGGGTGGAAAAAAAAGGGAGGAAAAAAAAAGTAAATAAAAGAAGAAAAGAAAAGTTGCCCCTTATTCAAAAGAAAAAAGTTCAACAAAAAAATAAAAGAGAGAAATTGATATACTAAAAAAATAATTAAATAAAAGAATTTAGAAAATGGTAGAAGGAAGACATCAGAGGTAAATTAAAGGAGAAAATTTAGTGAAAGAAGGAATTGGTTCACTCTATACTTGAGGCCACTAACGACTTCGCGTGTTTCTGTCATATCCATGTCTGCACAATTGTCATCCTCATGTTTGTGGTCGCCCGCAGTTTTGTGCATTCACATGCTAGTCTTTGGGCCAACTGAACTTAAGTCAGTCTTCGGGCTCTCCTTCAGGTCTGCCAACACTAGCTCAGCTTTCAAGCTCGCCTAACTTAGACCAACCTTTGGGCTAGCCAAACTCACGCCAGTCTTCAGGCCTATCAAATTGAGGCTAACCTTCGGGACTATCGAGCTTAGGCCAGTTTTGGGCTCATCAAAACTAGGCCAGTTTTCAGATCAACTGAAATTAGACCATCTTTCGAGCCTACCAAAACCAAGCCAGCCTTCTGGCCTATTGAACTTAGGTTAGCCTTTGGACCTACCAAAACCAAGCCAATCTTTAAACCCATTGAACTCAGGTTAGCCTTTAAGCCTACCAAAATCAGGCCAACTTTCGAACCCGCTCAAACCTAGGTCAGTCTTTGGACTCATCAAAACTAAGCCAGCCTTAGGGTCTACTAAAACTAGGTTAGCCTTCAAGCTCGCTAAATTTAGGCCAACTTTCGGACTCACCAAACTCAAGAAAATATTAAGCCCGTCAAAACCAGACTAGTCTTTAAGTATGTTGTAAATATAGGCCAACTTTCGAGTTCATTAAATCAAACTAGCCCTTGGGCTAGGATTTCAAGCTAGTGTTTAGACTCACACTTTTAAGGCTAGTCCACAAGCTTGTCTAAAGTTATCATGATAGTCTGAGAGCTCTCAAATCGAGCTGAATTTAATGAATAGAATTAAACTCACTCAAATAAACTACCGAATGAACCTAAATTAATCAATCAAATGGATTAAAATTCAAGTTGAACTAGACCCAATCCAAATTGAGTTAATCTAAATCAAATCGATTCTGACTCAACCCCAAATAGGTCAAATTGAATCAATTCGAAAGCAAACCAAGTTTGATCAAATCATAATTGGGTTAATTCAAATTCAAAATTGAACCAAAGTTAAACAAGAACCAGGCTGATTCTGATTTGAAACCAAATTAAACCTAAATCAACTTGAATTTGAACTGGTGGGATCAATTTTGATCACCCGGGATAGTGAAGACCTCAGGAGCGACCTTGAATCACAAATTAAAATTTATTTTAATTTAAAGTGCGCTATCAGGTATTGTGAAAATATTGACATCCAATAGACACAAGCCCCTATTGTTAATTACCTCAATAATTATCAGAAATCTTTTAAAGTAAGAAACCTAGTTAATAAAATAGAGATACAAAAAAAAAGAAAGTATTTAATTGATTTTAAGAAGTGATGCATGACTCAAATAAATGTATGCCTTCACTTTGCAATGGATTTCAATATAGAATTATAGAAAATATGAAAGAAATGAAGAAAGAAAAAGAGAAAGAAGGAGTGAAGAAGAAGCTCTGATATGTGCTATTGCCTCGTTCTCCTGCACTAGACCACATGGTATTTGACTCAGATTACTTATTTACTCAGTATTTAATAGATGTTGATGGCATCATTTGATGTGACGTGGAAAGGAATGAGAGAGGTTCAAAGTGTTTCCAATAATTTTGAGCATTGGTGATAACTTTAATTAGTTTAGTGGTGTGACTAATGGCTTATAAAGTTCGGTATAACTTTGAAAATCACATTGTCAACTACTTTTGGGGTTAATTAGTTTGAAGGACACATCGTCAACTACTTCTGAGATTGACTAGCTTGAAGGGTACATCACCAACTGCTTTTGGGATTGACTATCTTGAAGGAGTGCATTATTAACAGCTTCTAGGGTTGATTAGTTTGAAAGAGTATGTCGTCACTAACTTTTGGGATTGATTAGCTTGAATGGTGCATCGTCAACTTCTTTTGGGGTTGACTAGTTTTGAAGTGTAGCCAACGACTTTGAGCTTGTTGTTGGTTGACTTTATTTGAATAAGGCATTGCAACTAACTGACAAAGTAAGTTCGAGCTTACCTTAGTTTGGTTTGAATTGAAACATTGTCAATGCTTTTAGGTTGGCTTAGCTTTGTGGCTGACGACTTCAAGTATCTTATTGGCTGACTTCATTTGAATAAGGCATGGTGACTAATTGACTAAGCAAGTTCAAGCCTATTATAGTTTGATTTGATTTGATAATTGATAGCTTCTTAGGCATGTTATCGATTAAATTTGAAGCGTTACTAATACTTTTGGGTTGGCTTAGCTCAAAAGGGATATCATTAATGACTTTTGGATTTATTAGCTTCAAAGTATGGGCAGCACTTTTGAGTGTGTTGACAATTAACTTTTTTGATTTGGTAGCATCACCAACGTATGAGGTTGGGTATAGATTTAAAGTGTTACTAAAGGCTTTTGTTGCACACTTAGTGAGACTTAGTTTGACCTTATTTAGTTTTATTCAAACTAATTTTAGCTCAGATCAGAGTGATAACATCACCCTTTGTTCATAGCTTTAGAGTATTATCGAGGGTTTAGCATATCTAATGAGACTTAATTTGACCCTATTTAGTTCTGTCAGGACTAATATAGTTTGAGTCTGAGTTTAATTTCATTTAGCATGAGTCAAGTTTGACTTTGTATTGAACCTTTATTAGGTTTGAGTTTGCATCTTGATGGATTTTAGTTCAAGTTTAAATCAATTTAATTCAACTTGGTTTTAGTTTAGATTTAGTCTAGCTTGATTTTGGTTTCACTTTAGATTTTTCCTTTTAGTTTGGATTTGATTTAACCCAATTAGGGTTTAATTTGAGTTTAGTTCAATCTAGATTGAATTTGATTTAAACTCGAGTTGATTTGAAATTGATTCGATTTGAACCTGATTAGGGTTGGGTTTGAGCTAATTTGATTTATATTAACTCAACTTGGATTTTGGGTCCAATTTGATTAGGATTTTAGTTCATTTATTTGATCAATTTAGGTTCATTTGAGTCAACTTGGCCTTTGTCCATTTGTTGTGATTAAGTTTAATTTCAATATGATTGAGTTACTTCACATTAATTAATTTGATTTGAGGATCCTTGGTTATTTGTGAGATTTTTAGGAGGACCAATAGCTTGACTTTAAATATGCAAACTCAAAGGAGGTTCAGCTCATAAGCTCGAAAGCTAACTTAGAAATATAAGCCTAAGGGCTGATTGGGAGAGAATCTAAAGACTAGCCTAGATGCCAACCTGAAGGTTGGTTGAGTACGAGCTCCAAGATTGGTTGAGATCAAACCTGAAAGCTAGCTTGGATGTGAGCCAAAGACTAGCTGAGTGTGAGCCTAAAAGCTAGCTTAGATGCAAATCCAGAGGCTGACTGAGTGTGAGCTCAAAGGTTGGTTAGATGCAAGCCTGAAGGTTGGCTCAAATGTGAGCCTAAAGGTTGGCTAGGATGTGACCCCAAAAGTTGGTTAGGTGTGAGCTCAAAGGTTAGGTAAATGCAAGCCTAAAGGCTGACTTAGTGTAAGTTCAAAAGTTAGCTTAGATTAGAGACTAAAGGCTGGCTAAGTGTGAGCTTGAAGGTCAGCTGAGTGCAAGCCCAAAGGCCAACTGAGTGAGAACCTGAAGGCTGGCTAAGTGTGAGCACAAAGGTTGACTTGGATGCGCGTTTGAAGGCTAGCTTAGATCCGAGCCCAAGGGTTGGCTAAGTACAAGTTTGAAGACTAACTTGGATGCGAAACTAAAGGCTGGCTTGGATGTAAGCCCAAAAGCAAGTTGAGCTGTGAGCTCGAAGGCTAGCTTAGATGCGAGCCTGAAGTCTAGCTATGATGAGAGCTTGAAGGCTGGCCGACTGCAAGCTCAAAGCCTAACTTAGATTCAAATCCAAAGACTAGCTTAGTGCAAGCCCAAATGCTAGCTTGGTTGCAAGCTAGAAGGCTAGCTAATGGTGAGCTTGAAGGCCAGTTAAGTGTGAGCTTGAGGGCTAGTTGGATGCGATCTCAAAGGCTGGCTAAGTGTAAGCCTGAAGGCTAGCTTGAATGTAAGCCCTAAAGCTAGCTTAGATGAGATCCTAAAAGCTAGCCGAATGCTAGCCCAAAGGCTAGATAAGTGCAAGCTTGAAGGTTAGCTTAGATGCAAGTCTGAAGGCTAACTAAGTGTAAGCCCAAAGGCTAACTGAGGTGCATACCCAAAGACTGACTTGCATGCATGCCAAAAGGTTAGCTAGGATGTGAGCCTAAAGGCTGGCTAGATGTGAGTCCAAAGACTAGCCGAGTGTGAGCCTAAAGGCTAGCTTAGATGCGAGCCTGAAAGCCAGCTAGGATGCAAGCCCAAAGGTTGGCCGAGTATCAGCCCAAAGCTTAGCTAACTGCAAGCCTCAAGGCTAGTTGAGTACAAACTCAAAGGCTAGCTTGGATGCGAGATTGAAGATTGGTTAAGTGCAATCTTGAAGGCTAAATAAGTATGAGCCTGAAAGTTTGCTGAGATGCATGCTTAAAGACTAGCTGAGGTACAAGCTCGAAGACTGGCTGAGTGTGAGTCTAAAGGTAGGCTAAGTGAGATCCCAAAAGCTAGCTGAGGTGTAAGCCCAAAGGCTGGTTGAGTGTGAGTTGAAGGCTAGCTAAGTGTGAGCCTAAGGTTGGCTAAGTGTGAGCTTGAGGTTGATTTGGATGTGAACCAAAGACTAGTTGAGTGTAAGCTTGAAGGCTGGCTTGGGGCGATGAGGTCTCACCATCTTCGAGAGGCTGCAGATAACTGCAACAGTGTTAGAGTTTGCCATCTACAAGGGTTCATGGATGGCTACAATAGTATCAAGAATTCATCATTTTCGAGAGACCGCAAGTGGCCACAACAATATTAAGAGTTTGTCATCTTCGAGGGGCTGTAGGTGGCCATAGTAATGTCAAGAATTCACTATCTTTGACAGATCATGGGTAGCTATGAGCATGAAGATCACAGTCATGTGAGCAAGGATGCAGTATAGATGAGCAAGGCTGCGGGTGGCTGTGAGCATAGGGTGAGCCAACTTCTCCTCCCTCTAAATCTTCTCCTTCAATTTGCCTCCTTCCTTAACTTCCTGAATTTTTTTATTTTTTACTAACTCAACTTCTATCTCTTTCTTTTTATTTTGACTAGCAACTTCCTATTTTCTAAATATTTTTTTCTCTTCTATATCTTTTTCCTTTTTTCTCAAACTTGTAGTCTTCCACTTCTTTTTTTGGACGAATTTTTTTTACACAATAATTTTTTTTATTTCTTTTTCTTTATCTTTTCTTCCTCACCTTATCCATGCCCTATTTTCCTTTCTTCCTTATCTTGGATTCTTCCCCATCATCTTCTTCCCCTTCTTAGACTTCATTTTCTCTTCTTTGTCCATGGTTGGACCTTTTCCCCTGCTTGATGTCCTCTTCCTCCTTGTTCCTTGGTTGGATTTAGCTTATTGCAACTAGATCTAGCCGCTTCTCTAGTGATAATGAGTTCTGGCGGCACCATAGGTGAAGGAGGCACGTGGGCGGAGCTTGAGGTGTAGGGAGGAAGGTGGGTCGATAGTTCTTATCGACAGGGAGTGCAAGCTGAGGGCATGTTCTTGTGGCAACAATGCAAGTGATGTGTTGAGGTGGGGAGCAAGTGGTTCAATGTTGGGATAGTGGCTAGTGTAGGCGATGAGTGCAGTCCTTAGTTGTTGAAGGTGGAGCCTAGTCAGGTAGATGGGCTACTTGGCAGAGGTCAGGTAGGTAGGCTGATCCTTGGGTCGATAGAGCAGTGATGTTTTTCAGTGAGGAAGATGGAGCATGGTAGTTGGAGCTCCATTGTGGCCAAGTGATTAGCCAAGTTGGAGGAAGGTGTAGAAAAGCCATCACGAGAGATGATGGCTAGGTTTGGCGATGTCTAGCCAAACTTGGCCCTCGGCAGCACGGGAAGTAGCAAGGTCTCGACCAAAGCACAAAAAAAAAACGCAAGAGTTCAGAGAAGAAAGAAAGAACACAAGGAAAGATAAGTAACAAAAGACTCACCCTTTCTTTTGATTCTTCAAGTTGATCTACTCCTTCAATCTTTGCTAGCTCCCTTTATTTTGATCTCATCCCATTCTAATCCTTCTCCTCATGTCTGTCCGCACTCTAATCTTCTCTTCTTTATTTGCAAATCCTAAATTTTACGGGACTGATTTATAATTTTAGGATTTTATTAAACTTTTTCGTAAAATTCTTCTTCGAGGGACCTATTTATATAAAAAATCCATCCAAGGACCTATTTATGAAGATTTGTTTAATCCAAAGACTTTGTAAAATTCTTATATTTTGTCATTTTGGTTCAAATTTTAGATGAATTTTGGGCCCAATTTTGGGTCCAATTATCCAACCCACTCAACTCATTTGGATTAGGCCTACCTTGAGCCTAATTTTTTTAATGATTTAGATCCAAATTGAGTTGAATTTTCAGTGAAACTCAGACATGACTAAAGTCTGATTGAGACCAATATTTGAGCAATAATTTAGTAGTATACAAGTTCCAATTTTAACCATATTTCAATTAAATTTGATTGTGACAAAATACCTCAAATAAATTTCCTCCTCTAGCCTCTTTTTGAGTTCTGACGAGAGGAGAGGATGCAAATAATTTTGAAGTACTTGTCCCTACATCATCATTTTAGGAGTTGACTATATGAGTTTGAATTGTCATGCAAAAGTAGACTTAGATTGCACATGAAAGTGGACTCAATTTGTCATGATGATGCGAGTTTAATCACCATGCAAAATGGACTTGGCTTGCCACCACAAAATAGATGGGGTTTTGTGTTCATGTTTTACCTCAATAAATATGGAGTGTATATTTGACCGAATATTTTCTTTCTGAGAAAGTCAGATGTTCTGTCATAGACAAATATAGACATTTTTATTTTGTTGCTATTGTTGCCTCTAGGTCTTAGGCATAGTATCTTTTGAGGAATTGGCCATTGATTTACAGCATAGTCCTTTCCTCTATGTCATTGATCAGTTGGTAAGATCCCCCTTCAAATATCTTTTTGACAATATAAGGGCCTTCTAAATTAGGCTTGAACTTACATTTTTTGTTTCAATTTCGGATTATGAGTTTTCTTAGGACTAAGATCATTTCCCCCTTCTAGAAGGACCTAAGCCGAGCCATCTTGTTGTAGGCCTTGGCCATTTGTGCTTGATATATTTTCAGGTTTTGCTGGGCCACGATCCTTATCTCATCCAAAGAGTCTAGCTTGTTAAGGCAAAGATGAACATTATTTTCTCTTGTGATTTCTTCTTGCAAGACAATCTTTAGAGAGGGGATTTGCACTTTTAGTGGCAAGACTATCTCAGTCTCGAACACCAATGCATATGATATTGATTGGATAGGAGTTCGGTATGTAGTGTGATAGGCCTATAGTGCCTCAACAAGCTTTCGGTGCCAGCCTTTCTTATTTTTAGTAATAACTTTTTGCAAGATCTTGGAGAGGGCCTTGTTGAATACCGTAACGAGCCTGTTGGCTCTCGAATTGTAGATGGATGAATATATCTAATCTATCTTGTAATGATGTGTAATTTATCCTACCTTGAAGCTTCTGAAGGATGGTCCATCATCAGAAATGATCCTTTGAGGGACATTGAATCGATACAAGATATTTTTTTAAAAGAAGTAGATAATAGTATCCTCTTTTAATGGAATCACTTTAGCCTCCTGAGAAAAATGGCCAGTTGTTACCAGTATGAAGTGGTGGCCTCTAGAAGAAAATGGTTCGATTGGGTTGATGATATCTATATTCCATACCTCAAATGGCCATGAGGATACCATTGGATGCAGAGGATTTGGGTGTTGATGAGTCACCATAAATTTGTCATAGGTGATATCTTCTCGCATATTCGATGAAATCTCCTATCATTGTGTGCTAATAGTAGACTATACGCTTAAACTTTATCATCATTTTTTGGCTTGGTTGATAAGCCCCACAAACCCCAGAATGTACTTTATACATAACTTTTTTGGCCTCTTTATCTGAGAGATAGTCGGAAGTAGTTGATCAAAGGACCTTTTATAAAGATTATCATTGATAAGCAGAAAGCATGTGACCCTCTTTTTGAGTTATGTACATGTGGATTTATCTTTTGAGAGTTTTCTATTTTTGAGGTAGTTGGTGAATAGTATTCTCCAATCTGTGGGCTCTTCTACTAGTTTAGATTTAATCCTCTTGTGCTTGATATTGAAGATTGAGCTTATCATTTGTTTACTATAGACTATAATTAGAATTTTTTTCTTGATTAGGGTCAACCAGTGCCTTAGCTTATTTAGCAAAGGAGTTAGCTTCCATATTAATGGACAAATAAACCTTAGTTATTTGAACATATGGGATTTGCTTTATGAGCTCTTGAGCCTTTTCATGGTATTTTAGGAGCTTAGATTTGTAGACATTGTATTTGGCTGATAACTAGTTGTGAATCGTCAAAAATATGTAGGCATGATATTTTCATATTGATGGTCATTTCCAATCTTGCAATTAGGGCCTTATATTTAGCTTCAGTTTTTGTTCATATTTTTGAGAGGGAATAGGGGTATCATAAAATGCTCCCATTCAGAATGACATAAATGAGTCCAATACCTACTTTGATTTGTGAAAGCTTTGGTCTGATCCTTTATTTGATGGATGATGCTCCATCAAAATATAACTTCCAGTAAGATTCTCCTTCTATAACCAAAAGTATTTCTTCTTCAGGGAGCTTATAACTCAGAGGAGAATTATCTGGCACTAGATGAGCTATAAAAAAATAGGTGAGGGCTTGCCTTTTGACCGCCTTTTAGAGAGTGAATTTGATAATATATTTCATGAGAATTAAAGCCCATTTTGCTAGCCTCCCAGTGAGTGTAGACTTAGTCATTAAGTATTTTATGGGATCAATCTTTGATAATAAAATGACTTGATGACAAAGAAAATATTGTCTCAGCTTCTTAACTACGAATATGAGTGCTAGACAATGCTTTTCGATGGGAGAGTAGTTAGTTTTTGCCCCTACTATCATTTTACTTAGATAGTAGAGTGCATTTTCTTTATCCTCTTTATTATTTTGGGTAAGAAGTGCCATCAAGGATCCTTCCATTATTGCCATAAAGAGGATAAGGGGTTTATTAGGTAGAGGTACTACTAGGACTAGTAGATTTAGGATATATTGCTTGCTCTCTTCAAAGGCTTATTAGCAATCTTGATCCTAAATAAATGGAGTATCCTTCTTTATCAACTTGAAAAAAGGCTTTTATTTTTCAAAGAGGTTTGAAATAAATCTTTTTATATATACGAGTCAGCCTTAGAATGGTCTCAATTGCTTTAATTACTTGGCAGTGGCATATCCAAGATAGCTTTGATCTTAGATAGATTGATTTCAATCCTCAATGTCTGACAATAAAGCCGAGGAATTTTCTACTAACTGGTGTATCAGGTCATCAAAGATTTGACTCGTGGCTTTTTTATAAGTGCCTTCTACATTCTTGAGCCCGAAGGGCATCACCTTATAGCAGTAAATGCCAATTGGTATCCTAAGGCCGTATGCTTCTCATCATCACAATGCATCTTGATTTGGTTATATCCTGAGAAATCATCCATGAAAGAGAATATTTTAAAGTTAGTCATGTTGTCAATCATAATTTCAATTATTGGTAATAGAAAATTATCTTTTGGATATACTTTATTCAAGTCCTTGTAGTTCACACAAATATGGATTTGGCCATTCTTTTTCTTAATTGGCACAATACTTGCCACCTAATCTGGATATTTTTTCTCTTTGATGAAGCCTACTTTGATCAATTTCTTCATTTCTTCTATCACCTTTTGTTCTAGGTTAAGTTTCATCTTCCTAGGTGCTTGTTTGATAGATGGAAGCTTGGGTTGATGCCTAGTTTATGGACTATAACTTTAGGATTTGGTCCAGGCATCTCCTTATAGCTCTATGTGAAGCAGTCATTATACTCTTGGAGCATTACTTTGAGTTGGGTTTGAATTCCTCTGAAAGTTGAGTGCTAATGAAAGTCAGCTTGGGGTCCTCCTTTGAGCCCAGGTTGATCTTCATCAATTCATCGACTGTGGCTTGCCTACCATCCTCAAGTGCTGGTGGAGCTTCTTTTGTTCGAGTGAGGTTTGGGAAGGTTCGTTTGAAGGCATTTTAACTACATCATACCTCCTTTTTTTTGTTCTAATTAAATCTCACCAAAGATGTCACCTTCTTGTGATGTATGAAAAGTCATGGCCACCTCAGCACATGTGTCAAGGGGTATTGATATCATTTGGTCATCTTGAATATCAGAGAGAGGTCCAATGGTGATCATGAGACACGTGTGGGCTTTTGGGATAATATAGCCTAGTCCTTTGGTGTTCTTATTTTCTCTTCTAAGAATGTAAGTACATCCTTGGGTGGATCCCATAGATTCTTAAAGAAATGACTTTCTCTCTTTGTTTGTGGACATCCACAACTAAATTTGTTGATTATTTGATGAAGCTGGTCTAAGAAATATTTAGGCATGACTATCGGTTGATGGTCACCATTATTTGCTAGATCTTCAGTTCGTAGGATTTCATGTATGCTTGGGGCACAAGGGATTGCCTTGTAAAATAGTGTTTCTTTTTCTCTTTTGTGCCATAGAGGAATCTAAAAAGTCATTAATTATTCCATGATATTAATACTCGGCTCATCTAATGACTTACATAAGTCTTTTGGAACTTTAGTAACAAGGAGAGTATTTTTCGCTTGACCTCTATCATTATCTTTATCAAAATTATAACCATGCAAGTAGACTTGTGGGGCTTTTTCATCTGAAGAGGGTGAGTCAAAATCGCTTCCTAGGTGAGAAGGAGCAAAGATTATACTAGTAATCTTTTGCTTTACTTGGCTGATGGAAGCAAACCTCTATCAGCATCAGATCTCTCATAGTATGTCACATAATCATAATGTATCTCATGAACATCAAAAGTGTATATATCTCCATCAATTTGGTATTCTTCACCATCCTCAAAGTATTTGAAGTATTGATGTAGGGTTAACGATACAACTTTATTCTCATGTTGCCACAACCTCCCTAGTAGTTCTTTGTATGATGCATCAGTATTGATCACATAAAACTTGGTGTCTGTTATTATTTCATCCACTTTTAGAGAGATAGTTATGGCTCCCAGGGCTCTTTGGTTGCTCTAATTAAACCATTGTATGGTTATAATCTCGGACAATAGGTGACATATATCTAAAGTTAGAGCTCTTTGAATTCTGAGAATCATCAAATTGATTGAGGAATTCAGGACAATTAAGATGTGCTTGATCTTAATCCTATTACTATTCCCTATGATATATAATAGCCTATTGTGGTTTGTTATTCTAGGTAGCAGGTCATTATTTGTGAAGGTGATGGTAGGAGTTTGATGTACACACAAGCATCTTCTCTTTAGCAAAGTATGCTTAGTAGTTGCCAAATTCTATAAGATGTGTACTAGTATATCGCTGAGTTCTTGTGATATCATCAAGGCAACAAATACACTCAGCAAAACAGAGAACTTCTTGAGGTGGACTGTTATGTTGTTTCCACCTTTTGGGTATAAGTTTAGCTTGCGAGGGCTCGATGCCCTTACTTATCTGAATTTTCTTTTCCTTGTCCTTAGGGATATTCTTATCTCTAGGCATTGGAGCTTGTTTTGGAGGTAACACCATTTTACCTCAGAGTTGTACCTAGTTTGTTCTCCTTAGTTAAAATCAAGCATCATGAGACTAATAGGTTCATCTTCAGGATCCCTTCCAACGCCAATCATGAGATTGAAGGTAGTAATTTTCTGAATGTCCTTGGAGGATATGATTGCTTGATAATCTTCCTATTCAATATCAGAATTAGGCACGTGGGGTTTTCTCATAGAAAGGTCTTCGGAGATTCTTCAGATGAACTCTTCTACTTTGTCTACTGGTATAACTTTCTTCAAGACTTTGTATTTAAGATGTTTTTTCTATGGATATTTAGATTAGCTTGATGTGGGGGCAAAATGAGCCTTAGCATTAGTCATTTGATCCTCTCCTAAAATGCCTGCTTCCTTCTTTGGTGCTTGCTGGTGCAAGGCCTTCCAAAGTGAGCACAAAATTGTTCTGACTTAGACATAGAGTCATATTCACCGTCTGTGCCTCACAGACATATTTCCTCTAAAGTTGGCAAAGTGCATCCTTTTATATGTTCTAGGACTGGGACCTCACCAAATTTAACGGGTTAAGCATTTGTTGCTGGATTGCCTAATGGAGGTTGGGATAGTAGCTTACCAGTATTCACTTTGGATGTATGAGTCACCATGCGACAAAATGTCATAGACTTATATAACTGTCTTTTATAGTATCTGACTTTCTTGACCCCTCTTTAGAGTAAGTGGCACGAGCGGTTGTTCTAATCCCAAAGAGGGTTAGTGAGTACTTTTTCACCACCCATATAAGGTCTTTTGTATGATTTTGTCTTTTCTACTAGCGCCTTCTTTATCCTCTTAACTTCCTCATAGAGCATGGTAGTCATATTTGTTATGCTCTCCATGTGGGAAGCCATAGCCATTAAATGCTCATTTAGTATTTGCATTTGCCTCTTGACAAACTTAATATTAGTTGTGGCTAGCTCTTTCATAATATCTAGGTATAGTTTGAGCATGCCATATTTGTACTCATTGGTGAACTACTATCTAAGATAGTCATCTTGGGAGCAACCCTTAGGGAGAACTATGGGATCTCTCATTTCATTAGTAATATCCCTAGTGAATTTATTTGCTTCTTCTTGTCTTGAACCCTAATTTCCTTATTATTATAGTGACAAGGTGGGGATAGGCTTGGTTGTAAACCTTCGACGGTAAATATGGTAGAGCATGTTGACACTAGAAGTTTACTTTCTTTACTTCCCATATTAGGGTCCTCTAGTAAAGCTTTGAGTTTGTCAAGGAAGAATTTCTCAAGAGTTACTTGACTTCTTTCTCCCAAAATATTTTTATCCAAAGCATCGACGTATTCTTAGATGGTTAATTTTTTGAGACCATATGCATCTAGCTAAACCAACTTCTTCTTCTTGCTTCTATTCTTTCTCTACTTGATGCTTCAATCATGTGAGACAGTTTGCTCTAATGAGGCTTTCTTTGTCACCATTCTCGGTTCTTTAGGGTCTCTAATCAGTTTCTTCATTAGTTTTTTTAGCCTTTTTGAAATGTAGACATTTTATAAGTGCCCTTGTTTGGGGGTACATAGTGCTTCTTCTCCAAAGAGGATTTCAGCAAGTGATTCATAGTCTTCAAACACAATAATATGATTGATGTGTTTGATGGATATTTCTAATAAAGCTACCTTCAAGAGAATTAACTTGCCTTCTCAGTATTGCTTCTCGACCCAATCCTTGAACACATAGCAGTCTTCAATGGCATGCCCCACAACTCCATGCAAGAATAATAGTTCAAGTAATTTATTTTGTCGGCCTCACTTGGCCTCTTTCATTTTGGTAATTAGAGGCCTAACTTCAAGGCATCATGAAATATTTGACCAACTCCTTTTCTTTTGAAAGAATATTTCTTTCTGAGCCTTTATTGGAAATTATTGGATTATTCTACCTCTCCATCTCCTCCAAGAGTTGGTGGCTTCTAAGGATTACCCTTGTTCATGGTGGGGTATAGAGGTTTTTTTTGCTCAGTTGTGTGAATATAGTACTCACATTTTTGGAAGGCTCTCAATGCTTTATCTTATCTTTTGTTAGCTTGAAACTTTATGAACAATATAAGGCTAGTAGGCTAATCCTTTTTAGCTTGTTGACTTGCATGATGAGATCTTAGAAGGTATGGATAGAAGAGACACTTAGATAAGGTGCTATTTATTCTTTCTTAATGTTGCCAAGAACTAGGTTCACTACCTTAAATTGGCTCATGGATTGTTCATACTTAATGCTGAGATTTCTTTACTGTGTGATATAATCCAGAATCAACTCATTATTATATTTCGGTATTGAGACAAGATCTATAATGGTCACTTTTTCGCTGACTCCTCCAAACTTGATTTAGAAAGCCTTTTTTATTTGTGCCCAAGTTTGTATGGATTCTAGTTACAAACTAGTATGCCACTCGAATACTACTTCTGTTAAGCTCGCTAAAAATTGATGGAGTAATGATGAGGAATTATTACTTGAATCTCCACACATAGTGATAAAGTGAGTTATTTGTTGTTCAAGATTTTCCATGACATTAAACTATTTGAAACTAGGTACTATATAGCCTTTAGGATATGACACTTGATCGTGATAGATAGGGTATGGTTTGTCAATATCATTTACTCTATCCATCCCACTTCTTTGTCTCAATTGTGCAGCTACCATTCGTTGTACCTACTATTGTATATATGTGAAAGTTTCATTTTGTCAGGGATTCCTAAAAAAAAAAATTGGGTATCCCTTACTAGAAGAGGTGCTTGTAAAGGGCCTATATTTTTGTGGATCTCATCTATGGGAGATGCACCTTCTGCCCCTTTCAGTGATTGTTGAGATCATTCCAACTTATTGAGCTTCTAGCTCATTTATAATATCATCTCCATCAACTTCATGACCTTCTTTTGAGCTTCATCTTTCTCTTTGTCTTGTTGTATTAGCTATTCGTACAGTACTTCTATGGTCATTTCTTGATTAGAGCTTTCAGTTATGACCAAAACTTCTATCAAAATGTGATGGTCTATGTCTTGAGAATTAGGTCTAGCTTTGGGTTGAGACTAACTTTTTCTATTAGTCGAGCCATCTCATTCAAGAGTCTACTCATGGAGCAAGTTGCCACACCTTCTCTTTGGCGTGGTAGTAAGGATTGGTTTACAAGGGCCCTCTCCTTTTTAATTGCTTCATCAATAAGCCTCACTCGGGTAACTTTCTTTTGGCACTTGGCTGACTGGCATGCCGGCTCACAATTCCTCCTAGAGTCATAATGAGAAATGACTCTAATAGTGTGGGAGGTTTCCCTTGGCAAACCCTCATGCTGGGTTGTACCTTTACACTAACTCTTATGATTTTGTTTGGTGCTTTACCCTTTTGCCACAATTTTAAGATAAGATTGTACTCTCTATGATTTGCTCCTATTGTTTTCTACATTGCTTAATGCAACGAAGGAGTTGAAGGTAGAGATGACAATGACTGACTTTATTTAAGGGGTAGGTTTTCCAATTTGGCTAAAAATTTTAGCAACTTTTTCTTTACTTATGACAGCCAAGATGAGATCTTTTTTATCAATGCCTATATCTAAATTTGCTTTTGGTTGCCTCCTATGAAGAGTTGGGTGAAGGCAGCCAAAAATTGAGCTTCATTTTGATCCTAGCCTCTAGAAGACTGATATCTTTTTTCTTTGAGGTATGGCTTCTAGCTCTCATTCAAGCAGCCCTTCTCATTAGGAATGATAATATTAAGCCTCCTTCTCCTTGATGGAAGGTAAGAAATTGGCTAGTTTTGCATGTCAACAACTTCAATCAATGTATTAGCAGGTGCCTTCTTGAACTTGATGACCTGAGAGATAGTTCTAAACTTGATCTAAATTTTAGCTACTTCTGTAGCAACCATTGAGTAAGCTAACTGCATAGCTAATCTTGTCCCTAGGATGATGGTGTACCTTAGGGTGGGTGAAGATGCTCTTCGTTGTTGCCATTTGATTTTTCTTCTTCAAAGAAGAACACAATTGATTAGTTTTCAATTATAATTTTACTTTATTAGTATTTATATTATATTAATTAGGTTTCTACACTTGGAGGAGAAGTCATGTCCCACCGGGTGTGTCAGAATTTGTGGGATCGATTTTGACAGCTCAAGATAGTGGAGACCCTGGAAGTGACCTTGAATCATAAATCAAAATTTATTTTAATTTGAAGTGTGCTATTAAGTATTGTGAAAATATTGACTTTTAATAGGTGAAAGTTTCGATTATTAATTACCCGGATAATTATCAGGAACCTTCTAAAATGAGAAACCTAGTTAATAAAATAGAGAAAAAAAAAGAATAAAGCATTAAATTAATTTTAAGAAATGATATATAGCTTAAGCAAGGGTATGCTCTCACTTTATAATAAATTTCAATATAAAATTATAAAAAATATGAAAGAAATAAAGAAAGAAAAAGAGAAAGAAGGAGTAGAGAAGAAGCTCTGATACATGTTGTTGCCTCGTTTTGCTACGTTAGACCATATGGCATCTGACTCAGATTGACTCGTCCTTCAGCAGATGTTGATGGCATTATCTGATGGGACATGAGAGGGAATAAGATAGGTTTGAAGTATTTTCAATAGCTTTGAGTATTGGTGATAACTTTATTTCGTTTAGTGGTGTCACTAATAGTTTATGAGGTTGAGTATAGCTTTGAAAATTGTATCGTCAATTACTTTTGGGATTAACTAGCTTGAAGGACATATCATTAATTGCTTCTAGGGTTGACTAACTTGAAGGGTGCATTGCCAACTACTTTTGGGGTTGACTAGCTTGAAAGTGTGCATCGTGAATGGCTTCTGGAGTTGACTAGCTTGATAGAGTGCATTATTAACAGTTTTTAGGGTTGACTACCTCGAAGGGGTGTATTGTCAATAACTTCTAGGATCGACTAGCTTGAAGGGTACATTATCAACTGCTTTTAGGGATGACTAGCTTTGAAGTATAGCCAACGGCTTTGAACATGTTCTTGGTTGACTTTATTTGAATAAGGTATTATGGTTGATTGACTAAGCAAGTTTGAGTTTACCATAGTTCAGGTTGAATTAAAGCATTGCCAATACTTTTGGGTTAGCTTAGATTTGAAGTGCAGTCGACAACTTCAAGCATGTTGTTAGTTGATTTTGTTTGAACAAAATGCGATGATTGATTGACTAAGCGAGTTCAAGCCTGCTATAATTTGGTTTATTTTGATAATCGATAGCCTCTTAGGTGTGTTGTCAATTAAATTTGGAGTGTTGTCAATACTTTTGGGTTGGCTTAGCTCGAAAGGCACGTCATTAATGGCTTTTGGGATGACTAGCTTCAAAGTATAACTAATGACTTTGAGTGTATTGGCTATTAACTTTTTTAATTTAGTAGCATCACTGTATTAGGATGGGTATAGCTTTGAAGTGTTTCTAAAGGTTTTTGTAACACACCCAGTGAGACTTAATTTGATCTTATTTAGTCCTATTTGAACTAGTTTTGGTTCAGGTTAGGATGGTAACATTACCCTTTGTTTATAGTTTCGGAATATTGCTAAAGGTTCAACACACCTAGTGTGGTTTAATTTGATCATATTTAGATCCATCAGGACTAATAAAGTTTTGGTTCAAGTTCAGTTTCATTTAACTTGAGTCAAATTTGACTTTATGTTGGACCTTTATTGAGTCCAGGTTTGCATCTTGATGGACTTCGGTTTAAGATCAAGCAAATTTAGTTTAACTTAGTTTCAATTCAGACTCAGCCTACCTTGGTTTTAGTTTCACTTTGAGTTTGTCCTTTTAGTTTGGACTTGATTTAACTCAATTAGGATTTAATTTGAGCTTAGTTTAATCCATATTGGATTTGATTTGAACGCGATTAGAGACAAGTTTGAGCTAATTTGGTTTGTATTAACTCAATTTGGATTTAAGGTCCAATTCAATTTGGGTTTTAGTCCATTTATTTGATCAATTTAGGTCTATTTGATTCAACTTGGCCTTTGTCCGTTTATTGTAATTGAGTTCAATTTCAATGTGATTGAGTTGCTTCCCATAAATTAATTTGATTTGAGGATATTTGAAAATTTGTGATAATTTTAGGTGGACCCGTGGCCCAACTTTAAATGTGTGAATCTGAAGGAGGCTCAGCTTGTAAGCTTGAAAGCTAGCTTGGAAGTATAAGCCCGAGAGTTAATTAGGTGTGAGTCCAAAGACTAGCCTGGATGTGAACCTAAAGACTAGATCAGTGCGAACTAGAAGGCTAGCTAAGATGCGAGCTCAAAGACTAGCTTGGATATGAGCTAAAGGTTGGTTGAGGTGTGAACCAAAAAGTTAGATGAGTGCAAGCTTGAAGGCTAGCTAGGTGTGAGCTTAAAGGCTAGCTAAGTATGAGCTTGAAGGCTAGCTCAAATGCGAGCCCGAAGGCTGGCTAGGATACATGCTCGAAAGCTGGCTAGGTGCAAGCTTGAAGGATGGCTGAGTATGAGCTCAAAGGCTGGCTGAGGTGTGAGCCCGAAGGCTAGCTGGGGTGTGAGACTGAAGATTAGCTTGGATGTCAGCCCAAAGGCTAGCTTGGATGTGAGCTTGAAGACTGGCTTAGTGCGAGCCAAAGGCTATCTTGGATGCAAGCTCAAAGGCTGGCTGAGTGCGAGCCCCAAGGTCAGCTGAAGCTCGAAGGCTGGTTGGATGTGAGACCGAACGTTGGCTAAGTCCGAATCCGAAGGCTAGCTTAGATGCGAGCTCAAAGGTTAGTTAAGTGTTAATCTAAGGTTGACTGAGTGTGAGCCTGAAAGCTAACTTAGATGCAAGCCTGAAGGCTGGCTGAGTGTGAGCTTAAAGGCTGACTTGGATGTGAGCCCAAATGCTGATTAAGTGCTAGCTCAAAGGCTGGCTGAGGTGCAAGCTCAAATGGTAGATTAGATGTAAGCTCGAAGGCTACCTAGGATGCGAGCTAGAAGGCTAGCTAGATATAAGCTTGAAGGTTGGCCGAGTGCTAATTTGAAGGCTGGCTGAGGTGTGAGCACAAATGCTAGTTTGAATGCGAGCTCGAAGGCTGGCTAGATGCGAGCCCGAAGTTTGGCTGTGTGTGAACTCAAAGGTTGGCTTGGATGTGAACCTAAAGACTAGCTAAATGCAAACCCAAAAGCTAATTGAGTGCAAGCCCGAAAGCTAGCTAAGATGCTAGGCGAAGGCTGGCTAAGTGCAAGCTCAAAAGATGGTTAGATACGAGCTCAAAGGCTAGCTGAATTGCAAACCGGAAGGTTGTCTTGGATGTGAGCCCAAAGGTTGGCTTCAATGCAAGCTTGAAGGCTGGCCAAGCATAAGCTCGAAGGCTAGATGAGATGTGTGCCCGAAGATTTACTGACTGTGAACCTAAAGACTAACTAAGTGCATGCCTAAAGACTGTCTTGGATGCAAGCTAAAAGGTTGGCTGAGTGCGAGTCCGAAAACTGACTTGGAGTGACTAGGCTTCACTGTTTTTGAGAGACCATAGGTAGCTACAATAGTATCTAGAGTTTGCCATTTTTCAGAGGCCGTGGATGGCCATGAGCATGGGGTGAACCAACTCCTCCTCCCTCTAAATCTTTTCTTTCGGTTTGCATCCTTCCTTCACTTCCTGAATTTTTTTATGTTTTTATTTCTTTTACTAACTCAACTTTTATCTCTTTCTTTTTTTCTAATAGAAACTTCCTATTTTTAAAATATTTTTTTCTCTTCTATATTTTTTTTCCTCTCTTCTCAAACTTGCAACCTTACTCTTCTTTTTTTTTTTGGCCAACTTTTTTTTATACACCAACTGTTTTATTTTTTTATTTCTTTTTCTTTATCTCTTCTTTCTTACCTTACCCGTGCCCTATTTTTCCTTCTTCCTTATCTTGGCTTCTTCCTCATGGCTGGATCTTTTCCTAATCTTGATCTCCTCTTTCTCCTTGTTCCTTGGCTAGATCCAGCCAATTGCAACCAAATATGGCTGCTTCTCTGATGATAACGAGCTTGAGCAACACAACAAGCAAAGGAGGCACGTGGGAGGCGCTCAAGGTGTAGGGAGGAAGGTGGGTCGATAGTTCTTACTAGCGAGCGTGCAGGCCGATGACACATTCTTGTGGTAGCAGCATAGGCAGTGCATTGAGGTGGGAAGCGGGTAGTGCGATACTGGGATGGCGGCTTGTGCAAGTGAGGAGTATAGCTCCTCAGCTATGGAAGGTGAAGCCAAAGCATTGCGACAATAGCTTGGTAGGGCTCACAGGCAGATGGGTGGCTTGGTGGAGGTTAGGCTGGTAGGCGAAGCCTCGGGTCAACGACATAGTGGGGGTTTTCAGTGAGGCATGATGGAGCATGGCGGCTAGAGCTCAATTGTGGCCGAGTGATTGGTCAAGATGGAGTAGGGCACAGAAAAGCTATCATGGGAGAGGATGGCTGGGTTCTGCCATGTCCAGCAAGATCTGACCCTTGGCAGCACGGGAAGTAGCAAGGACTCGGGCAGAGCACAAAAAAAAATAGCAAGAATTTGTAGAAGAAAGAAAGAACACGAATGAATGATAAGTAACAAAAAACTCACCCTTTCTTTTGATTCTTCAAGTTGATCTACTTTTTCAATCTTTGCTGACTCCCTTCATTTTGATCTCATCCTGTTCTAATCCTTCTCCTTGTGTCTCTCCATGCTTTAATATTCTCTTCTTTTTTCTTCACAAGAGCATAAAGAGATTTATAGGGCTCAAGAAGATAGAGTTTGTTTGAAAATAATCTCTCTCAAATTTGAATTAAGAATATCATCTATTTGCTTTGGATAAGTTCTGTTTAGATTAGATTATTGTGGATGAATATGGATGCAGTTTCTTTGAGATTGGATAAGTCTTTGGAGAGATATGAATAAGCTTATCCATTATAGATGATGAAATTTGAAAAATGTACTCATCTCAGATATTTAATTTATACAGACGTTATTTGTAATTTTTTTTCAAATAATTAGACTAAACTATAATTTTATGATTTTTAAGGGTCTTTTGTAAAAGGACTTGTTCATAAAGTTATAAAACTTTCAAGGTCCTTTTTGTAAAATTAGACTTATTCATAGATAAAAATTTTTGAGAGATTTATTTGCAAAAAGTTAAAATATTCGAGAGGATTTATTTGTAATTAAAAAATTTTGGAGGGATTTATTCGCAGATCCTAATTTCATGATGATCAAATTATAATTATCTATCTATTTAGGAGTTTATTTGCATACTCTAAATTTTGCATAATTGATTTGTAATTTTAGGATTTTATTAGATTTTTTCATAAAATTATTATTTCAAGAACCTATTTGTAAAGAAATCTAGCCAAGGACCCATTTATGAAGATTTATCCAGTTCGAGAACTTACCTATAAAATTTTTACATTTTCTCATTTTGGTTCGGATTTTAGATGAATTTTTGACATAATTTTGGATCCAATTATCCAGCTCACTCAGCTCATTTGGATTAGACATAACTTGAGCTTGAATTTCTTAATAATTTAGATCCAAATTATGTTTAATTTTGAGTCAAACTCAAATGCAATTTAAGTCTAATTGAGCTCCATATTTGAGCCATAATTTAGTAGTATACAAAGCTCAATTTTAATCATATTTCAATCAAATTTAGTTATAAAATATCACCTCAAGCAGAACCAATGTCCAAACCCATACTCAATAAGAGTCCAATACAATATTAAACTCTATCCAAATTGAATAAATCAGACTTGAGCCAAAATTGAGAATATTGAACTGAATCAAATAAGACTCGTATCGAAACCAATATTGCTTTTGCTGGATTGAATTTATTATTATAAATTGAACATTCACCGTCAATGTCAATAGTGACTTTAGGAATATATATTACATATGGGTCCCCTAGTAATGTCATAAGGCATCAATGTGAACCCAACCATCAAAGGTTCTAGGAAGAAGAAACTAGGAGTTAGTAAATCACAATTCAATTAAGTTCTAAACATTAAATTGAATCAAATCAGATTCAAGGCGAAATTGAGTTCTAAATATTGAATTGAATCAAATTAAATTTAAAACCAAACCATGTCTGGATTTTAAATCAAATTGAACTAAGGTAGGCTTGAATTCAGTTATTTAGTCAGCCGTAATGTCTTATTCAAATGAAGTTATCACCTATATCCTATTGACTATGAAAGTACTTTAAACTATGAAGTTAACACCTATGCCTTCTTGACTATGGAGACACTTTAACTACAAAGTTATTGCCTATATCTTATCAAGTATGAAAATACTTCAAACAATGAAATTATCACCTACACCTTACTGATAAATGAAAATACTTCACAAATCAAACTGAACTAAGATAGACTTAAACTCATTTAGTTAGTCAACCAGATACTTTATTCAAACAAAGTTATCACTTATGGCTTATCAGCAATGAAAATACTTCAATCCTAAAGTTATCGCCTATGCCTTCTTGGAGAATAGAAATATTTCATAAATCAAACCAAACTAAGATAAATTTGAGCTTGCTTAGTTATTTAGCCACAAAGCCTTGTTTAAATGAAGTTATGGCTTATATCTTATCGGCTATGAAAATATTTCAAATTATGAAGTTACCACCTATGTCATATTAGCTATGAAAATACTTCACAAATCAAATCAAACTAAGGTAGACTTAAACTCTCTTAGTCAGTCAGCTACAATACCTTGTTCAAAAGAAGCTATTGTCTATGTCCTATCAACTATGAAAATACTTCAAACTATAAAGTTATCGCCTACGCCTTATCAGCTATAAAAATATTTTAAATCATAAAGTTATTACCTATACCTTGTCAATTATGGAAATACTCCAAATAATAAAATTATCATTTGCATCTTATCGGCTATGAGAATACTTTAAACAATGAAGTTATTGCTTATGACTTATTGGCTTTAGAAACACTTCAAATAACGAAGTTATCGCCTATACTTTATTAGCTATGAAAATACTTCAAAATCAACAAAGTTATTACTCGTGCCTTATTAACTAGGAAAATACTTTAAATCAAGAAGTTATCATTAATGCTTTATCAGCTAATCAAAATACTTCAAATCATGAAGTTATTGTCAAAGTTCAAAACTATCAGAAATACTTTAGGCTAATGCCAACAAGCAGCCAACAATGCCATCCAATAAAGTTATCACTGAAGCTTAAAGTTATTGAAAATATTTCAAACTCCACTTATCACTTTCCACTTTCCATTGAACAATACCATTAAACCAAATTATCAACATTCGCTGACGATTAAATTAGGATCTACCTGAGCCAAACTCTTCATGGTCTAGTACATAGGAGTGGAGCAGCAGTAAACATTAAGCTCTTCCCATTCCCTTATCTTATTTCATGTCATTTATATATTCAAATCTATCAAGATGTAAAGTGAGGGTACACCCTTACTTAAACTATGTATCCCTTTTTTCCTTAAAATTAATTAGATGATGTTTTCTTTTTCTATCTCCATCTTTTTTAGCTAGATTTTTTTACTTTAGGAGATTTCTGATGATTGTTAGAGTAATTAATAATAGAGGCTTGTACCTATTGGAAGTCATATTCCCAAAACACCATACTTTTGATTTGTTATTTTAAGGTAACTCCTTAAGGTTTTCGCTATCCTAGGTGATCAATTTCAATCTCACAATGATTAGGAATAGGAGCCCTAAAGTTCTAAAGGACTTTGGTAATAACTATAGGGAAGATAAAGGCAACATGGGTGTATATAAAATGTTGGGCTATATCGTGGAGAATAATATATGGCAAACACACCCTATGACCAGTAAGAATAGAATAGATGAGATACAACTCCATGAAGAACGTTTCATTACAATGCCCACTCTTCAGAAGAAGGGTGTAGGACAAGATCTAGTGGATCAAATAACCCCTAGGTGGGAGGAGGTTTGATTGTAACTTCATCATGGCTTCACCCCCAATTTCCCTCAAACATAATTTTAACAATTGACTAATATGAGAAAAGTTGATCAGATCATTTTTGAGTTAGAATCAGTCTCTCTCCATCTATAGGAACATTAAGAATAGATCCAAGAACCATAGTGTTGAGAGGCATAGATTTATCTCCATAATGAGTGTCAAAAGTTTTTTTAGATTCATCAAAATAGATATTTGCATAGAGAACACGTACATCATGATTGTGATTGGATTCATGGTTAAATAAAAGAGATGTCCATTCTTCAGTATCAAAAAAAGGTCGAAGATTCAATGCATGAAGGTCATCAAAATTAACTATTCTAGGAACAACAATTCTAGAGGATGAAAATTGATCTTCGAATCTAGTGAAGTTTTCAAGAGATAAAAATTCAGGAGGATAGGCATAATTACTAGAGGAAGATGAAGATCCATCACCTTTCCTCTTCTTGGAAGCAAATCTCTTGAATCTTGGAGCCATTTGAAGTGAAAGAAAGAAATTAGGGCTAGGGATGGAGGAGAACCAAGGTAGGATAGGCAAAACTTAGCAAAATATCCTTAGATCACTTGAAATCACCACCACAAAGTCTTGAGTCACTTTGAGCCACTGTCCATGAGAGAGAATAAGGGATTTGGATGGCTGATAGGGTTTTTAAGATGAAATTGTGCTAGATTTTTGTGAATCGGTCGACTACTTTAGCCAACCAGGCTACCGACTGAGAGTTCAAGTAAGTAGCTACTTCTCGAATTGGTCGATTGGTACAAGAAATTGGCCGAATGATAGAAGATGGTTTGCTATCCCTTAGGTCAACCGGTTGACCAGTACACAAATCAGATGCCCAATTTAGGTAAAACAATGCTCTCTAGAAAATTTCAAAAATGAAACTTAAAATCAATTTTCAAAAACACTCAAACAAATCAAGTAAATTATAAAACTCCAACTTCATTTCAAATCAAACAAAACTATGCCTCAACTAATGGTCTTGTGAAAATATCTGCAAATTGATAATCAATTTCAATAAATATCAATGAAATATCCTTTTAAGAAGCTGGATCACGAATGAAATAATATCGAATATCAATATATTTTGAATGAGAATGTAGTAACAAATTTTTGGACAAACTAATAGCACTAGTATTGTCATAAAAAATTGGTATATTTGAAAACTCACAATCAAAATCTTGAAGTATTTGTTACATCCAAAGAATTTGTGAGCAACAACACTTTGCTGCCATATATTTGGCCTTGGTAGTAGAGAAAACCACTGAGTTTTGTTTCTTGGAGCTCCATAACATTAGAGCTTTCCCAAGAAATTGGCATATACCACTTGTGCTCTTTCTATCCACATGACATTCAACAAAGTTGACATCACAAAAACCAACTAAATTAAAGCAATTAACCCTAGAATACCATAAACCTAAATCTAGTGTGCCCTTAAGATATCTAAATATATGTTTCATGGCAACTAGATGAGATTTCCTAGGTGAGGCATGAAATCTAGCATATAAATAAACACCAAAAATTATATCAGGTCTACTCATCGTAAGATATAATAAAATACCAATCATATCTTTATACTGCTTTTCATCAACTTTTTGACTATCTTCATTTTTGTCCAACATCATTGAAAAACTCATTGGATTTCCTATTGGCTTAGTTTCATCCATGTTGAACTTCTTGAGTAGTTCTTTAGTGTATTTTGTTTAGTTGATGAAGATCCCATCCTTCAATTATACACTTGGAGTCCAAGGAAGAAGTTTAGTTCTCTTATTATGCTCTTCTCAAACTTCTCTTTCATAATATTTGCAAACATCTCACATAATTTTTCATTAGTAACACTAAATATAATATCATCAACATAAATTTGTACCACAAATAAATAATTTTCTATTTTTAATAAAAATAGTATGGTGTCTATACAACCCCTTTGAAAATCCTTTAAAATCAAAAAAGAATTTAGTTTTTTATACCAAGCTCTCGGAACTTGCTTTAAATCAGATAAAGTTTTTCTCAATCTAAAAACATGGTCAGGAAAAATCTGAGTCTTCAAAACCAAAAAATTATTTAACATAGATTTTCTCCAATAATACACCAGTTAAAAAGCACTTTTAACATCTATTTGAAAAAGTTTAAATCTTTTAAAGCAACCATGGATAGTCAATTGATAGCAAGCATGGAAAGTTAAAAAAACCAATTGCTAATAAGTAGAAAGTCATCGGTGACACTTCAAAATCAAGTGGGGTCACCTGACATAAGGTAAGATATTCAGTAATTCCTTAAAATTAAGTAAGATTATCAATATTCTTTTAAGAATCAAAACAAATATTTTATCTAGCCAAACCAATTTTAATGAGTCTGTCTGCCATATTGTACTCAATCAAGTGCACAAAAATATAATGGTAAAAACCAAGTCTTTCAAATCCCCCTTTCATTTTATATTATTTTTTATGAATTTAAATATATTAAATTGTGAAATGAGAGTATGTCTTTACTTAAGACTTTTAATCTAAAATTTATATAATGAAATATATTTTCTATCTTTTGTCTTTATTTTATATTAACTAATTTCTTATTTAAAAGATTCTTAATAATTATAAAAATAATTAATAATAAAAATTTGTACCTTTCAAAGATCATAAATTTATAATAATCCAAAATTTTATTATAATTAAATATTATTTTATTTATTATTTCGAGATTTTTTATTAAAATTTCTTAATTATTTTGAGTGGTGAATTATGACTCATAAGAAGCAAGTAGGCTGCAGGCAGCTAGAGGTCACAAAGAGGCATCAGGCAGTCGTTGGCCGTGCAGGTACAACAGGCTTCTGGGAGAGGTAGCAGCCACAAGCATGTGTTTATGGTAAGCGAGGCAACAGGACCAATGCTGTAGGCTAGGCTAGGTGACGCACAGGCACTTCATGGGCTGTCGGAGTGGCTGTGCAGGAGTTTGAGGTCGGGAGTGGTTGTAACTACAGGCGACCGGCGACCGGCGGCCACGGCCTCTCATCATGGTGCAAGCCGCGCAGGCAGCGACTGTGAGCTGTGTGAGTGTGGGGGCGAGAGTCCTCGTTGGGAACTTAGGTCGGGATTTCTTGCACTCCAGTCAAAAACTCCGGTCGAAGCCTAGTAGGTGGACCAACGGCATTGTGCCCGTTGGTCCATGGGGTTGGGGTGGTTGGGGTCTTCGGTGGCGGCACGGGACCCCTATAGATTCGGGAGTAGTCACAGTGGGGGCACACTCAGGGGCTGCTGGAGTGGCTACGTGGCTGTGTGGAAGCACCAGAGAGAGAGGAGCTTCAGCTAGGACGGGTGTTGTTCTGGCCAAGAACCCCAGTTGGGACTGCTTATGCTTTGGTCGGAAACTCTGGTCGGAGTCTGGCAGCTAGAACAGTGGTGCTACACTTGTGGTACACAGTGCTGGGGTGCCTGTAGCCTTCGGTGGTGGCACATCACAGTCAGACAGTTTTTAGTTTGAAGTTAAAATCAAAATCAAAATGAAGAATAGAAAATTACTTTTATAAATTAATATTTTTTATTAAAATTAATTTTATAATAATTTAATGTTGGAAAAAGTATTTATTTTTTTTATAATAATTTAATTTAATAACGATATAAAATAAGTAATACTAATTTTATAAAAAAAATAATTTTGAAAAATATTGATCCTCATTCTAATCTCAAATCAAATGGTGCCACAGTGATCTGGTGCAACGGCTAGAAGCGTTTGGACCTAGCAAGCTCGGCCAAGATTTGGATGGGGCTGGATTTTGGTGTCGGAGCAATGGGAGATAGGCCAACGACGGTGACCGTAGATGTGTTCCTGCGGGGAGGCAAAAGAAAGGGAGCAGAGTACAAGTGGACTACAAAGAGGAATTGAAAGCTAGTTTTCGAACCTCACATTTTGTGTTTATGCTCGGACTTCTTCTCCTTCTTATGACTTATGACCCTCCTGATCTCTTATTCGCCTCTGTCTTTTTCTTTTGCAGGATTCTTGGGTTTTCTGAGCTGTCAAGAAGATAACAAGATTGGGCTAAATCCCATCAGTTTTATTTTGAAATTTGAATATAGATATTATATTTTGAATCTCGATTTCTTTGTTTCATTTGGATCAGATGAAAATTCTTGGGATTTTGATGTTGTATCAATTTGTGATATTGCAAAATACAAGGGGATATTGTCAAAATTTATAGCTTAGTGGATCTATTTGAAAATTTGAATATGTTGGGGTTCTTTTTAAAAAAGTGACAATAGGTAGTAAATTGTAAACTTTTAAAGTTTTTAGGGCTTTTTGTAAAAGTCTATTTGCAATTTAATGAAATTTAAATTTATTTATAAATTAAAACTTTTGAAGGATTTTTTTATAAATTTATAAATTATTAAATTTGTAATTTTATATCTTATGTAGGGTTTATTGACAAAGTGTGAAAACCTCACCTAAGGACCTATTTGTAAATATAAATTCTTGAGAGCTTTCTTTTGTAAATCCTAAATTTTATATGGGATAATTTATAGTAATTTAAATTTGAGGGGTATTTTTATAAACCTTAGATTTTGTAAGGACTAACTTATATTTTCAAATTTTTTCATTAATCTATTTGTAAAAATTTTCAGTTTAAAGACTTTTTTATAAAAATTTTATTGGGTCAAAGGTCTATTTATATAGGTTTGTTTGATCCAAAGACTCATTTATAAAGATATTTCGATTCAAAAGCCTATTCATAATTTTTTTTTTCACTAAGAACTTATTTATAAAAATTTTTCTCTTCTCCTTCTAACCTAGGTTTTAATAGCTTTCAGGTCTAGTTTTGGTCTAACTTTAGAATCACTAAGTCTAACTCGTATTGAATTCAATTTGAGCTCAAATTCTATACAACTTTTATGTTCAATTTGAGCTCAAATCTAGGTCAAATTTAGCTATGATTCGAATCTAGCTGGAACTCAGATTTGAGATCAAATTTAGGCACAGTTCAAATATGAAATCTCATCCAATTTCAATCAAATGTGGGTTGTTAAAACTACCAAAACATATATAATTAAAAAAATCACAAGATATTAAATTGTTGCATGTAGAAGGTGTAAGTAATACTTTGGAACATGGGCAGAGGATGGTCGAAACATAAGCATTATACAGTTGAAACATAGGCCTAACATGGGTGGAACACAAGCGGAAAAATAATATAAAAGTGATCAATGCTATTATTTGATCTCATCTATATGCTTCTTGTAGACGCTATTGTATTTCTAAATATATCTTTAGTAAAAAAGATTGTGACAAATTATGTTAGGTTAGAATTTGTTGAATTGGCAACCGACTAGATTTTTTTAATTTACTTGGCTACCTGAGTAGAGTTTGGACTTGTTTTTGACCTATTTTTGATTGGCTATATTTTTAAATATTTTTTAATATACTTTGGGGATTGGGTTCGAATTGGGTTTGATTTGATTAGAGTTGGACCTGTTTTTTACTACTTTGACGATTGGATTTGAACTTGGTCCAAGCCGATTGAGATTTTGGCTACTCTTATTGGGGTTTTGCCCCTTATTAGACCCTAACTACGTTCAAGATTTGATCCTTATTGGATCCTTTTTGGAGCTTTAGTGAATTTATATTTGACCATCCTTAAATCCATATTGGATTCAAGTTAACCATTAATGTGATTGGGTTCAACCCTTATTCGATCCTTGTTAGATTCATGTTTTGGGTTTAGCTTTTGTAGCGCAAAATATCGATATCCACCACAATTCACAATGTAGAAGAAGAACAAAAAAAAAGAAAAGATTGCACACAGGAGATTTATGTGTCAAAGACGATCTAGAGGATATTGTATTGATGAAAAGAAGAAGATAAGATTACAACGATGGAGATGAAACTCCAATATCACCAACTCTCACAAAAGACTAAATAGCCTAACCGTCACAAGACGTATTGAGAGTATTGATCTATATATCTCTCTCTCACTTTATATTGAAACCTTTACATCAAAGGAGTATTTATAAATATGGCCTAACTGTGTTTGAGTCAAAGTAGAAGACTGACTCAAATAAGACTTCTACTAATTTAAGTCTTCTAGTAGAAGATAAATCTAGATAAGGATTAGGTCCACTAAATTACTTCCTAATATAATTAAGACTCTCTGGAAAATCCAGTTTCGAGACACAATTAAGCCAACAATCTCCACCTTGGCTCGGATCATCTTATTCTCTGAATTTGAATCTTCAATAGATGTCTTTGTCATTATCTCATGGGGAAGGATCAACGACCTTGAACATTGATCAAGTCCAAACTGAGCTTGAACTTGTCAATCGGAATCACCTTCGTCAACATATCTGCAGGATTTCTTAAAGTATGAATCTTTTATAAAAAATCTCGCCGTCTTCAATAATGTCCCGAATAAAATAAAATCGAACATCTATATGCTTTGATTTGGTGTTGTACATTTGATTTTTCGCAAGGTGTATGGCGCTCTCATTGTCGCAAAAAATAGGAAGAATATTTTGAGAAAAACCAACTTCACTTGCCAATCCTTTTAGCCATAGAGCTTTTTTGACAACTTTTATAGCTGCCATATACTCAGACTCTATTGTAGATAATGTCATAGTCGATCGTAAGGTACACCTCCAACTAATAGGTCCTCCACAAAGAGTGAAAAGATAACCAGTGAGGGATTGTCATCGATCAAGGTCTCCAACATAGTCTGAATTGACGAAGGCAATAATTTTGGCCTCTTGAGCTGTGTTCCTATCGAAACATAAGCCAATATTAAGAGTACCTTTGATATATCTTAATGCCCATTTCACAGCCTGCCAATGCTCTTTTCCTGGATTTGTCATATAATGACTAACAACGCTGACTGTTTGTGCAATATCAGGTCTTGTGCATACCATAGCATACATTAGACTTCCAATAGCACTTGAAAATGGGATGTTCTCCATGTATGCATACTCTTCATCTGTAGAAGGACATAGTTGAGCTGAAAGCTTGAAGTGAGATGCCAAAGGTGAATTCTGCATGTGAAAATGAGAAATAATCTTCTTTGAGATACTTGCTCTATTTGAGCCATAATTTTCCATGCTTTCGTTCTCGATCAATCTCCATGTTGAGAATCTTCCTTACAGCACCTAAATCTTTTATCTCAAATTTTTTTTTTATTTTAAACTTTAAATCATTCAGTAGAGATATGTCTTGAGTAGCGATAAGCATATCATCAATATAAAGAAGCAATACAATAAATGAGTTATTGGCATGCATCTTAAAATAGACACAACAATCATGTTTGCAGTGGATGAAATCTTGTCCCAACATAAAATTGTCAAACCTTTTATACTATTGCCTTGGAGACTGTTTCAAACCATAAAGTGATTTGTTCAACTTGCAGACAAAATTTTTCTTACCTTCTCGGATGAACCCTTCAGGCTATTGCATAAAAATTTGTTCTTCTAATTCTCCATGCAGAAAGATAGTTTTGACATCAAGCTATTCTAACTCAAGATTATGAAAAGTAACTAAAGTAAGTAGAAAATGAATAGATGTGTGTTTAACCACAGGATAGAAATTTTCATTAAAGTCAACACCCTTCTTTTCTGAATACCCTTTTACAACTAAACGAGCCTTGAATTTAACACCATCTATCTCAGAAAAATCCTCTTTCTTTCGAAATACCCACTTACAACCAATTTCTCTTTTACCTTTTGGTAATTTCACCAGATCCCAAGTATAGTTCTTTTGAACGGAATCTATCTCTTCATTCATAGCAGCTTGTCACTAAGAAGAATTCTTATCTTGCACTACTTCTTTATACGAAGAAGGATCACCATTGTCAGTAACTAAAGCAAAAGATACCATATCTTCAAAACCATACATTTCAGGTGACTTTATTTTTCTTTGAGATTTTCGAAGTGGAGTCTTCTCAGAAATTTGATTCTTAGAATTTTCTTGAGAGTTGGGCATATCCTGAATATCTTCTTCTGAAGGAACTACATAATCCACCTCCACTTGCATTATATCATTGGGACCTTTCTTGAGAGATTTTAGTATAACACTTTCATCAAATACTATGTCTCTCTCAATAATTACATTTGAAATAGTAGGATCCCACAAATGATAGCCTTTGATACCTTTGGCATAACCCAGAAAAATATACTTTTTGGAACTTGCATCTAACTTATCCTTGACAACATGCACATAAGCAGGGCAACCAAAAATCTTTAAAGAAGAATAATTTGTATGTTGATCAGTCCATACCTCTTCAGGAGTCTTGTAATTAATAGCTGTTTGAGGAGAGTGATTCATAATGAAGCATGCTGTATTGACTGCTTCTGCTCAAAAATCTTTATCAAGATTAGCTGTACTGAGCATACTACGTGCTTTCCCCAATAAGGTTATGTTCATCCTTTCAGCCACACCATTTTGTTGAGATTTTCTTGGGATGGTAAAGTGGCATTTGATGCCTTCATCTTCACAGAATTTGAGAAACTTTGTTGATTTGTACTCTCCGCCATTATTACTTCTGAGGTATTTGATTTTTCTGTCAGTCCTTTTTCAACTGAAGTTTTCCATCGTTTGAAAACAGAAAAGACTTCGGCTTTGTGATGCAAAAAATAAATCCACACTTTTTTGGAAAAATCATTAATAAAATTGACAAAATAACGAGCACTAGATTTTGATGGAATAGGAGAGTACCACACATCATAATGAATATAGTCAATTAAGCCTTTAGTGTAATGAGTATCGGTGTTAAACTTTACCTTAGACTGTTTACCATAGAGACAATCCTCGCAGAAATCCAATTTGCATGAGTTGAGACCTTTCAGTAATTTTCTTTTGTTGAGCTCACTTAAACCTTGCTTACTCATATGACCGAGACGCATATGCCATAAGTGGGTCATATCAGAAGAAGAAGCCTGAGAAATTACTACTCCATATTCAACGATTTTTCCTACTAACTCATACAAATTTCCATACTTTAGGCCCTTCATCACTAGCAATGAGCCTTTAGTAACCTTAAGAACTCCACCTTCAGTAGAATACTTATAACCAATAGAATCCAAAGCACCCAAAGAGATCAAATTCTTTTTTAAATCAGGAATATATCTAACATCAGTAAGAGTTCTAATAATATTATCAAATATCTTAATTTTGATTGTTCCAATTCCAACAGTTTTGCATGTATTGTTATTACCCATCAAAACTAAACTACCATCATAAGACTTGTAGTCTTCAAACCACTCCTTATTAGGACACATATGGTAAGAACAACCAGAATCAAGAATTCAAATATCATGATAACGATCAAAATTAGAACTAATAGAGAGAACATTACCAAAATCATCATCAGAACTCCCTTCAACAACTGACACTTGTTCTTTGGTCTGCTCTTTAGATTGAGATTCTCTTTCTTTATTTGCTTTGAGCTTCCAACACTCTTTAATTGCATGTCTCATCTTCTTACAATACCTGTAGTTTATTTCTTTGGATTTGGATGTAGAACGACCTTTTTTTGATCTTTCTCTAGTACGACCTCTGACAATTAATGCTTCTGAGTGTAACACATTCTCTCCAATCTTTTTCAAATATTAATTAAATAGAAGGGCAGCAAAAATATCATCAAATTTTAAATCCTTCCCATAATGAGAGTAGTTTTAGATTCTCAAGAGAAGGAGATAAAGACGATAATAAAATAATTGTCTTGTCTTCATCTTCAATTTTAACATCAATGCTTAATAATTGAGAGACAAGTTTATTGAAAGCATTAAGATGATCAACTAAATTCGTATTGTCTCTCATTTGAAAATTGAAGAGCTTCTCCTTTAAGTAAACTCAATTTGAGATATACTTACTCATATATTGTTTCTCCAGTTTTTTCCATAACTCTGAAGGTGATGTTTCATCAAGAAACGGATAGAGTACCTCATCGGTGAGACTGAGGATGATTGTGCTATGTGCACTAGCCTTTTGGTTTTTCCAGACACTTTCGGTGATATCTTCAGGCTTGACATCCTCCAATGTATTTCTCAACCCTTGTTGAGTTAAAATTACATGAACTCTTGCTTGCCAAATAGAAAATCCTTGCTTTTCATTGAATTTCTCTATATCAAACTTAGTACTAGTCATGTTGAACCAAGTTCTGATACCACTTGTAGTACAAAATATCGATGTCCACCACAATTCATGATATAGAAGAAGAACAAAAAAGGAGAAAAGATAGCACACAAGAGATTTATATGTTGAAGATGATTTAGAGGATATTGTATTGATGAGAATAAGAAGATAAGATTACAACGATGGAGACGAAACTCCAATATCACCGACTCTCACAAAAGACTAAGTAGCCTAACCGTCACAAGACGTATTGAGAGTATTGATCTATATATCTCTCTCTCATTCTATATTGAAACCCTTACATCAAAGGAGTATTTATAGATGTGACCTAATTGTATTTGAGTCAAAATAGAAGACTGACTCAAACAAGACTTCTACTAATTTAAGTATTCTAGTAGAAGATAAATCTAGATAAGGATTAAGCCCACTAAATTACTTCTTAATATAATTAAGACTCTCCAGAAAATCTAAATTCGAGACACAATTAAGCCAACAAGCTTTGACCCTTAATAGGTCCTTAATTGAATATGGGTTTGACCCTTTTCATATCCGTATTGGATCTTTATTGAATTTGGATCTAACCTTTTATTGGATTCTTATTGAATTTAGGGTTGGACACATATAAGGTTTAAGCTTGACCTAATTGGGCCCATTCATGGTTTGGATTTGACCTAATTGGATCTTGCTCTGGGTTTGGGTTGGACCCACTTAGGATTTGGGCTTGACCCTTGGACCTACTCCATGTTTGGGATGGACTCATTCAAGATTTGTGTTTGACCTAATTGGACATGCTCGAGGCTCGGGTTAGACCCATTTAGGATTTGGGTTTGATCCAATTATACCCACTTTGGGTTTAGAATTGACCTATTTTGGTGATTGGGTTCAAACTTTGATTCAACCTACTTTGGGTTTGGCTTGAACTCAATTTAGATCTATCTTGGGGATTAAATTCAAATTTGATCCAACCACTTGTGGTTTGGGTTTGAAGTTAGTTCAATTTTGATTTAAACCTACATTTGGTTCAGGCAAATCAATTTTAGTCAATTTAATTTAAATCATTAATGTGTTCAATGAGTCATTTGAGTCTAGTTGTTTTGTTTTATGTAATTCATTAACTTCTTCTAATTAGATTGTTTAGTTAATTAGTTAACTAGATTGACTTAGGGAGAGCCAAAGATGATTCTTTGGAAAAAATATTTAGGTGAACCCAAAGGTGGCCCTTTAAGCTTGATTGGCATTCTAGAATACCTAAAGGCAGCACATTTAACTTGATTAGCATTTCGAGAAATCTGAAGGTGATCCGGTTAGCTTGACTAACATCCCAAAAAATCCAAAGTTAGCCTAGCTAGCTAGATTAGCATCACAAAGAACCTAAAGGCAGCTCAGGTAGCTTGATTAGCATCCAAGAAATCTAAAGGTCACTTGCTTAACTTGATCAACATCTTGGAGAACTCAAAAGCAACACAGTTAGCTTGATTAGTGTTGTGGAGTTGTGATTGACCACTCAGAATAACTAAAGATCTTGAGAAGTAATTTCAAAATAACATATCAAATTGATTTTATTGTTACATACTATTAAGTATTATATGAGTATGACTTCTAACAGGTGCAAACATTATTCTTAGTTACCCTAATAATTATTTGAAATCTCCTAAAATAATAAACCTAATTAATAAAATAGAGATAGAAGAAAGAAGGAACATAATTTGATTAATTTAAATAAGTTACATGGCTTAAGAAACCACATAAAATGAAGAAAGGATTGGGAAAAGCTTGATGCTCGCTGCTACCTTACTCCCATGCATTGGGTCGAGTATGATGTGATAGATGACCTATTTGAAACTTGACTTGGTTTGATCTTCAAAGAGTATTGATAACTTTACCTGATTTCAAGGTGTTACTAACTGATTTGATTTGTGTTAGTTAACCCTATCAGAATTTGAAGTGCCAACGATGACTTCCTATTTATTGTCAATTAACTTTTTTAAATTTTAAGGCTGACTGGTTGAAAGAGTGCAAGCTTAATTTAGTTTGATTTTGATTTGAGAGAATGGTCACTAGCTTTAGCTTATTCTAATCATTCTTGATTTGATAATCAATGACCTTATAGCCTATAGTCAACTAAGTTTGAAGCATCATTGATAGCTTTATGCTTGTGTTGGTTAAGTTTGAAGTACTACTGATATTTTTATACTTGTGTCGGTTAAGTTTGAAGTGTTTCCAATGGCTTTTCTACTTATGTCAGTTGAGTTTGAAGTATTACTAATGACTCTTTGCTTATGTCGGTAAACTTTCTTCGAACATGACATTTGGCTAACTGACTAATTGAGTGCAAACTTTCCTTAGTTCGGTTTTAATAGAATGGTTGGTGCCCTTAGATTATGCTAATAATTCTTTTTTGATAATTGGCTATTTTTTATCTTGTTGTCAATTAGGTTTGAAACATTGTCGATAACTTTATGCTTGTGTCAGTTGAGTTTGAAGTATTACTGATGACTTTATGCTTATGTCAGTAAACTTTCTTTAAACATAGTGTTCTGCCGACTAGCTGATTGATCGAGTACAAGCCTATCTTAGTTCAATTTTGAGAAAATAGTTGGTGGCTTTGGCTTATGCTATTCATTTTTTATTTGATAATTGACTTTTTTTTCTTGTTATTGATTAGGCTTGAGGTGTTGTCAATGGCTTTATACTTGTTATCAACTTCTTATTGACTAACTCCAATTGATTTGAGCTTGATTTGATTTAGACTTGTTTTGGTTTAGGTATGATTCGATTAATCAGACTTAGTTTTAGTTCAAATTTGGTTTGATCCAATTTAGTGTTCAAACTTAGTTTTGGTTCAAGTCTTATTTGATTCAATTTAGGTCAAGTTTCACCTTATGTTGGATTCTTATTAATTTGAATTCAACCCTTAATGAGTTGGGGTAAATTTATGGTTAGCTAGTACTGGAAGATGCAAAGATTAACCACACATTGCCCTACTAGAATTATTAGATCGTTAATGGATACTTAATGAAGTTTAGATTGACACTTAATGGATCCTTGGTGGATTTCTAGTTTGATCCTTAGTAGATCCTTATTGGATCCTTAATGGATCTTGGGTTTGATCCTTGGTGGATCCTCATTGGATTCTTAATGAATCTTGGATTTGACCCTTATTGAATCCTTATTAAATCCTTAATGGATCTTTGTTTTGATCCTTATTGGATCATTATCAGATCCCTAATAGATCTTTTTTGGGCTTTGTACTTGATTCTTAACGAACTTTGGACTTGATCAAAATGGTTAGTAGCTTTAATTTATGCTAATAATTCTTGATTCAATAATTAATAGCCTTATAGCTTATTATTTACTAGCTTTGAAGCATCACAGATGGCTTTATACTTGTGTCCATTAAGTTTGAAGTGTTATCGATTGCTTTATACTTATGTTGATTAAGTTTAAATGGTTACCAATGGCTTTTTGCTTATATTTGTTGAGCGTGAAGTATTACAGATGGCTTTATGCTTGTGTTGATTAATTTTCTTTGAACACAATGTTTGGTTGACTAACTAATCAGTGCAAAACTGCCTTACATTGGTTTCGAAAGAATGATTAGCGGTCTTGGTTTATGCTAATTATTCTTGATTTTACAATTAACTATTTTCTATTTATCATCAAATAGGTTTGAAACATCACCGATGACTTAACGCTTGTGTCAATTGAGTTTGAAATTGTAGAGTTGTGATCAACAACCTAGGATAGCTAAAAAATCTCAAGAAGCAATATCAAAATAATAAATAAAATTTTTATTTATTTCATATGATATTAGATATTATGGGAACATGACTTCCAATAGGCACAAGTTCTGATTATTAATTATGCTAATAATTATTAGGAATCTCCTAAATTAAGAAACCTATCTAATAAAATAGACATATGAAAAAAACATAATTTCATTGATTTAAAGAGAGGTATGTTGCTTAAGTAAGGGTATACCCTCATTTTATAATTAAAAAAATTTAAATTTATAACATAAATAAAATAAAATATGGAAGGAATTGGGAAAGGCATGATGATCACCACTGTCCCGCTCCTGTGCACTTGATCGAGAATGTTGTAATAGACAGACTCATTGGATTTTAGTTTAGCAGATGTTTGATTTAATCTTTGGTAGATGCTAATAGCTTTGCATGATTTTAAGATGTAGCTAACTGTCTTGGCTTGTTTCAATTGATCCCATTAGGACTTCGAAGTATCATCGATAACTTTCTACTTGTTGTCGGTTAACTTCTTTTAATATTTAATTTGAGGGAATAGTTAGCAGTCTAATCTTATGCTAATTATTCTTAATTTGATAACTAATGACTTTTAAGCTTATTGTCGATTAAGTTTGAAATGCCATCAATGACTTTATGCTTGTGTTGGTTAAGTTTGAAGTGTTACTGATGACTTTCTACCTGTGTTAGTAAAGTTTGAAGTGTTACCAATGACTTGATGCTTGTCTTAGTTAAATTCTTTTGAACATGATATTTACTTAACTGATTGAGTGAGTTCAAGCCTACCTTAGTTCAGTTTTAACTTGAGAGTGATTAGCAATTTTTGCTTATGTTGATTATTCTTGATTTGATAATTGATAGCCTCTTTGGCTTATTATCAATTAAATTTAAATCATCATTGATGGCTTTATGCTTGTGTCAGTAGACTTCCATTGAACACGGTGTATGGCTAACTGAATGATCGAGTGTAAGCCTATCTTGTGCGGTTTGATTTGAAAGGGTAGGTAGCATCCTTAGCTTGTGATAACCATCTTTGATTTAACAATCAATATCCCCTTTTGTTGTTTATTGTCAATTGGGCTTGAGGTGTTATCAATGGCTTGCGCTTATTGTTGACTAATTCTTCTTGATTTGAGTTTGATTTGATTTATACTTGATTTTAATTTAAGTCTGGTTTGATTCAATTCAATTTCAGACTCAGTTTTATGTAAAGTCTGATTTGATTCAATTCGATGTTCTGATTTGACTTTAGTTTAAGCCTGATTTGGTTCAATTCGATGTTTAGACTTAACTTCAGTTCAAGTCTGATTTGATTTGATTTGGGTTGGGCTTGAACCTATGTTAGATCCTCAATGGATTTTGGACTTAATCCTTGTTGGATCTTGGACTTGATCCTTAGTGGATCTTAATTCGACCCTTATTGGATTCTTGTTAGATCCTTAAATGGACTTTGGATTTGATCCTTATTAGATTTTAGACTTGATCCTTATTGGATCCTTATTGGATCTTATTGGATCTTGAATTTGATATTTATTGGATCTTGGATTTGACCCTTATTAGATCTTACATTTAATCCTTATTTGATCTTGTACTTGATTCTTGTTGGACTCTTAATGAATCTTAGATCCAATCATTAATGGATCTTTAACTGATTCTTAATATATCTTTATTTAACGCTTGTTAGGTCCCTATTGGATCATTAATAGATCTTAGTTCTAACCCTTGTTGGGTTCTTATTGAATCCTTGATGGATCTTTATCTAACCCTTTTTGGGTTCTTATTGGATCTTTAATAAATCTTAGTTCCAACCTTTATTGGGTTATTATTAGATCCTTAATGAATTTTGGATCCAACCCTTATTAGATTCTTATTGAATCCTTAATGGATCCTGGATCTAACTCTTATTAGGTTCTTATTGAGTTTGTAATAGATCTTGGATCTGACTCTTTTTGGGTTTGGGTTCAACTCTTATTGGATCCTTAATGGATTTTGGACCTAACCCTCATTGAGTTCTTATTAGACCCTTAATGGACTTGGATCCAACTATTATTGGGTTCTTATTGGATCTTTAATAGATCTTGAATCTAACCCTTATTGGGTTCTTTTTGAATCATTAGTAGACATTAGATCCAACCCTTATTAGGTTATTCTTGGATCCTTAATAGATCTTGAATCCAATGCTTATTGAGTTCTTATTGGATTGTTACTCGATCTTAAATCCAACCCTTATTGGATTCTTATTGGATCTTTAGTGGGTCCAACCCTTATTGGGTTTGCTCATTAAATAGGTCCTTATCGAATTTGAGTTTGATTCCTTAATGTGTTCATATTTGACCCATATTCGACCCTTATCAAGTTTGGGTTCAAACCAAGTTGGTTCAGGTTCAACCCATCTTGGACCCGATTTTAGTTCATAATTTAGGTTTGGCCTGTCTTGGTATATGCATGACTTGGTTCTAGTTTGGGCTTCATCCTGTTTTGATTTTGGTTCAAACTAAGACTAGATTTTGGTTTGGTTTAGGCTAAAATCTGATTTAGTTTTTGGTTCAAGCTTGGACCTAATTTGGTTTTGATTTTGGTTTAGATTTGGAGCTGATTTAGTTTTATTTAGGTATAGTTTTGGTTCAGGTTTGAAACTGCTTTTGCTTTTAATCAATTTAATTTGATTTTTTTGATTTGCAATTAAGTTTTCAAAGGAATCTCTTAGGCTAAAACTATAGCAATCAGGTCTTTAAAAGGATCCCTTAAACTAGAAAAATGACGTACAGTCTCTTGAAGGAATCTCTTATGCCAAAAATATGGCATTTGGATTTCTGAAAGAATCCCTTGGACTGAAATATAGTGGTCGGATTCTTAAAGAAATCCCTTAGGCCAGAAATATAGTATTCAAGCTTCCAAAAAAATTTCTTAAGCCAAGAATATGGCGGTTAGCTTTCCAAAGGAATCTCTTGGATAACAAATATGTCTGTTTGATTTCTGATGGAATACCTTATGCCAAAAATACAGTAATCAAGTTCTCGAAGAAACTCCTTAGGGTAAAGCAAGATAGTCAGAATCCCGAAGAAATCCCTTAGGTATGAATATAGTGATCGAGTTCTCAAAGGAATCCCTTAGTTTGAGAGTACGGTAGTCAAGTTCCCAAAAACATTCCTTAGGACAAAATACAATAATTAAATTTTTAAAAAAATCTCTTAGGTCAAAAATATGGTGTTCGAGTTCCCGAAGGAATACTTTACACCAAAAACACAATGTTTGGATTTCCTAAGAAATCCCATAGGCCAAAAATATGACTATTGGATTTTTGAAGGAATCCCTTTGGCCTTAAAGTAAGATGATCAAGTTATTGAAGAAATTTCTTAGGCCTATTTTGGTGACGGGTGCATGTGACATATAAATCGGGATAATGGAAGGGAGTAAAATGAAAAAGAATTTTTCTCTCCTTTTTTCCTTACAACAACTTTTTTTAAAAAAATTTCTTCTTCTTCTTCTTTTCCCTTCTTCTACTTTGTTTCTCTCCTCCTTCTTCACCCCAAACCAAGGCCAAGCTCTTCTCTTTTCTTCCTTTTCTTCGAATTAAGGTTTGGATCTAGATAGATTTTGCTTCAACCAATGGTGAGAAGTAGCATAGCATGCTTAGCAATGGGAGGAGAGGCTAGAGAGGGCTGAAGGGGGGTCAACCCAAGTTGTGGTTGGCTGGGATCAGGCAAGAACCCAGTTAGAGACACATGAGATGGCAAGAGCTTATAGCTCAGGGAAACCACAATGGAGCACAGAGGCACGAGCTCAATGTTTGACGGCACAACGGATGGTGACAAGGTTCATGCAAGGCAAGGAGCCATGAGGATGCAATGAGGCTTGTTTAAAGGTGGCGATTTAGGGCTTTGACGAGTGCAATCTCCAATATGGAGTTGCAGAGGTAGTTGGGAGGACATGGCTAATGAGAGGAGCTCACTAGTGCATAGGCCTGGGGGAGGAGCAGGTGGTGGAGTTGCCTCTTTTTTGGTAGCTTGGAGGTAGTGTAGGGCCAACCTTCTTTGGTAGCCAATGATGGAGCTAGCCGGCAAGTAGGGTGAGGTTGGAGAATATGGATGCATGACAAGGCAACACATGCAATGGAAGTGGTGGCTCACTGATGGTGGGCCTTTGTTGCCAGAAGTGATTTTGATGATGACTAAGATGTATTTGATGATTTCTTGAGCTCTATTGCTTATGACTAAGACAAGGTTGTAACAAAGTTTAAGGTTATTCAGCCTCAAAGTGAAGATGGATATGAAGATGAACATAAAAATTAAGGCGTGATGGACTCAATGAACATCGCTTAAAGATATGTGGATGGCTTGAAGATGACTCAAGAAATTGGCTCGACTCTCTATATTTAGATTTTTATTTTTCCTTTAGTTGAGTCAAATATTTGAATTATTGAACCTATATTTTTGAACCCTTGATTGTCTAACTTAACTTGGAATGCCTTCACCAACTTATCTTATCCAAGATAAGTTTTAAGTTGGTATCAAATAGGCTGATGTCGCACATAATTTAGTGCAGGTTTTCTGTCATCTTTGGTTACCCAAACCTCTTAGAAAACCATTTGGTTTTACTAATAGATTTGGATGTTTGGATGCCTAAAGTTCTCATACAAAGATTTTCACTCCTTGTTATTTATAACTTTGATTGTCTGTCCTCAATTTCACAAACTCAAAGTTAAGAGTTCAAATGCCCGAACCTGTGTTCTACGCACCCAAACTTGTGACATCATCTTGTAATGGCTAGTATTATTTGACTGTTGGAGTGGTTTAGACGATTAAACTTTAGTTCAGAAAGCCCGAACATCACAGAAAATAGCTATAACAGCTAGTTTTCTCCCCAACAATTATATAAGGGCTTGGATCTTGTTTCTAAAAGAACTTTTACATCTTTGATCATTCTTTGAGAGAGATAATAAGGTTCCACAAGCCCTGTGGCCTTACAAGAGCTCTAGATCTAAATTTAACTTTTAAATCTTCTTGCCCTTGTACTTAAACTTGAAAGACTCTTGTAGAGAGACAAAATTGTAAATTATTTTCTTCATTTTGGATTGTAAATACTCCTAGGGATGTTAGGAGTATGTGAGGGGCAAAACTCTAGCATTGGAGTGTCATTTGCTCAATTAGAGTAAGGCTTGTATGGGGTTATCTTCACTGACAAACTATATCACTAGTGAAGTGATTCAAGTCCTCAAGAGCAAGGCAAGGGTCATGGAGTAAGTGTAGTTGATCACCAAACCATATAAAATTGTGGTGCACTCTCCCTGCTTACTCTCTATTTTAGCACTTGTCATTATTGTTGCTTTATGGACTTGTGTGATTTTGGTTTATGAATTGAATTGGGATTGAAATTAAAAATTATATATCTTGTTCAAAAAACCTAATTCACCCCCACGCCCTCTTAGGTTACTTAATTAAGCCTTCAGTCTTCATCGAGTTGTTCCCCATCCTCTTTTTCTTGTTCCTCAGAGCAGATATGGCATAATGTAGTGAGCAAGATGTCGAGTAGTTGGGTGATCGAGCACAACAATAATTGACAAGATCTCATAGAGAAGGAGGAGCAAAGGCAGAGGAGGGGATTGGAAGAACAAAGAAAAGACAAAGAAGAAAGCTAAGTGTATACTGACCATCTTTGTTTCTGAGTTTCAGCTCTGTTCATATTGTTGTGATTCAATCTTGTTCTTGTTTTTGGCCTTTTAAGCTCCGATCGCCTTTTCTATAGGTCTTTATGGATTTTTATAACCACCTAGAAGATTGGGTTTTCTATTCAAAATTTAATTTGAGGATAATCTTAATCTTCATTTTTAACTTTTGAAGGATTCTAGTTGTTGACCTTGTTGAGATTCAGATATACATGAATGATGATCTTTGCTTGCATTTCAACTTATGAGATTTTTCATTTGTATATGAGATTATATCATTTTGCAATATCACATAATATAAGGGGTTAGTTGTAACTTTTTTAGGGACTAATTTATAAATTTTCCGAATTTAGGAGCTTTTTTTGTGAAATTAGTTATAAGGACCTATTTGTAAGATTTCAAAATTTTTAAGATGTTTTTGAAAGATTTGATTTGCAAAATGATGAATTTAAGACTTATTTGTAAATAAAAAAATTTAAGGGGTCTATTTATGAATTTGTCAATATAAATTTATAATTTAACATTTTATAGAGGATTTGTTTGCAAAAGTGAAAATTTTCATGCATTTATTTTACAAAAATATAAATTTTTAAAGAATTTATTTGCAAACCCTAGACTTTGTAGAGATTAATTTATAATTATTAATTTTTGAGGGGTTCTTTTGTGAACTCTAAGCTTGTGAGGACTAATTTATAATTCTAAGAATTTTATGAATATTTTTATAAAATTTTTTCAATCCAAGGACCTATTTGTAAAAAAGTTTGGCTAAGGACCTATTTATAAAAGTTTTATTTGGTTCGAGACCTATTTGTAAAGATTTTATTTTTTTCATTTTTGCCTAGATTGATTAGTTTTGGGTCCAATTTTGGTCCACTCAATCCACTCAAGTTAAATTCAATTTAAGCACACATTTCACAATAATTCAAGTTTGAATCGAGCTCAATATTTAGTCAAATTCAACTACAATTCAAGTCCAATAGAGACCTATATTTGAGCTAAAACCATTAGGCATCTAAGCTCTAATTCTAGTTAAATTTTGATTATATTTAGTTTTACAAAAGAATCACCTAAACAATGTGCTCCCTTTGTATCTTCTTTTTGAGTTTTTGATGAGAGGAGAGGGTGCAAATAGTCTTCAGGTATATAGCCCCTATGTTGATGGTTTACATCATTACTTATTTTCCCCTTCGATGCCTCAATGGTATATGAAAAAAAATTATATTTACTTGATGGTAGGATTCCAGTTGGCCATATAAAAGTGGTTTGGCTTGACACATGAAGTGGACTGAAATTGATTTACTACATGAAAGTAGAATTATTTGGTTGCCATATTGAAATGGACTTGGTTGTCATATGAAAGTCGACTTTGATTGTCACATGAGAGTGAACTATGTTTGCCATATGACAGTAGATTAGATTTGCTACGTGAAAGTAGACTTGATTTTTCATATGTAAGTGAATTGGGTTTGCCACATGGGAGTAGACTAGATTTTGAAAGCTCAAATAGGCAATCTAAGAGGAGGGTGAAATAGATTTTCAAATAATAAAACAAGCTTTTATTGATTCAAATCCCAAAAGCATTTCAAACATAAGCAGATGATCAAAACTCAATTAGGATTAGTAAAATAATTAAATTATATGAGAATGATCAATCCACAATCATATAGAAGATAATTTTAAATCAATATCAAATTTAAGTGTATAAAATAATAGAAAAGAAGAGAGAGTACAGACCGGTATATATGATTTGGTGACCAATTATGCCTACTTTATGGTCCTCACCTCAATCCTAAGATTTTAAACTCTTGACTAGAGTTATTACTTTATTTGGATAAAGCTATGCCCTTACTTCCACTTGCAAACTGCAAGTGTTACTCTACACTAGAGCTAATCGGTCACTCCTCATAAACTAAGTAGTATGCACTTTTACTACTCTCCTAAAACCTAGAAGAATAGTCAATCCTTTTCTAACAATATAGGAGAGTTACAATGATAAAAATTGGAAAAAGATAAAGAAAAAATCTCACAACAAGAGCCTCTCAAAATTTGAGCATAAGGCATGTGAGAATTCAAAGGTTAATGCCTATTTGAGCTCTTATTGAGGATAGAAGGCTTTGGGAGGATGGATCTTTCTCTAAGAATATGAAAATCTAGTTTCCTCAATGAGCAAAGAAGTTTCAAGACTTTATATGACTGTTGGAGTAAAAATATAGATGTTTGGGAATCACCTATGGCTGTTTCTGCCATGTTCGGGTATCCAAAACTTAAATTAGGTCATCTAAACTGTTTTAATGCTTAAATTTGACTAGCCATTCTTAGGTGATGCTACAAGTTTGGGCATCTAACTCTCTACTTCAGGTAGCCAAAGTGAATTATGGACAACCAAAGTTCCAGATAAACAGAGTAAAATTCTCTATTTCAGAACTTCAAGCATCTGAACTAGAAGATTCGGCTGTATGAAGCTATCAGTAAAGCCTAATGATTTTTTGAGATGTCCGGGAGTCCAAACCTTGAGATTTGGGCATCTGAAGCTTATAGAAAACCTGCATTAGGTTATCTGCAACTTTAACTACTTTTGATAGCAACTCAAAACTTATCTTACATAAATAATAAGTCAGTGAAGATATTCCAAGTTAAGTTAGAGTATCAATCCAAAAGCTCAAATAAATTAATTATCAAATTCTTAACTCATAAAATGAAAAATTAAACCTGTGCTTAAAATTGATTTCATGTCTTGAACATTCTTTGAATTCTCAACTTAATCTTTAAGTTTTATCTCCAAATTATCATCTTCTTTGTCTTTGAGTCATTATCTTCAAGATTTACTCTTCAGACTCAATTCTTCTCAAGCTTGGATGTCCATTGCAAATCCTAAAACTTATCGCAACTTAAGAAATTTGCTAAATATTAGTTTGATCATCATCAAAATCCAAAAGTCAATAATCTCGTCCCTTTTTGATAATGCGAAAAGCAAATAAGTATACTATAAGATATATTTACACAAAAGTAATTATGCATGCTTTTAGCTATAATGATCAACTAGCAATGGATTTAATTAGTTTCATAATCATATATATTGTTCTCCCCCCTTTTGACATCATCAAGAGTCTAACTCCCCTTAAATGAGAGCGCATAACAAAGAACATGGAGTAACGAAAAATAATAGCAAAATTTCGAATTTGTCTCTTCTAATACCATGCATTAGGAGATATGAAAATTTCAAGAATGAACAAGATTTTCCTATCAAATTACCTGAAAATAATAGTTTATCAAAAACCAATATAATCAAAATTTAAGACAATAGAAGCTCCCGTTGGATATGTGCATAGATAGATTTAATAAATTACTTATGTTCTCTCTCTATCTATGATACTAATAGAATTGAATAATCTAATATGGAATCAAGAAAAGCTTTAAGAGAAATCAACACACAAATTTTTAAAAATTCATTTAAAAATAAATAATCCTACTACATAGTTCCAAAAAATGAAAAGTTACCAAGAAGATTAATACTCAAATACCTTAGTCCAAAAGCAAGAGCACAAGCATTTGGTACCAATTGAAGGCACAAATAGATAACCTAAGAGAGAGAGAGAGAGAGAGAGAGAAATATGTTTTCAAATAATAAAATAAATTTTTATTTATTCAAATCCTAAATGCACTTGAAGCACAAGTAGATGATCAAAACTCAAAAAAAAAAAATAAAACTATTAAATCATGTAAGAATGATCAATCTACAATCATATATAAGATAATTTTCAATCAATTTTAAATTTAACTACATAAAATAAGTAGAAAAATTAGTACCCAGAAAATTTTAAAATTTTTATAAAGAGACTCCTGAAACTTATAAAATTATATTTTGATTCAATTTTTTCAAAAGAAATTTACAAATAATTTCCTAAACATTCAACATTTAGAGATAGTACATATTTTAAATATCATCATCAGGGAAATAAATCTCAATTAATGGATTATATGTCATTTACAAAGATTAAAATACAATCCATCACAAAGTACAATATTCCAAAATAAGCCAATTACGAGATTTTAGAAATTCAATTAAATATAATCTCATTACAAATTACATTCAACGTCATTCAAAATCAAACCAATCAAGAATTTGATTTTGATCCTCTTCAAAATCTATAAAAAGTGCTAAAAATCTGCACAAAGAGGGAAAAAGAGAGATCAAAATATAATAAGAAGAGAATTAGAAGCCATCATCAGAGAGTTCATTGAGAAAAATCAAAATTTAAAGCCGTAAAATTTCAGACTTAGCTCTATTTTTTTTTTTCCTTCTCTCTATGTTTTCCTCCTCTCCTATAGGGCTATCAAGCAGCCTTGCCCCGCTCCACCAGCCCGTTGTGCCCATGCAGCCTGCTCCCCATGCTCGCCGGTTGTTGCTCTCATCTCCTGCTGACAATCCAGCTGTGGAGCCCTTACCTTCGCCACAGTTCACCGTCTTGCTCCCCGCACCCATGCTTACAACCAATTGGAGGCCGTGCTATCGAACACCTTGTCTAGGTGATCTTCGTGCCCTTGTTGGTGGTGATGCATCCTCGTTGAGTAGGGGCCTAATGTTCAAGCTGCATTCGTTGGTGATCGTGAACATCTCCGACCACTACACCCACGTCAAGGCCCAGGCCTAGTTCCATGGCAGCGGCTCAGCGGCCAACAGAGGTAGGGTCTTTGGGTGCATCATCGGCATCCAGCGCGGCCGCATCATGGAGATCTTCAACAACTTTTAGATCCTCTGCAACCCTGCCACCCACACGCTCACCTGCCCCTTCCTCAAGGAGAGGATGGAAAGGTTGAGAGAAGTGTGGAGAAGGAAAAAGGTGCCGGGTGAAGAAGAAGAAGAAGTAAAAAAAAATGAGATATATAAAAAATAAACATCTTGAGGTGTCCTGTGATAGAGAAGAAGGGTTAAAAAAAAGGAGAAAAGGTAGGGGCTAGCTACAAAGAAAAAGAATTGTTACAACATTTCTAACTGAAAAAAAAAGGGAAAAGGGCAATTACGTGAAGGAGAAGAAACCAAATAAAAGAAAAAAAAAGTCAAATTTACTGCTAATAAAAGAAAAAAAAAAGATTTTGTTAATTTTTGCATCATCACTATCACATTCATGCCTTGATCAAGCTTCATCAATACTGTGGTCACTTATACCCTTTTGCATCAACGAACTTTATCAGTATCACAGTCATCCACAATTCTTGGTGCAACGATGGAGCTACACCAACACCATGGACATCTACGACTCCTTGAAGATGGTGGATTCTCGACATTGTTGTAGTCACCCGCGGCCTCTTAAAAATGTTGAACTCTGTTGGCTTTATGGTGTCTCGAATCCGGATTTTCCGGATAGTCTTAATTATATTAATGGGCCTAATCCTTATCTAGATTTATCTTCTAGAAGTCTTAAATTAGTAAAAGTCTTGTTTGAGTCAGTCTTCTATTTTGACTCAAACATCATTAGGCCACATCTATAAATACACCATTGATGTAAGGGTCTCAAGATATAGAAAATAGAGAGTGAGAGTTGGTGATATTGGAGTTTCGTCTCCATCGTTGTAATCTTCTCTTTTCTCTTCCTCATCAATACAATATTCTCTGGATCGTCTTCCCACATATATCTCTTGTGTGCTATCTTTTCCTTTTTTCTGTTCTTCCTCTATATTGTGAATTGTGGTGGACATCGATATTTTCCGCAACAAGTGGCATCAGAGCTTGGTTCAATATGTCTACTACGAAGTTCGATATAGAGAAATTCAATGGAAAACAAGGATTCCCTATTTGGCAAGCAAGAGTTCGTGCAATTCTTACTCAACAAGGGTTGAGACACACATTGGAGGATGTCAAGCCTGAAGATGTCAACGAAAGTGTCTGGAAAAACCAAAAGGCCAGCGCACATAGCACAATCATCCTCAGTCTTACCGATGAGGTACTCTATCCGTTTCTTGATGAAACATCACCTTCAGATTTATGGAAAAAGCTGGAGAAATAGTATATGAGTAAATCTATCTCAAATCGAGTTTATTTAAAGCAGAAGCTTTTCAATTTTCGAATGACAGAAGGTACGAATATAGTTGATCATCTTAATGCTTTCAATAAACTTGTCTCTCAATTGTTAAGCATTGATGTTAAAATTGAATATGAAGACAAGGCAATTATTTTATTATCGTCCTTACCTCCTTCTCTTGAGAATCTTAAAACTACTCTCATGTATGGAAAGGATTTGAAATTTGACGATATTTCTGCTGCCCTTTTATCTAATGAATATTTGAAAAAGATTGGAGGGGATGTGTCACACTCAGAAGCATTATTTGTCAGAGGTCGTACCAAAGAAAGATCAAGGATAGGTCGTTCTAGATCCAAATCCAAAGAAATAAACTGCAGGTATTGTAAGAAGATGGGACATGCAATTAAAGATTGTTGGAAGCTCAAAGCAAAGAAAGAAAGAGAATCTCAATCTAAAAAGCAAGCCAAAGAACAAGTTTCAGTTGTTGAAGAGAGTTCTGATGATAATTTGGGTAACGTTCTCTCTATTAGTTCTAATTTTGATCGTTACCATGATATTTGGATTCTTGATTCTGGTTGTTCTTATCACATGTGTCCTAATAAGGATTGGTTTGAAAACTACACGCCTGATGATGGTGGTTTAGTTTTGATGGGTAATAATAATCCATGCAAAACTGTTGGAATTGGAACAATCAAAATTAAGATGTTTGATAATATTATTAGAACTCTTACTGATGTCAGACATGTTCCTGATTTGAAAAAGAATTTGATCTCTTTGGGTGCGATGGATTCTGCTGGTTATAAGTATTCTGCTGAAGGTGGAGTTCTTAAGGTTGCTAAAGGCTCATTGATAGTAATGAAGGGCCTAAAGCATGGAAATTTATATGAGTTAGTAGGAAAAACCGTTGCAGGTGGAGCAGCAATTTCTTCTTCTTCTTCTTCTTCTTCTTCTTCTTCTGATATGACTCAATTATGGCATATGCGTCTCGGTCATATGAGTGAGCAAGGTTTAAATGAGCTCAACAAAAGAAAATTACTGAAAGGTCTCAACTCATGCAAATTGGATTTCTGCGAGCAGTGTCTCTATGGTAAACAGTCCAAGGTAAAGTTTAACACTGGTATTCATTGCACTAAAGGCTTAATTGATTATATTCATTCTGATGTGTGGTGCTCTCCTATTCCATCAAAATCTGGTGTTCGTTATTTTGTCAGTTTTATTGATGATTTTTCCAGAAAAGTGTGGATTTATTTTTTGCATCACAAAGCCGAGGTATTTTCTGTTTTCAAACGGTGGAAAACTTCAGTTGAAAAAAGGACTAACAGAAAAATCAAATATCTCAGAAGTGATAATGGCGGAGAGTACAAATCAACAGAGTTTCTCAAATTCTGTGAAGATGAAGGCATCAAGCGTCACTTTACCATCCCAGGAAAACCTCAACAAAACGGTGTGGCTGAAAGGATGAACAGAACCTTGTTGGAGAAAGCACGTAGTATGCTTAGTACAACTAATCTTGATAAAGATTTTTGGGCAGAAGCAGTCAATACAGCATGCTTTATTGTGAATCGCTCTCCTCAAACAGCCATTAATTGTAAGACTCCTGAAGAGGTATGGACTGGTTAACCTGCAAATTATTCTTCTTTAAAGATTTTTGGTTGCTCTGCTTATGTGCATGTTGTCAAGGATAAGTTAGATGCACGTTCCAAAAAGTGTATTTTCCTGGGTTATGCCAAAGGCGTCAAAGGCTATCGGTTGTGGGATCCTACTATTTCAAATGTAATTATTGAGAGAGACATAGTATTTGATGAAAGTGGTATGCTAAAATCTCTCAAGAAAGATCCCAATGATATAATGCAAGTGGAGGTGGAGCAGGTAATTCCTTCAGAAGAAGATATTCAGGGTATGCCCAACTCTCAAGAAAATCTTAAGAATCAAATTTCTGAAAAGACTCCACTTCGAAGATCTCAAAGAAAAATAAAGCCACCTGAAAGGTAGGGTTTTGAAGATATGGTAGCTTTTGCTTTAGTTACTGACAATGGTGATCCTTCCTCCTATAAAGAAGCAGTGCAGGATAAGAATTCTTCTCAGTGGCAAGTTGCTATGAATGAAGAGATGGATTCTCTTCAAAAGAACCATACTTGGGATCTGATGAAATTACCAAAAGGTAAAAGAGCAATTGGTTGCAAGTGGGTAGTTCGAAAGAAAGAGGATTTCTCTGAGATAGATGGTGTTAAATTCAAGGCCCGTTTAGTTGCAAAAGGGTATTCACAAAAGGAGGGTATTGACTTTAATGAAATTTTCTCTCCTGTGGTTAAACACACATCTATTTGTTTTCTACTTGCTTTAGTTGCTTTTCATAATCTTGAGTTAGAACAACTTGATGTCAAAACTGCCTTTCTGCATGGAGAATTAGAAGAACAAATTTTTATACAACAGCCTGAAGGGTTCATCCAAGAAGGCAAAGAAAATTTTGTTTGCAAGTTGAACAAATCACTTTATGGTTTGAAACAGTCTCCAAGGCAATGGTATAAAAGGTTTGACAGTTTTATGCTGGGTCAAGATTTCATCCACTGCAAACATGATTGCTGTGTTTCTTTTAAGATGCATGCCAATAACTCATTTATTATATTGCTTCTTTATGTTGATGATATGCTTATCGCTACTCAAGACATATCTCTACTGAATGATTTAAAGTTTAAAATGAAAAAGGAATTTGAGATGAAAGATTTAGGTGTTGCAATGAAGATTCTCGGTATGGAGATTGATCGAGATCGAAAGCATGGAAAATTATGGCTTAAACAGAGCAAATATCTCGAGAAGATTATTTCTCGTTTTCACATGCAGAATTCAAAATCCGTCAGTACGCCTTTGGCATCTCACTTCAAGCTTTCAGCTCAACAATGTCCTTCTACAGATGAAGAGCATGCATACATGGAGAACATCCCATTTTCAAGTGCTGTTGGAAGTCTAATGTATGCTATGGTATACACAAGACCTGATATTGCACAAGCAGTCAGCGTTGTTAGTCGTTACATGACAAATCCAGGAAAAGAGCATTGGCAGGCCATGAAATGGCTATTAAGATATATTAAAGGTACTCTTAATATTGGTTTATGTTTCGACAGAAACACAGTGCAAGAGGCCAAAATTATTGGCTATGTCGATTCAGACTATGCTGGAGACCTTGATCGACGCCGATCCCTCACTGGTTATCTTTTCACTCTTTGTGGAGGACCTATTCGTTGGAGGTGTACCTTACAGTCAACTGTAGCATTATCTACAACAGAGTCTGAGTATATGGCAGCTACAGAAGCCGTCAAAGAAGCCCTATGGCTAAAAGGTTTGGCAAGTGAAATTGGTTTTTCTCAACATGTTCTTCCTATTTTTTGCGACAGTCAAAGTGCCATACACCTTGCGAAGAACCAAATGTATCATGCCAGATCAAAGCATATAGATGTTCGATTTCATTTTATTCGGGATATTATTGAAGACGGCGAGATTTCTTTACAAAAGATTCATACTTCAAGAAATCCTGCAGATATGTTGACGAAGGTGATTCCGATTGATAAGTTCAACCTCTGTTTGGACTTGATCAATATTCAAGGTCGTTGATCCTATCCCAGGAGGTAATGGTAAAGACAGCTATTGAAGATTCAAATTCAGAGAATAAGATGATTCGAGCCAAGGTGGAGATTGTTGGCTTTATGGTGTCTCGAATCCGGATTTTTCGGATAGTCTTAATTATATTAATGGGCCTAATCCTTATCTAGATTTATCTTCTAGAAGTCTTAAATTAGTAGAAATCTTATTTGAGTCAGTCTTCTATTTTGACTCAAACATCATTAGGCCACATCTATAAATACACCATTGATGTAAGGGTCTCAAGATATAGAAAATAGAGAGTGAGAGTTGGTAATATTGGAGTTTCATCTCCGTCGTTGTAATCTTCTCTTTTCTCTTCCTCATCAATATAATATTCTCTGGATCGTCTTCCCACATATATCTCTTGTGTGCTATCTTTTCCTCTTTTCTGTTTTTCCTCACTGCATCCACTCATAATCCCTTAAAAATGGTGGACTCCTGACATCGTTGCAGCCACCCACTAGGCCAGTCTTCAAACTCCTACCCAGTCAAGCCTTGATTTTTCACCTTTAAACCAGCTTTCGAGCTCATGAACTAAACTAGCCCTTGGATTTGCACATTTAAAGCCAAGATAAGTGTTTGCCTAAAATTATCATAAGTAGCCAAGGATTCTTAAATTAAACTACTTAACGTGAAGTAACTCCATCATATTAAAATTAAACTCAACTCAAACAAATGGACAAAAGCCAAGTTGACTCAGCTGTCTTAAATTGATCAAATAAATGGACTAAAACTTAAATTGAATTGGACTCAAAATTGAATCAAGTTTAAGTTGGGTCAATTTGAAATCAAATCCAATCTGGATTGAACTAACCTCAAATCAAACATTAATTAGGTTAAATTAAATTCAAACTAAAAGGGCAAACTTAAAGTCAAACTAGAATCAAGCTAGGAAAAGCTTGAAATAAAATCGAGTTGAGCTAAATTGGCTTATAATTGAACCAAAGTCCAACAGACTTAACTTGATAAAGGTCCAACACAAGGTCAAACTCGACTTAAGCCAAATAAATGAAACTTAAACCAAATCTTAAACATTGAACTGAGCCAAATCAGATTTGAATCAAAATCAGTACTACTCCAACTATAATGATCAGTATTTGACAAATATTCTTTTGAAAATTGATACTAAGCTTGGTGGATTGAATTTATTACTAAACATTCAGTGACTTTGATATCTCACATGATTTTCTTGGTTATGCTATAGAGTGTTAGTGTGAACCCGATCACCAAAGATTTCAAAATAAGAAAATCAGAACATATCACTATCTTCCAAGGAGTTAGTGAATTCTAGTGCAATCAAGCTTTAAACATCAAGTTGAATCAATTTCAAACTCAAACTGAAATTAAGTATTGAATTGATTCTGAATCAAACTCAGACTTGAACTATATTAGCCTTGGCGAAATTAAATAGGATCAAACTAAGTCCCATCGAGTGTACTGAACCTTCATTAATACTCTAAGATTATGAACAAAGGGTGATATTACCATCCTGACTCGAACTATAATTAGCTCGAATATAACTAAATAAGTTTAAATTGAGTCTCACTTGGTGTGTCATAGAAGCCGTCATTCATATTTCAAAGTTAAGCTAACCTAAAAGCATTGACAATGGTTCAATTCAAATTGAACTAAGGTAGACTAGAACTTACTTAGTCAGCCAGTCATAATACCTTACTCAAAAAAGATCAACCAATGATATACTTAAAGCTATTGGTCACACTTCAAACTAGCTAACCCTAGAAAAAGTTGGTAACCCACCCATTAAGCTAGTTAACCACAAAAGTAGTTGATAATACACTCTTCAAGCTAATTAACCCCACAGGCAGTTGATAATATACTCTTCAAGCTAGTCAATCCTACAATTAGTTAACAATGCACCATTCAAGTTAGCTAATTTCAGAAGTAGTTGGCGATACACCCATCAAGCTAGTCAACACCACAAGTAGTTGATGATGCACTTTTCAATATAGTCAACCTCACAAGCAGTTGATAACACATTTTTCAAGCTAGTCAACCCCAAAAGTAGTTAGTGATTCCATTGAGGTAGTCAACCCCAAAAGTAGTTGGCGATACACCTTTCAAGCTAGCTAACCCTAGAAGCAGTTAGCAATGCATCCATCTAACTAATCAATCCCATAAATAGTTAGTGATATATCTTTCAAGCTAACTAACCCCAAAAATAGTTAGCAATGCACCCATCAAGCTAATCAACCTCAAAAGCAATTGATGATGCATCCTTCAAGCTAGTTAACTCAAAAGTAATTGGCGATGCACCTTTCAAGCTAGTTAACCCTAGAAGTAGTTGGTGATGTACCTATCAAGCTAGTCAACCACAAAAGCAGTTGGCAATAAATCCTTCAAACTAGTTAATCTTAGAAGCAGTTGATGATGTATCCTTCAAGTTAGCCAACCCTAGAAGTTGTTGGCAATGTGCCCTTTAAACTAGTCAACCCCAAAAATAATTGATGACGTACCCTTCAAACTAGTCAACCCTAAAAGCAGTTAATGATGCATCCTTCAAGCTAATCAACCCTAGAAGTTGTTGATGGCACACCCTTCAAGCTACTCAACCGCAAAAGCAGTTGACAATGTGATTTTCAAAGCTATATCCAACCCATAAGCCATTAGTGATGCTACCAAACTAAATAAAGTTATTACCTATACCTTATCAGCTATGAAAACACTTCAAAAATCAAAGAAATTATCACCTATGCCTTATTGGTTATGGAAACACTTCAAGATTAATAGAGTTATTACCAATACTTTATTAGCTAATCGAAAAAACTCTGACCCAAACGAAGTCATTGCTGACGTCTTATTAACTAATAAAAATACTTTAAATCATGAAGTTATTATTGAAGCTCAAAGCTATTAGAAACACTTTGAACTTCTCTCATTCTCTTTCATATCCCATCGGATAATGCCATCAACACTTGCCAAAAATCGAGTCGATTTGAGTTAGATGCCATATAGTCCAGTGTAGGGGGAGTAGAGTAGTAATATTTATCAAAGCTTCTTCTCCACTCTTTTTCTTTCTTTATTCCTTTCATATTTTCTCTAATTTCATGTTGAAATTTTTCATAAAGTGAGGGTATACCCTTTCTTAAGCCAATATGTCTTTTCTTAAAATTAATCAAATACTTTTTTGCTTTATTTTTTTGTGTTTCTTTTTTATTAGCTAGATTTCTTACTTTAGGAGATTTTTAACAATTGTCAAAGTAATTAACAACAGGGGCTTGCACTTGTTGGAAGTAAATATTTTCACAACACCTAATAGCGCATTTCAAATCAAGACAAATTTTGCTTTGTGATTTGAGGTCACTCCTGGGATTTTTATTATCTCATACTACCAAATTTGATTCCATAAGGTAGCCAAAGTGAAGAATAGACAACCGAAGTTCTATATAACAGAAGTTTTTTGTTCAATAACTTTAGGCATTTGAATCAAACATTTTGGGCATCGAATGATATCAGTAAAGCCAATGGTTTTCTAAGATGTTTGGATATTTGAGCCATGAGGTTTAGGCATTTGAAGCTTACAAAAAATATACACTTAGTTATCTATAATGCTAGCCCATTTTGACACCAACTCAAAACTTATCTCGGATAAACAATAAGCTAGTGAAGGCATTCTAAGTTAAGTTAGAATATTAATTCAAAAGCTTAAATAAATTAACTATCAAATCCTTGACTTAACATAAAATAAAAACTAAACCTATGAATTTTAAGTTGATCTCATCTCTTAACATTCTTTGAGCTCCCAACTTGATTTTTAAGCTTCATCTCCAAATTATCATCCTCTTTATCTTTAAGCTATCATCTTCAAGCTTTACTTTTGAGACTTGATTTTTCTCGAGTTTGGATGATCATTGCAAATCTTGTATCTTATCACAACTTAAGAATCTTTTTAAATATTGGTTTGATCATCATCAAAATTCAAAATTCAATAAATTTATCGTGAGAGATTCTACTAGTTTGCCACATGTAAGTGGACTTAATTTGCCATATGCAAGTAGACTTGATTTGCCATGTTTAAGTGGATTGGGTTTGTCACATATAAGTGAACTTGATTTGTCACGTCTAACAAGATTTGCTACATAGGAATGGACTGAATTTGCTATATGGGAATGGACTAGATTTATCATATGAGAGTAGAATAGGTTTGCCACATGTAAATAGGCTTGATTTTTCATATTAAAGCAGGCTTAATCACCATGCAAAAGTGGATTAAATTTACCAAGTGGGAGTGGACTTGGTTCTTTACATAAAAGTGGGCTTGATCGTCATGTGAAAGTAGATTGAATTTGTCACATGAGAGTGAACTTGGTTTGTCACATAAATGTATGCTTGATTGTCACATAAAAGAGACTTTATCATGTGAAAGTAGACTAAATTTACCACATAAATGTGGGCTTGATCACCACACAAAATAAACTTAAATTAACATATGGAAGTAGACTTGGTTTTCTAAATAAACGTAAACTTTATTTGCCGTGCAAAAATGAATTAATTTACTATGTGGAAGTTAACTTAATTTTCCATATGAGAGTAAACTAGATTTTTCACATAAAAGCAAACTTAACTCATGATGTGAAAGTGGTTTGGATTTACCACATAGAAATAGACTTCTACACATAAAAGTGGGCTTGTTTGCTAGGAGACAGTGGGCTCGATTTGCCATGTAAGAGAGGACTTAATTCTTCACTTAAAAGTAGGGTTGATCACCATGCAAAAAGTGTGTTGGATTTGCTATGTGAGAGTGAACTTAATTCTCCACATCAAAGTAGACTTGATTTGTATGCAAAAGTGGATGTAATTAGCCACATAGTAGTGGATCTAGTTCACTATTTAGATTTGGTCTTAGCACACTCGACAAAATAGATTTAGTTGACCACTTAGAAGTGGATTTGATTTGGCAAGTGGACTTGATTCCACAATAAAGTGTACTTGATCACCACATGAAAGTGGATTGGATTTGTCATGTGGAAGTAAACTTAATTTTTGATATTAAAATGGGCCTAATTACCATGCAAAAGTTAATTGAATTTACCACATAGTAGTGGACTCAGTTCTCCACATAAAGGTGTGCTTGATCACCATGAAGAGTGGATTAAATTTGTCATGTAAAAGTAGACTTGGTTCTCTATGTAAAAGTGGACTAATTCACTACAAAAAAACTAGACTAGATTTACCATGAAAAAATGAACTAGGTTCTCCACAAAAAAGCAACTTGATCATCATGCAGGAGTGAATTTAATTTGTCATGTAAATTTGGGCTTAATTACCACACAAAATAGACTTTAATTTACCATATGGAAGTAGACTTAATTTATCATTTAAATATAAGTTTCATTCACTACACAAAATGTGCTGTTCTTTGTAGTTTTGGTGACCAAACCATGTATTTGATGATTTTTTGAGTTATATTGCTTGTAGATTAGCCAAGGTTGTAATGAAGTTCAAGACAATTCAAAAGTCTCAAAGAGAACATGAATATGAAAATGATCATGAAGATTGAGGCATGATTGTGAGTCAATAAATGTGGGTTAAAAACATGAAGATGGCTGAAAAAATCAGCTTGAACATAACTCTCTAGGTTTAGATTTTTATTTTTCTTTAGTCAAGTCAAAGATTTAATTTGTTGATTTTATAGTTTAGAGCTCTTGATTGAAACTCTTAACTTAACTTGGAATGCCTTCACCATTTTACCTTTTAAGCTTTGAGTTAGTATCAAGGGGGTTGAAGTTCTAGATAGTATATTGCATGTTTTATATTAGCTTTAAACGCTCAAACCTATGATATCACTTTGTAATGGCTAGTTGAATTTAACTATTGGCATGGTTCAGATGACCGAACTTATTTTTTGGGCATCCGAACATGGGAAAAAATAACTAGTAATGGCTAGTTTTCTCCCCAACAACTATACAAGGGCTTAGAGCTTATTTTTATTAGAACTTTTACATTATTCATCAAGAGAGAGAATAAGCTTTCTCAAGATCTCTAGTCTTACAAGAACTCTAGATCTAGTTTTAACTTTAAAATCTTCTTGCTCTTGTATTCAAAATTAAGAGACTCTTGTAGAGAGGTAAATTATAAATTTTTTCTCTATTTTGGTTTGTGAACACTGCTGAATCTTAGGAGTGTCTGAAGGACAAAATTTTGATATTAGAGTTAGCTATTGTTTGGTTGAAGAAAGAATTATATGAGCTTGGCTTTCCTCGAAGGAAGTGACACTCGAGGTTATAAGTTGGTATAAAGGCTTAGTTTCACCTCAAAAAGTGATATCACTAGTGGAGTGGTTGAAATCCTCAAAAGTGAGGTAAGGACTGTGAAGTAGGTATAGTGATTATTGAACCACATAAAATCTCCATGTATTTTTTTTCTTACCTTAATTATTATTTCAATTGTATTGATTACAAATTTGGGAATTCAATTAGGCTTTTAATTTGCCAAAAAATTGATAATTCTTGTAAAACCTAATTCAATTAGGCTTGATCACCATGAAGAGTGGATTAAATTTGTCATGTAAAAGTAGACTTGGTTCTCTATGTAAAAGTGGACTAATTCACTACAAAAAAACTAGACTAGATTTACCATGAAAAAATGAACTAGGTTCTCCACAAAAAAGCAACTTGATCATCATGCAGGAGTGAATTTAATTTGTCATGTAAATTTGGGCTTAATTACCACACAAAATAGACTTTAATTTACCATATGGAAGTAGACTTAATTTATCATTTTAACTATAAGTTTCCTTTCACTACACAAAATGTGCTTGTTCTTTGTAGTTTGGGTGACCAAAACCATGTATTTTGATGATTTTTTTGAGTTATATTGCTTGTCGATTAGCCAAGCGTTCTGTCATGAAGTTCAAGAAAATTAAAAGTTCAAAGAGAACATGAATATGAAAATGATCATGAAAGATTGAGGCCTGATTGTGAGTCAATAATGTGGTTAAAAAACATGAAGATGGCTGAAAAACATCAGCTTGCACATAACTCTCTAGTTTAGATTTTATTTTTCTTAGGTCAAGTCAACGATTTAATTGTTGATTTTATAGTTAGGCTCTTGATTGAAACTCTTAACTTAACTTGGACTGGCCCTTCCCCATTTTACCTTTTAAGGTTTGAGGTAGATCAAGGGGTTGACGTTTTCTAGAATCGTATATTGCATGTTTATATTAGCTTTAAACGGCTCAAACCTCTGTCTCCTTTGTAATCGGCTAGTTGACTTTAACTATGCATTGCGTTCCGATGGACCGAACTTCATTTTGGGGCATCCGCAATGGGCACCCCCCCCTCGTACTGGGCTAGTTTCTCCCCAACAACTCTCCCGGGCTCGTTAGTTGAGCTTAATTTTATATTAGAACTTTTACATATTCATCAAAGAGAGAGAGAGAGAAGAGAATACGTTTCTCAAGATCTCTATTTCTTACAAGAACTCTAGATTCTAGTTTTAATTAAAATCTGCTTGCTCTTGTATTCAAAATTAAGAGACTCTTGTAGAGAGGTAAATTATAAATTTTTTCTCTATTTTGGTTTGTGAACACTGCTGAGTCTTAGGAGTGTCTGAAGGACAAAATTTTGATATTAGAGTTAGCTATTGTTTGGTTGAAGAAAGAATTATATGAGCTTGGCTTTCCTCGAAGGAAGTGACACTCGAGGTTATAAGTTGGTATAAAGGCTTAGTTTCACCTCAAAAAGTGATATCACTAGTGGAGTGGTTGAAATCCTCAAAAGTGAGGTAAGGACTGTGAAGTAGGTATAGTGATTATTGAACCACATAAAATCTCCATGTATTTTTTTTCTTACCTTAATTATTATTTCAATTGTATTGATTACAAATTTGGGAATTCAATTAGGCTTTTAATTTGCCAAAAAATTGATAATTCTTGTAAAACCTAATTCAATTAGGCTTGATCACCATGAAGAGTGGATTAAATTTGTCATGTAAAAGTAGACTTGGTTCTCTATGTAAAAGTGGACTAATTCACTACAAAAAAACTAGACTAGATTTACCATGAAAAAATGAACTAGGTTCTCCACAAAAAAGCAACTTGATCATCATGCAGGAGTGAATTTAATTTGTCATGTAAATTTGGGCTTAATTACCACACAAAATAGACTTTAATTTACCATATGGAAGTAGACTTAATTTATCATTTAAATATAAGTTTCATTCACTACACAAAATGTGCTGTTCTTTGTAGTTTTGGTGACCAAACCATGTATTTGATGATTTTTTGAGTTATATTGCTTGTAGATTAGCCAAGGTTGTAATGAAGTTCAAGACAATTCAAAAGTCTCAAAGAGAACATGAATATGAAAATGATCATGAAGATTGAGGCATGATTGTGAGTCAATAAATGTGGGTTAAAAACATGAAGATGGCTGAAAAAATCAGCTTGAACATAACTCTCTAGGTTTAGATTTTTATTTTTCTTTAGTCAAGTCAAAGATTTAATTTGTTGATTTTATAGTTTAGAGCTCTTGATTGAAACTCTTAACTTAACTTGGAATGCCTTCACCATTTTACCTTTTAAGCTTTGAGTTAGTATCAAGGGGGTTGAAGTTCTAGATAGTATATTGCATGTTTTATATTAGCTTTAAACGCTCAAACCTATGATATCACTTTGTAATGGCTAGTTGAATTTAACTATTGGCATGGTTCAGATGACCGAACTTATTTTTTGGGCATCCGAACATGGGAAAAAATAACTAGTAATGGCTAGTTTTCTCCCCAACAACTATACAAGGGCTTAGAGCTTATTTATATTAGAACTTTTACATTATTCATCAAGAGAGAGAATAAGCTTTCTCAAGATCTCTAGTCTTACAAGAACTCTAGATCTAGTTTTAACTTTAAAATCTTCTTGCTCTTGTATTCAAAATTAAGAGACTCTTGTAGAGAGGTAAATTATAAATTTTTTCTCTATTTTGGTTTGTGAACACTGCTGAGTCTTAGGAGTGTCTGAAGGACAAAATTTTGATATTAGAGTTAGCTATTGTTTGGTTGAAGAAAGAATTATATGAGCTTGGCTTTCCTCGAAGGAAGTGACACTCGAGGTTATAAGTTGGTATAAAGGCTTAGTTTCACCTCAAAAAGTGATATCACTAGTGGAGTGGTTGAAATCCTCAAAAGTGAGGTAAGGACTGTGAAGTAGGTATAGTGATTATTGAACCACATAAAATCTCCATGTATTTTTTTTCTTACCTTAATTATTATTTCAATTGTATTGATTACAAATTTGGGAATTCAATTAGGCTTTTAATTTGCCAAAAAATTGATAATTCTTGTAAAACCTAATTCAATTAGGCTTGATCACCATGAAGAGTGGATTAAATTTGTCATGTAAAAGTAGACTTGGTTCTCTATGTAAAAGTGGACTAATTCACTACAAAAAAACTAGACTAGATTTACCATGAAAAAATGAACTAGGTTCTCCACAAAAAAGCAACTTGATCATCATGCAGGAGTGAATTTAATTTGTCATGTAAATTTGGGCTTAATTACCACACAAAATAGACTTTAATTTACCATATGGAAGTAGACTTAATTTATCATTTAAATATAAGTTTCATTCACTACACAAAATGTGCTGTTCTTTGTAGTTTTGGTGACCAAACCATGTATTTGATGATTTTTTGAGTTATATTGCTTGTAGATTAGCCAAGGTTGTAATGAAGTTCAAGACAATTCAAAAGTCTCAAAGAGAACATGAATATGAAAATGATCATGAAGATTGAGGCATGATTGTGAGTCAATAAATGTGGGTTAAAAACATGAAGATGGCTGAAAAAATCAGCTTGAACATAACTCTCTAGGTTTAGATTTTTATTTTTCTTTAGTCAAGTCAAAGATTTAATTTGTTGATTTTATAGTTTAGAGCTCTTGATTGAAACTCTTAACTTAACTTGGAATGCCTTCACCATTTTACCTTTTAAGCTTTGAGTTAGTATCAAGGGGGTTGAAGTTCTAGATAGTATATTGCATGTTTTATATTAGCTTTAAACGCTCAAACCTATGATATCACTTTGTAATGGCTAGTTGAATTTAACTATTGGCATGGTTCAGATGACCGAACTTATTTTTTGGGCATCCGAACATGGGAAAAAATAACTAGTAATGGCTAGTTTTCTCCCCAACAACTATACAAGGGCTTAGAGCTTATTTATATTAGAACTTTTACATTATTCATCAAGAGAGAGAATAAGCTTTCTCAAGATCTCTAGTCTTACAAGAACTCTAGATCTAGTTTTAACTTTAAAATCTTCTTGCTCTTGTATTCAAAATTAAGAGACTCTTGTAGAGAGGTAAATTATAAATTTTTTCTCTATTTTGGTTTGTGAACACTGCTGAGTCTTAGGAGTGTCTGAAGGACAAAATTTTGATATTAGAGTTAGCTATTGTTTGGTTGAAGAAAGAATTATATGAGCTTGGCTTTCCTCGAAGGAAGTGACACTCGAGGTTATAAGTTGGTATAAAGGCTTAGTTTCACCTCAAAAAGTGATATCACTAGTGGAGTGGTTGAAATCCTCAAAAGTGAGGTAAGGACTGTGAAGTAGGTATAGTGATTATTGAACCACATAAAATCTCCATGTATTTTTTTTCTTACCTTAATTATTATTTCAATTGTATTGATTACAAATTTGGGAATTCAATTAGGCTTTTAATTTGCCAAAAAATTGATAATTCTTGTAAAACCTAATTCAATTAGGCTTGATCACCATGAAGAGTGGATTAAATTTGTCATGTAAAAGTAGACTTGGTTCTCTATGTAAAAGTGGACTAATTCACTACAAAAAAACTAGACTAGATTTACCATGAAAAAATGAACTAGGTTCTCCACAAAAAAGCAACTTGATCATCATGCAGGAGTGAATTTAATTTGTCATGTAAATTTGGGCTTAATTACCACACAAAATAGACTTTAATTTACCATATGGAAGTAGACTTAATTTATCATTTAAATATAAGTTTCATTCACTACACAAAATGTGCTGTTCTTTGTAGTTTTGGTGACCAAACCATGTATTTGATGATTTTTTGAGTTATATTGCTTGTAGATTAGCCAAGGTTGTAATGAAGTTCAAGACAATTCAAAAGTCTCAAAGAGAACATGAATATGAAAATGATCATGAAGATTGAGGCATGATTGTGAGTCAATAAATGTGGGTTAAAAACATGAAGATGGCTGAAAAAATCAGCTTGAACATAACTCTCTAGGTTTAGATTTTTATTTTTCTTTAGTCAAGTCAAAGATTTAATTTGTTGATTTTATAGTTTAGAGCTCTTGATTGAAACTCTTAACTTAACTTGGAATGCCTTCACCATTTTACCTTTTAAGCTTTGAGTTAGTATCAAGGGGGTTGAAGTTCTAGATAGTATATTGCATGTTTTATATTAGCTTTAAACGCTCAAACCTATGATATCACTTTGTAATGGCTAGTTGAATTTAACTATTGGCATGGTTCAGATGACCGAACTTATTTTTTGGGCATCCGAACATGGGAAAAAATAACTAGTAATGGCTAGTTTTCTCCCCAACAACTATACAAGGGCTTAGAGCTTATTTATATTAGAACTTTTACATTATTCATCAAGAGAGAGAATAAGCTTTCTCAAGATCTCTAGTCTTACAAGAACTCTAGATCTAGTTTTAACTTTAAAATCTTCTTGCTCTTGTATTCAAAATTAAGAGACTCTTGTAGAGAGGTAAATTATAAATTTTTTCTCTATTTTGGTTTGTGAACACTGCTGAGTCTTAGGAGTGTCTGAAGGACAAAATTTTGATATTAGAGTTAGCTATTGTTTGGTTGAAGAAAGAATTATATGAGCTTGGCTTTCCTCGAAGGAAGTGACACTCGAGGTTATAAGTTGGTATAAAGGCTTAGTTTCACCTCAAAAAGTGATATCACTAGTGGAGTGGTTGAAATCCTCAAAAGTGAGGTAAGGACTGTGAAGTAGGTATAGTGATTATTGAACCACATAAAATCTCCATGTATTTTTTTTCTTACCTTAATTATTATTTCAATTGTATTGATTACAAATTTGGGAATTCAATTAGGCTTTTAATTTGCCAAAAAATTGATAATTCTTGTAAAACCTAATTCACAACACCCCCCCCCCCCCCAAAAAAACCAACAAAAAACCCCCCCTCCAACCCTCGTCTCTTAGGTTTCTTATTTGGGCCTTTAATTAGTATCAAAGCCTCATGCTTGGGCTTTTGGTTTAGAAAGATTGAGTATTTGATCCATTCTCTTTATGGCAGCCTTTTCTACTTCTCATTATTTTTTAGTGGGTCAATCTATTTCACATCCCCCATATTTTAATTGAAATAATTTCAATATTTGAAAAGTTTGGCTCAAAATTTTTATTAAGAGCATTGATTTTGATATTTGGCATTTGCTTGAAAATAGGTGCTCTCCACCCACCAAGATAATTGATGGTGTGAAGGTTCTTAAACCATCTCAAGAGTGGAGTAAAAAAGAGAAGACGTTAGAGACCACAAATACCAAAACTATGAAAATATTGCATTGTGCTCTTAATGAAATTAATTTTAAAAGGATTTGATCATTTGAAACTGCTCACTAATCTACACCCAATGGAGGTATTTTTTTATCTTTTGACTTCAATCTAACTGGTGTCAAATAATATATATTTTCTAAATATTCTTAATTTTAATGATAAATTTACAACTGATAAGTTTCTTACTATATCCAGTTATTCAAAAAAAATATGTAACTTTTTAACTCTGGAGGAGAAATATGCAATTTGAAAAGATTTTAAGGAATATGCAATTTGGCAAGATTTTAAGGAGTTATATGCAAGTTTTTAAATTTAAAGAAGAAATATGTAATTTAATAAGATTTCAAGGAATTATATGCAATTGACTTTTCTTTTGTTAATATGTTATTCTTACTAAAAGTTTTATTTACTGCTGAAATTTTCTGTACTTCATTTATTCAGATACTATAGGGAAATTCTAGTATAGTAATTACTATTTGAACTATAAAATATTGCTAGACATTTGACTTGTATGTGATTTTCACTAGGCTAACTTGACATAAGAGATCAATTATCTAGTGATAAATGTTTAAAAGCTTGTCAACCTAGAATACTAATAAGCCCAACATATTATCATAATTTTTTTAACTTATAAGCCTTGCTAAATGGAGTATCCTAGATATCTTATTATTCGTATTTATTGTAGCTCATCAATATCTATACCCTTGTAACTCTCTTAATGAATTTTGAAGAAGCCCTTATATCAAACCCAAGAAATTTTCTAGATCTTGTTTCGCTCAATGGTAAGAGAATATGGAGGCTTGGTTAATAACATTAGGCCTTATATTAGCTATAAAAGGCGACCACCCTATTCCACTATCCAATCCCTTTCCTCTTCAAAATTCACATATTAGGATATCCGACTCTTAAACTTCTTTTCCACCCACCGGTACTAGAGATCTAGATGAAATTAAGTATATCTATAGGTTTCATTGAAACCCTTAGTTGCTCTTATGATGATCAAGTTAATTACTAATCCTAACTCTAAATGTGAGATTAAAACCCTTCAAGTCCATTCTATTTCATTATACCAATCTACTATAACTTATTTATCATGATGTATGTGATTCAGATAGAAACCCTACTTATGGGAGTAGGCATTACTTTGTGACTTTATTGATGACTACTCCAAGTTTTGCTACATCTATCTCCTTAAGACTAAGGATGAAGTTTTTAATCAGTTTAAGGTTTACAAAGCAATGGGTAAAAATCAGCCCAAAAATATCAAAATCCTAAGATCTAATAGAGGTAGTGAGTATGCTTCAAATATATTAAATTTGTTTTGTAAAGAGCATAGAATAATTTCGGAAGTAAGAACTCCCTACTCAACTGAATCTAATGGTGTAGCTGAATATAAGAATAGAAATTTAGTAGATATGTTCAATGCAATGATCATTTGCTTTAGCATTTCCCAAAACTTGTCGGAGAACTCTTATGTCCATCTAAATGTAAAGAGCATAGAATAATTCATAAAGAAACAACTCTCTATTCAACTCAATCTAATGGTGTAGCTGGATGTAAGAATATGAGTTTGTTAGATATGGTCAATGCAATGATCATCAACTTCAACATTTCCCAAAACTTATGGGGGAAGCTCTTATATCTGCCTGTTATATTTAAAATAGGATTTCTCATAAGGACAAAAATTATACTCTCTATGAGTTATGTAAGGTTCATCCTCCTTCACTAAGTTACTTTCAAGTATGGGGGTGCTTAGCCAAGGTTAATATTTCTGAACAAAAAAGAAAGAAGATTGAATCAAAAACTATAGATTCTATTTTCATTGGTTATTCTCTTGATAGCAACATGCATAGATTTTTTATTGTTAACTTTGATATCTCTGAGATTGCAACTTATACTATTATTAGATCTCGAGATGCAATATTCTTTAACTCCAATTTTTCTTTCAAATCCAGTATTCCTTATAATTCTTCTATCACCAATTATTTATCTATTGATTATCTTCCTTTTATTTATTCTAAATATACCCCCTCTTCTGAGCCAACAAGAAATAAAAGAAAGTGCATTGGCAAGAGTTATGGTAATGACTATGTTATTTATTTAGCTAAGGATGAACTGAAGTCATATCAAGATGCCATGCGCTCTACTGATGCTCCTTATTGGAAGATAGCTATAAAATAGTGAGATAGAATCCATCATTACTAGCAATACTTGGATTCTAAGTGATCTAAGTCTTGACTTAATGGCCTTAGGAATTAAATGGATATTTAAGAAAAAAATTCGATCAAATGTAATAGTGGACAAATGCAAGGCACAACTTGTTGCCCAAGGCTTTGGGAAAAAAGAAGGTATTGATTATTTTGATACTTATGTGCCTATAGCTTGAATCACCACTATCCATGTTCTGTTAGCCTTTGCTTCTACTCATAAGCCATTTATACATCAAATGGATGTAAAAACTATTTTTTCTTCTTGAAATCTTGATGAGGAAATCTATATGGTTCAAGATGAAGGTTTCTCTATTCTGGGGCAAGAGGGCAAAGTTTGTAAGTTGGTTCATTCCCTATATGGACTAAAACATGATTGTAAGCAATGGGACAAGAATTTTGATAAGGTGATACTTTCTTTTGGTTTTTCAAATAGTGACTCTAACAACTTTCTAAACTATAAGAGTGTGAATGATAGCTGCTTCTTGCTTTGCCTCTATGTAGATGATAGCTTGATTTTATCTTTCAATTTGAATTTGATAAATAAAGTTAAATCATTTCTTTCTAATCACTTTGATACAAAGGATCTTAGTGAAGTGGATACCATTCTTTGTATGAAGATTCACTAGATAAATGGTTCTGTTTCTCTTTCTCAAATGCACTACACTTAGTCTATTCTTAAGAAGTATGGTTTCTCATAATGCTCTCCTATTTCTACTCCTTATGATCCTTCAGTCCTTTTGGTGAAGAACATAGGAAAACCAATAAATCAAGAGAGATATACTCAAATTATTTGATCTATGATTTACTTAACAATAGAACTCAACATGACATTTCCCATGTTGTCTCTCATCTAAATAGGTATACTAGTAACCCAAATATGGCTCATTGGCATGAATTATACCAGGTTTATCATTACTTACGGGGGGGAGTTTGGGGTTGGGGTTGGGGGTTTTTTGGGGGGGGGGGGGGGGTGGGGGGGGGGTGTGAATTAGGTGTAGGAGAATAAATATTGATTTTCAATGTAAAACAATACCAATTCAAATTATCAAAGCAAATCCACCAAAATTTCAATCAAAATACAAGTGCTATAATGTAAATAAAGAAAGGAAAGAATGATGTATGATTTAATATAGTTTGAAGACCAACTGCTCTTACTCCATAACCTTTGTCTCACTCTTGAGAAATTCAACACTCCATTAGTGTGTCGCTTCGTTAGTGAAGCCAATCTTGTACAACTCCTCTTGCTCTAACCAGCACGATACAACTTCAATTCAGAGTAGAGTCTCTCTACCACTCCAAACCACTTTGGAGTGGATTACAAGTGAAAAATAAAAAATAAAAAATTCAAATTAAGCTCACTATAAAATTTCTCAATATCAAGCACAAGGACTAAAAGATTTGATATGAAAATGATAGCCTAGAGCACTCTTGACTAGAAGGCTTGGATGGGTTTTGATCTCTTCTCTAAAATAAATCAGAAGATGTAAAAACTATTTAGAGAAGTTTAATTATTCCTATTTATACCTTTGGATTCAAATTAAGCCATTGGGGGTGAGATCTTATGCCTTGGTTTGCTCCAATAGTAAAAAAAACTAGCCGTTAGTCATAGAAAAAACTCGAAGTGATGCCTGTTTTAGACAACCAAATGTCCAATTTCAATTCATTAGAATTGGCTTCAAAGCCCTACCAGTTGTCTAATTCTAAATCAGACGTTCGATTCTATCAAACCAATTTGCTAGTCAGATATCCATTTCTGAATCAAATGTCTAGTATTATAGCGCTACTATAGGCTACTATAGTGATGCTATAGCAATCGGATGTTCAATTCAAAAATAGGCATCTAGTTTAGTTAGTAAAGTTCTATTAAGAGCTTCTTGTAGAACTCTAAATGATGAATGATCTAAACAAAATACTCTCAACATCAAACTTTGACTTGACTAAGAAAGATGAAAATCTAAACCTAGTTGATTCAATCTCTTGAGTGGTCTTTAATCCATCTACAAGTTCTTCAAGTCATATTTATTTGAGTCATCATCATGCCTCAATCTTCTTCATGATCATCTTCCTGTTCATCTTCTCTTTGAGGCTACGAATGGTCTTGAACTTCATTTTGAGCTAGGCTATACTTCAATCTATATTGCTTAAGAAATTATCAAATATATGATTTGGTCATCATCAAAATAACAAAGGATAACACCAATTGGATTTCATATTCCCATTATACTAAATTCACCTTTAGATTTATCTTCATACTTGGTGGTGGTGTCATCTCATGGCAATATTCTAAATGGATGATCATTGCATGTAGCGTAATGGAAATAGAGTTAATAGCCTTAGACTTAACTTGTTTTGAAGCTAAGTGGCATAATGAGATACTTTCCATAATTTCATTATTCTCATTTTTTTATTCATCCCATTTCTATTCGTGTGACTCTAAAGCTATAATTGAATTCTATTCTTGAACTCCAAACGTAGCAAGTATATTAGATTGAGACAGAAATGTATAATACAATAAGATATTAACCAAGTTGTGGTTATGAGTTATGCTCAATTAGAGGAAAATCTTATCAATTGTATTGCTGAAGGTGTAACTAGGATAGTTGTTTTGGCATCTTCTAAGAGGATGGGGCTTATAAACCTATAAAAGGATAATCTAAGGGGGAACCCAACCTCTTTGATAGGAGGCCCCTTGAATGAGGTTCGATGTTGTAATAATAAATTGATTAATTAGTAAAGGAGCACATGTACATGACTATTATTCGAGTAGTGATCTCTTTCCCCATCCCAAGTTTTTTGAGTGCTTTGATATAGTGCTTAAGGAAGGGTAGTGTCCTGGTGGGACCTGAGTGGGATTCTACTAGATGTGACTCTACATACATCTTTCGAGGGATCTACCTATATGAGAGTTATCAGTAGATGGCTACGTGTAGAGAAGTTGGGCTCTCCCTAGAAACTCTGATAAATAATCCACGGTTTTTCCACCACCATAAATGTGACCTCCCGCAACAGGACAACATGTACTATGTTGTGTGATGGTTGAAATTTTTGCATGTGAGGGAGTTTGGTTCACCTTCAACTTTAACTGAGAAGCTCCCTGAGATATTGATCCACTAAGTTGATTCATCTATTGATTTGTAAGAGGAAAGAACCATAAAGAAGACCATATGAAGATCTTCGATGATAGCTACTCCAATGTGCAACTTAGTCACTGTAGAATTAGAGTGGAGAAGAAAAGAATTGGGCATTAGTCTAAAAGTAGTATAAATAGAGTGGACATATGTTCTTTGTGATTCTCACCCTAAACCAATTTTTGGCAATCAACCTTGGATTCTTGGCATGTGCCCATCATGATTTGTTCATTAGATTCAAACTCCCACTTCTTGATTTTCTGTGGCTCAAATTGAGCCACGTGGATAACATCCAATAGCTTGATGGGGGCATATATAAAGCCTCATTTGTCTCTATCCCCCAATTTTGGCTATTCCTGCTTTCAAGGCTATTCTCTAGTGATTCCTTTCACTTTTAGAACTCAATCTCTTCCACTAATAGCTTCTCTAACTTCTTCATCCATTGCTACGATGCTATTTTAGCACTGGAGAACATCATCATAGCTTTTGCAACTCCCGCATGGGCGATTCTCATGCTCAGCACTTAAAACACCATGGGTTTGGCCCCAATTGCCACCCCAGTAGCCTTGCAAGGAGCTAGTGATTTGACTCCCTCCACCACTATTGCTCCATCTCATGATATGTCTCTATATTCTTCCAATTTTGGTAGACAATTATGCTTTACTTCGACATGTAAATTTTTTTTTTTGGTTTGAAAACCTATCATATAATACATAGGGTAGAAAAAAATATGATGATCTTAGAAGAACTGTAGGTTCACATCCATTACACCTTGGTAGCTACACATGGTAACTTTAGCAACCTAATGGTAGTTTAGTATGGTTTAAGTTTGGTTTGGCAACTTGGTTCTTTAGGTAACCCTTCATCCAAACCAAAAATTAATTGAGCCTACTACTTTTGATAGATGTTCCCAAATTAGAAGATGTCCACCCTAAAGTAAAGGTGTGGATCACCAAACCAACATTTAGGGAGAAACACATCAACCATCTAATCAAAGTTTTGGTTTTCTAGATGATATTATATTAGAACTATGGGGGCTACATGTAGATATCCTTATCCTCGAGGAGTTCAGTTTTTTGTATATCACCTATTGGGAGATGTTTAAAAGTGAGCTTAGGTACCCTATAGATACTTTTACTAGTAAAACCCTAGGTGATTGGGGACTTAGCTTTGAACCAAATTATCCCCAACGAAATGAGGTTCATAGTTGCCTTTTGAGTCTTATCTAAGTCCTAAAATTTTCCAATACTATAGAGATGCTTAGGGACTCCTTCAAGGGTTACTAATGCTTTTGCCTCCAAAAAAAAAATTATAGGTTATTTGCCTCCAACCCTTTTTCTATTTATTATTGGCAGGACCATCCCATTAGGATTTTAACCCAAGTTGACCAGAGCCTTCTTAATAGCTAGGGTAACCCTTCTGATCATTGAGCTGACCCATAAATCTCTCCTAAAGATTTTTGCCTTCTTGTAGCCTGCATTGTGAGGTATAGGTTATTAGGTTTTCCCCCACATGGTTTGATAAGGACTCCTTGCTTCAACACTATCTTCCATGGCTAAATCATCTAGTATGGAACTCCCCTTTTTGTATCATGATTTTATTCTAAGTTTTAGTTCAGCTTGAGATGTTGTCTTGTGGGCTTAGGTCTTAGTCAAATTTCTTTTATGACAAGTTTTTGAAGAAAAAGATTGGCGCTCCTAATGTTACTCTATTGGAGCCCCTAAAGAAGAAGAAAGTCACCAAAGTAGAACCTAGCCTTGCTACAATTACCAATGCTCTAAGAAGTAAGAAGAAGAAGGCTCAGAATGGTAAGGGTAGCAAGGGGTTGCGATGAGAGGAAGAGGAGGAAACGGGTGGTCTCTCAGTCTTTGATCCTTGACATCTACCAATTAAACTCTTGAAATGCAAGATCCTACCCCAATGGCTGGAAACATGGGGTTTGGAGCCTCTGAACCCATAATCAACATGCCATCCCAAGGTACTAAGTATGTGATCCATTTATCACTAACTCCATCCCTTCACCAACATAGAAGCACTCCAAGTTGGACTCGTACTAAACACTAAGTAGGAAAGGAGCCAGCAAACCTTAATGTAGAAGAATGCTTTAGCTCGAACATTGATATGGATCCAAACTCCATCCCAAGGTACTGAGTATGTGATTCATCTATTACTAACTTTATCCCTTTCCCAACAGGAAGCACTCCAAGTTGAGCTCCTACTAAACACCAAGTAGGATAGAAGCCAGTGAACCTTAGTGCAGAATAGTACTTTTTAGATATTGATATGGACCCAAACTCCAAAATTGCTTGACTCTCCAAAGATGATTTGTTCATGTGAGGTGTTTAAGGCTGGGCAGATGTAAGTTATATTGATCATTTTTCTTTGTAGGTGGTGGTTTCATTATATGCAATATTGATGTGTGAACTTTTGGCTTAGTTATCGAGAATGGCATTCTTCTATCCTACGGGCAAAAAAATATTACAACTCCAAGAAGCTAGTAGTGATCAAGAAATCTAGGATCATAATGACCAAAATGGAGTTGTCTCTCCTATAGTCTCAACTAGAGACCATTCAACTTCACATCAAGGAGGAAACAAGAAAAGTTGAGGATGAAATAAAGATCCTCCAAGATGAGCATGATGATGCTCAGCAGAAGCTAGCTAGATCAACTCTAGTCACTACACAAAGATTATGCTGAAGAAGGCCAAGGAGGAGGCAATAACATCCTACCTCCAAAGTGAAGCTCTTGCATGGCTCTTGACACAGGCAAGGGACAAGGCCATAGTTGAGTTCAAAGTATGCGAGGAGGAACTTAGGTCTTGAGGATAGCTTTTGACTAATTCTTTCGATAAATGTTACTTATGCTACTAAAACATAGTGATTCATAGCAACCAAGACCTTGCTTCAACCCCACCAGCCTCTACATCAAATTGCACAACAAGGTGAGGGTTCTCCACCTAAAGAGGGAATATGGGGAGCTGATCCAAAATGGCCCAATCCTTGGAGATGACGAGGCTCGAAGATAGCTTTAGTTTAGATTTTTCACTTGGGGAGGACAATGAGGTGGCCAAAGCTCTAGGGTAAAAGAATTGAGCTTTTTGTTGTACCTTTCCTTTTTCCTTTTGTATGTAATGTTTTGATCAGACTTTTTTTTTCTTTTTCTTTCAATATTAATGAAAAGTTTCTTATGTTAAGAGTTTTGATTTGGATGTTATTGTATAGTTTTCTATTTAACTAATGTAACAACATATTAACACAACTTTTAATTTGTTGTAATTTTTGTTACAATGAACCACCCATTAAAAGTCATGAAATTTCAACGAACTACTCAAATCAAAACTGATTTTATCCTAAAATACAAAATTGAATCAAAATCAGATGTGGTTAAGTATTCATGGATTTTTTGATAACCAAGTTTTATCTCGAAGAGAGGCTTTGCCTAATTAAACCTCTATCATGGTTAAATATCACTTTTGAAAGGTAATTTTAGCAAAGTTTTATGTTGGATTTTTAAAAAATCATGCTTAGTAAAGTCTACCTCTAAGGAGGCTATTTTCACATTAGCTTGGCATTCAGCTCATTTTCCTCATTCCTCACTTATTCTCTGGCTATGCACATAGCTTGTTATAGTGCCCCTTCACCTCAATCAAGATGATAGATTGGGACCATGCCTTTTGCTCAGTCAAGCTTATAGCTTTTCATTGAACAATTTTGCCTTAGATAGGTCCACAATCTAAAGCCAGGTCTTTCTTTCAGTCAAGCTCGTAGATTATCACCAAGTTGGTTTTGCCTCAAATAAATCCATAACTTGGAGTTGGGTCTTTCTTAAAGTTGAGCTGAATCTTTCTTTTGGTTAAGTCCATAACTTGTCAATGAGCTAGTTTTCCCTTAGACAAGTCTATAACTTGGATTCGGGTCTTTCTTTCAATCAAGCACATAGCTTGTTATCTAGCTAGTTTTGCCTTGAACAAATCCATAACCTGGGGGCAAGTCTTTATTTTTGTCGAGCCTATAGCATGTCCTTGAGATGGTTTTGTCTCAGACAAGTCTATAACCTGGAGCTGGGTGTTTCTTTTAGTCAAGCTTGTAACTTGTCTCTAAGATATTTTTTGACCTATAATCAACATGTTTAGACAATGAAGAGCATTATTTATTACAAAAAGCATCTTTTTAGGTTATATACATGTCAAGTGTGGGGCATCACTTTGCCACTTGGATGCTCTAACTTGAATGCCCTTGACACCACAACTTAAGCTACTTTGTATGGTCCTTCCTAGTTTAGGCTTTTTCCAAACTTCCAATAGGAGGTTTTTATAAGCTCTTTGGTTCACATCATTCACTTTGGTGTTATATGTTTTGGTTCAAAATGAATGAAGGCCAATCTTCGTTAGGATGATAGCTTCAACTTTGTATGCTAGCATAAATAATGACTCGTTGGTTGTGTTAAAGGAGTTGACTCTGTATGGCCATAGTAGATAGGGTAGCTCTTTAACCCAAGCCTCCTACACTCTTTTCCAAATGCTTCTTTAGCCCTAAAAGTAAGGTTTGATTTGTTAACTTGGCTAAGCCATTCAAATGAGGGTGCAAAATGAAGGTAAACCATTACTCAACATGGAGGTTGCTACAATACGAATTGATTTTGACTTATGATAGCTTGAATCGGCATATGATGTTCTATCGTATGAACTCTTGGATCTTCTTCTCAATAATCATAGTTAGTGGCTCAGCTTCCACCCACTTGGTGAAATAATCAATTGTCACCACCAAGAACTTCCTTTGTCTTGAAACTATTAGAAATGGTCCCAAGATATCTATTCCCCATTTGTTAAAGGGCCAGACAACTTGCATTTGTTGGAGCTGAACTGCCATATTGTTGAAACTACCAGAAATGGTCCCAAAATATCCATTCCCCTTTAATATTGTTCACACCTATAGATGAATTTAGTTGCTTTAGTATCCATACTCATCTAATAATATCCTTGTTTGAAGAGCTTGTAAACTAATACTCGTATGCCTCCATGACTTCCACATATCCATCCCTTTATGTACTTCTCAATGTGTGTAGTTTGCTTTAGGTGGTCTCAAGCAATGAAGGAGTGGCTACATGAGTGACCTTTTATATAGGAGCCCTTCCACTAAGATAAAGTTCACCCCTAGCTTTTTAACTCTCCAAGCCTCCTTTGAGTCTTTCATCAGTTTTTCCTTATTAAGTCAGCTTACTATAGGGTCCATCTAGCATAATTCCTTGGTTATAGTATTCACTTCAAGGGTGCCAAAATAGCTTGATTATCTGAGGTTCTCTAGAAGATCTATCATGGTTGTGAGATCAATGAAGCCGAGGCTTGGTGCACTAAGGCATCTATCTCTACATTAGTGTCCCTTGGTACTGACATACTTCCATTCTGTCTATTTTCCCCATGAACTTTTATGCCTTAGCTAGATATTGGACCATCACTAGATCCTTTACCTCATACTCTCCTGTTACTTGCAAACACACAAGTTGAGAGTCACTTAGAACCTTTAACTTCTTGGTCTTGGCTATTAATGCCATTCGGAGACCTAGGAGGAATGCCTCATATTATGCCATGTTATTTGACATAGGGGACTCGAGTTGGATTGAATATTCTACTACTTTTCCATCTAGGCTTAGTAGCATAGTGCTGACTTTGCTTTCTAACTTATAGGATGAACCATCTTCTCAAACTTCCCATGGTTTAGCATCAAATCTAGTAGAATGCACAATGGCCTCCACTATGAAGTTTGTGAAGGATTGGGCTTTAATTATTTTCTAAGCTTCAAAAGTAATATCAAACTAGCTTAGTTTGATAGACCATTTAAACAATATTTCAGAGGTCTCCAACTTTTGTAATGTTTGCTATAATGGAAGGTTCATCAATATAGTCATGGGGTGCTCTTGGAAGTATGACCAAAGCTTCCGAGTGGTCAAGACAACAACATAGGCCATCTTCTCCAAAAGTGGGTATCAAACCTCTGCTCCAATGAGCACAAGGCATATGTAATATATTGGGTGTTGCTTCCCACTTTGGTTACTTACTAACACCACTTTGATGGCAAGATCTGAAGCTGCTGCATAAAAATAAAATGCTTTATTTTTTTCAGATCTAACTAGTAGTGGGGGTTCAGAGAGGTACTATTTAAGGGTCTCAAAGGCCTAGTGTCATTTCTTAGTCCATTGGAACCCAAACTTCTACTTTAGTATTTTGAAGATGTGAAGACACTTCTCACTCGACCTGGATAGGAAGTTGTTCAATTCAGCTAAATAGCCTATGAGTCTCTGCATCTCCTTTATTGCGTTTAGTGGATTCATATGCATGATTGCTTTGTTCTTTTTGGATTTACTTTAATTGCTCATTCCAAGACTAGGTAACCAAGAAATTTAGTCAAACCAACTCGAAGCATGCACTACTGTGGGTTCAACTTTATTATAAACTTTCACAATATTTTGATTTTTTCCTCTAGATCGGCAAGATGCTCTTCATCTCATTGATTCTTTACCAACATGTGATCAATGTCTTCTTCCACATTTTTGGTGAGCTAGGATTCAAAAGACTTAATTCACCATTCTCTGGTATTTCACTCTTATATTTTTTAATCCAAAGGCATTAGGGGGTAACAAAATGTGCCTTGATCAGTGATGTATGGCACCTTTTCTTTAGCTTTAGGATGCATTCAGATATGGTGATATCCTAAAATACATCCAAGAAGCTAAGAATTTGATGACTTGAAGTAGAATCTATCAATTAATCTATCTTTAGTAACTAATATTTGAGGTGATTTTTGCTACAATCACAAATTAATCAAACATGATTATAATTGAAATTTATATACCACTAAATTATGACTCAAGTATGGATCTCGTTTGGACTTGAATTGCTGTCAAATTTGACTGAAAATTAAACTTGATTCTAACCCGAATTTTAGGCTTAAGCTAAGCTCAATCTAAGTGGAATAAGCGAACCGGATATTTAGACCAAAATTGAGCCTTTCATCCAAAAATTGGACTAAAATTGAAAAAATATAAGAGCTTTACAAATAGGTCCTTGGACTGAATAAATTTTTACAAATAGATCTTTGGTCTGATTTTTATTACAATTAAGTCCTTTACATAAAAATTTTACGAAAAAATTCACTAAAACCCAAAAATTATAAATCAGTCCCCGTAAAATCTAGGATTTACAAATAAACCCCTCAAAAGATTGATAATCATAATTTGATCTTTACAAAATTTATGGTTTGCAAATAAAGTCTTCTAGAATTTTCTATTCACAACTAAACCCTTCAAGAATCCCATATTCACAACTAAATCTCTTAAAAAATTTTATTTGAAAATAAATCTAAATTTGACTCAAAAAGGATCCAAAATGTTTCAAACTTTTATGAATACATTTTTTATAAAAAGGCCCCTAAAATTATAAAATTATAATTTGATCCAAATTTTTCCAAAAAATTACAAATAACTCCCTCTATTTTATGATATCACAAAATGATACAAATTTGATTTCACCCAGAACAATATCCATATTTCATCCATATCTAGATAGAATGGTAACTATCCACTATTCATATTTCTATTGATTAGCTTAATCATCCACAATAATTTTTTATCCAATTTAAACATAACTTATTTATCCAAAATTAAAAAAATAACTAATAAGATTTCTGCTTCAAAATTTGAATAAATCCAATCTAACTCAGTTCAATCCCTTCAATGCCTATAAAATTGTAGGGAGAGTGAATGAACGACCTGAAATATAAAAAGATGAGATTAGAATATGTTGATCATAGGAACATGAACCACAAACAGGAATTTAAATAGGGAAGAAGAACTAGTGAGTTTCGCTGCTTATCCACTTCCTTTCATTTTGTTTGTGCTTCTTCTCCTTTCCTTCTTCTCTATTTTGCAATGTTCCCACTGCCACTCGAGCATCATAGCTAAACCTGCTTCGGTGTCCATACCATGCACAACACCTTCTCCCTAGCACTAATAACATAGCCTGCATATCGCCCATGGTCCTCTTCTAATGGGTGATCAACCACTGCTACCATATCTCACATGTACTTCATCGTGTCAATCTTTCTTAAAGCCAAAGAAGGGGAAGGAGATAAAGGAAGATAAAGAAATATGCAACGTTAGAGATGAAGTAACACACCTTCATCCTTGGTCTCCATCATGCCTCGGCCATCAGCTCACCATGTCATTGCCATCCTTATTGCGCCGATCTCCTCTGCTGACCCACCAGTGGTCACCTCTGCTCACTCTCGCCATGCCTACACTTGCATGACAGTCATCTTCATATTTGTGGCCACCTGCAACCTTTTGCATATTGATAGACTCCATCATTACCGTGGCCACCCATGGCCTCCTTTGCACATCGATGATTCCATCACCATTATGGCCTTACACGACAATGGATCATCACACCCAAGTTAGCCTTTAGGCCTGTCAAATCAAGCTAGTCTTTTGGCTCGCACCTATAGGCCAATTTTTAGGCCTATTAAGGCAAGTCAGTCCTCAGGCTTGCACCCATAGACCAGTCTTTGAGCCTACCAAATCAAGCTAATCCCTCGAGCTCTGATCCAAATTAGGTCAGGCTTCAGCCTCGCTAAATCAAGCCAGTCTTTGGCCTCGCACAGTCAACCTTCAAGCTTGCATTCAGCTGGCCTGCAAGCTCATGCCAAGCCAATCTTTGAACTCACATTCAACTAGCCTTTGGTCTTGCACTCAATCAGCCTTTGGACGTGTAATCAACCAGCTTTCAGACTTGCTTATATAAGCTAGCCCTCAGGAATCAAACCAGGGTCACTTGTGATCCAAGTTAAAATCTTAACGACTAGGCTAACAATGTGTCATGATGCAAATATTATATATATATATATAAGTAATATTTTTTAAAAAAATTGAAACTAAAATTCAGACCGAAGCCAAAACGTTTAAGTCAAAACTGAAAACAATGATTTTAAGACTACAAATCTTTTGAAATATATGAGAAGAATCGATCATCACTCCAAGGTACTTCAGTTTTCACTTCTTACCCATGTAAATTAAAGTGGATGATAGGGAGAGAGTATTAAAAAAATAAAATAATTAGACAGAAATAAAGAATAGAATCTCAAAACAATGTCTTCTTGCAAAAGAATGTATGCAGTAGGATATGTATAGGGTATTCAGTAGGCCTGTTCTTTAGATTCTTAGAATTAGGATATGACTACCAAGTTATTTTGCTTAGTTTATTTTAAATAATTAAAAAATATAAAATAAGAATTTAAAACTGTATTAAAAAAAATTAGAAATTTAAGTTTTCCCAACATTTAAATTAATCATGAAATTATGATGTATTTTATCAAAAGTCAAATCTCTAGCAGAATTAGCCTTTTAATTTGTATTTAAAAACTGCAACTCTTAAATTTTATAACTCCAAGTAAATTTAATTATTTCTAGGCTAGCGACATTCAGACATCATTGACTTAGCAGCCTTCAGAAAGGCCTACCAAGGAGGACGAGATCATGAGTCTTCAAGACCTCTTTTGCCATTCCAGTAGAGGAGATGACCAGAGTTAGCACTTGGCCGAGTTGCGAAGACATGAGGCCCACGCTTCATAACCGTTAGAAGCAATCAAAGTCAAAAACGTAAGAGTCAGACTATAAAAATAATGTTGTCATTAAGATTATTCTATCATATTTGACCGCGCATAATGTCGTCACAGTCCATGATAAAATTCAACCCAAAAGCGCCATGCTCGATCGTGGAGATTCATACCGCGCAACGAGATGAACTTGGACAATTTGTAACTAGCCAGCACAATTGATTCACACCGCTACACAAATTAAACAACGCGTAACCAGATTCATACCGCTATACGAAGCTTAATATCTTACGTTGGTCGGCATCTTCTCTCTTGAGTCGACTTTGACGAAGTCAGTGTCATCCGTGAAAAACTTTTCCGTTCCGACCAAGATTAAAGAGTGAAAGGGATTGGTTTAGGGTTCCGAATCAAAATCAGAATCAAAATCAAAATTAATAAATTATTTTTATAAATTAATATTTTTTATTAAAATTAACGTTTAAATAATTTGAAGGCCGAAAAACTATTTAATTTTTTATAATAATTTAAGTTAATAATAATATAAAATAAATGATATTAATTTTAAAAGAAAAAAAAAATTTTAAAAAGATAATATCGAAACTAATTCCAAATCAAACGGACCCTACAGTTTTCAAGGATTAAGCTCACGAGTAGCTTTTTTATCATTTGGTTTTTGTTGAAATATTAAAAAAAAGTCGTGTTTTTTCAAAAAGAAAAAACCTTAAAAGCATGTTATCAATGGACACTGATCACGTGTGATGCATATGAATGAAATTATCTCTGGGTGTTAAATAAGGTGTCCCTTCTGAAATAATCTTTGATGTGATGCAACATGCAAGTTTTATTTAATTTCCAAATCTACTCCATAAGGAAAATATAGGCGACACAATACAAATACAAAATACATGCAAGTCTAGTGCCTTATTGATACTACGATCATTTGGCTTTTTTCGTATGATCAAATTATGTTGTCTTGATTGATGTATGGGTTGGGATGAAGAAGAAGGCTTTGCTTCATCCTCGTCGTGAGGCCAGGAGCTTCGTCCATGTCCATGTCTTTCACTGTCATCCCGTCCGGCAATCCCCAATCAAAACTGTATATCAGATTTGCGAAGGCAAGTTCTGTGGTGGCTGCTGCTAACGTGACCGCTGGACAAATTCTCCGACCAGCTCCGAATGGAATGAACTGATAATCGTGGCCTTTGAAATCTACACTGCTGTTCATGAATCTATCTGGCTTGAATTCGTCCGGCGCATCCCAGAACTTTGGGTCCCGGTTAATCCCCCAGCCGTTGACGATAACTCTAACTTTCTTCGGTACTTGGTAGCCGCCGAGATCACAGCTCTCCGCGGATTCTCTTGGAAGCAAGAGCGGAGCAGGCGGATGGAGACGCATGGCCTCTTTAAGAACAGCTCTGAGGTAGTTCATCTCTGTTAGATCCTCCTGCTCAACTCTGGGTTTTCCATTCACTATGGATCTTACCTCGTTTTGCAGTTTCTCCATCACTTCGGGATGCTTGAGACTCTCAGCCAAAGACCACTCTAGAACTATGTATGAAGTATCAGTTCCCGCAGCAAACATATCCTATTCACAAAAAGAATAATAAAACAGTATTAGAGCATGTCTAAAAAACAAATCACAGAGATACAGAGAAGAAGAGAAGCCAGAAGATTACCAGTAGGAGAGCTTTGACGTACTCGTCTGTGAGGTTGTAGTTCGTCGCAGGATCCTTTTGGAGGGAGAGCAAGACATCGACAAAGTCATCGTGGTCTTGGCTCTCTTTCTTCCTGTGTTCCTCAATCATCTTGTCGAGAACATCATCCCATCTCTTGGCGTTCTTTCTGGTCCTCTCCTCTGTGCCAAAGAGAGAGCTCATCCAACCAAGAGAAGGGAAAAAGTCCTCCACGTTGAAGCTACCGAGCAATTGGATGTTCTCGTCTATGAGATCGCGGAACATCTTGTTCCTCCCTTCTTCTCTGGAGATATTACCCAGCACCAGCCTGCAAAGCATGTCGTTCATGAAGAAGTGAAGCATCTGACTGATATTCACCGGAGTCTTAGGATTATCAGCAGCAGCACGAGCAATCTTGTTGACCAAATGAGCCACCTCCTCCTCCCTTGCCGTTCGGAAGGCCTGCACCCGCTTCACGCTGAAGAGATGAGTCATGCATATCTTCCTCAGCTGTCGCCAGTGCTCCCCATAAGGTGCAAAGCCCATGTCTTTGGAGTCATAGAGCATTATCCGAGCCGCCTTCATCGAAGGCCGGCTGGCAAAGTTCTGGTCATGGGTGTTCATTACGGCCCGTGCCATCTCCGCGGAGTTGACAATAAGAGTGGCCACTTGGCCGAGCTTAAGAAGCATGAGAGGCCCGTGCTTCTTGGCAAGGCCATGAAGGGCTTGGTGGGGTATCATGCCGAGCTGGTGGAGATTTCCAATGAGAGGGAGCTTCGGGGGAGACGGCGGGAGACGAGAGCCATTAGGCGAGGCTCTTCGCATGCTCAGGAGCACAAAAAAGAGAGGGAACAAGAGGAGAGCAGCAAGCATTGGGAGAGAATCCATTGTTGCGTATACTTGTATACTGCTTCCTAGCAAGCTAGGGTTTTGGCTTGTATGCCGTTACTCTCTCAAGCCCTGAAATTTATAGCCGTTCTTGGCAGTGTAATTTATTTTTTCAGAGAAAAAAGAGGAAGACCAGAAGCGGTCTCCCCTTTGGCAGTATTTTCCTTCGTGCTGCCGTGGATTTTGAAGTCTAGAGCTTCCGTTTTAATTTATGTTAGTGATCCTCCCAGGTGATGTCAATGTGGTTTAGATTAGTCAAAAATATATTAGATTAATTATTAATATATTAATTTCCATGTTTAATGCTCAACATGGAACTATTTCTAGTCAAGAAGGGCGCGAAATCAAAGAAATGTAGTTGCAGATAAGGGTGTTAATTTGGTGCAGCAGTAGGCGGGAGAGGGAGGAGGAGACTATCTGATCAATGGCAATGACAGTGAAGAAGATTCTGAGAAAAGAAAAGACTAACTTCAAATTAAAGGAGGAATAAGTTGTGAGACAGGAGTTAAGTCGAACTAAGCTCGAGTTATTCGAACTTGACATGAGCTGTGCTCAAACTATATCAAAGTTGAGCTGAACTCAAGTCAGGATCAGCTCCACTCAGTTCAACTTATTTACACCTCTAGTTATACGCTTGGGGGCCATGGGCTTAGCAATCTTAACTAGTTATTGAATTTTTTGCTGTGCCCCACTAAAACTTTTAATTACATTTATAGTTTAAAAAATATTTTTCACGTTTATATTTTTAAGATTCGAAAAATTACTATTTTTTTAGTGGCGAAATTATAAAATGATCATAGTAGCTTTGCGTATATAGCTCTAAAAGGGTTGAGTTCAATAATTTGCGAAATAATTTTTTATTCTCTTTTATTTTTTTTATTTCTACTTCAATTTATTGACATAGTATTTTTTTTATGTAAGTGGCAATTATGTTTTCGGATTATATGTTAAATATCGTCCCTTCAAAATTTCATATATTTAGTAAGAAGATCAATACTCAATTATCTAATTAATATTTAACAAAAAATAAATATTTGAAAAGCCAAGTCGAGGTCATGGCCCTCTCGACTCGGCCACTATAAACACACCTCTTTGTTGAGTTTAAGACATTTAAAACTCAACAATCTCCACCTTGGCTTGAACTCGGGCGTGTCATCATCACGAATCGTCAGCCGTCATCTCTCATCCAGCTCCTGCCCCTGGGCTACTAGCTTATTCAGATAATTGCAAGACGCGAACTTGAGCCAACCTTGAATTTGCTCTTCATGTCTACAGTTTTGTACTTTTGAAAGCTTTTTCGGATGATCTGTGTCTGCTGTTGTAGTAAAAGTAATTTGAGAAGACATCAAATTACTCCGAGTATCATGCTTCCTTTTCACTACTGTAGCCATTGGAACTCCACCTGCAATGGTGTTCCCTATCAATCGATAAACATTGCCACACTTCTCACCTTTCATCAGGATTCTAATATCACGTGTCACCTTCATGACTCCATCTCTTGCTGAATAATTACAGCCTTTTGAGTCCAGTACACCAAGTGAAATTAGATTCCTTCGCATCTTGGGGACATGCCTCACCCCAGTAAGAGTTCGAATCGCTCGATCAAACATCTAGATTTTGACTGTTCCCACACCAGCAATCTCACAGGCTGAATTATCGCCCAACCAAACAGTACTTTTCTTCTTATTCTCCTCATAAGAAGTAAACCAATCCTTCCTGGAGCAAATATGATAAGAACTACCAGAATCTAAAATTCACTTACCAGAAGTGTCGATTTCTGCAGATACTGCAAGAACGTCTCCATCCGCACTATTATCAGAAGTATCATCCGCTATTACCGTCATCATATTGGAGGACTCTATCTTCCCACATTCAGGGCAATACCGTCTAATATGGTCATACTTCTTACATGAATAGCATTGTATTTTCGCCTTCAATTTTGATTTGGACCGTTGCTTGCCTTCTCCATGCTCTCTTAATCTTCCTCTTTCGTGAGCCACCAATCCTTCACCAAACTCCATATTAATGTTGGAGTTTCTCCTTCTCTCATTAGAAAGAAGACTAGTTGTCACATCTTCCATCTTAAGAGTTTTTTTACCATAAAGAATTATGGTCACAATATGATCATACGAAGTAGGAAGAGACATCAGGAGAATCAGCGCCTTATCGTCCTCTTCAAACTTCACATCAACTTTCAGCAAATCATTGATAATCTTATTAAAAGCATTTAGGTGATGTAATATAGTTGTACCTTCACTCATACATAGTCCGTACAACTGTTGTTTCAGGTAGAACTTATTTATGAGGCTTTTTGACATGTACAACTTCTCAAGTTTTGTCCAGATGTCCATCATCGTCTCTTCGTCAATGACATTGTACAAAACCTCATCATTCTGGCTTAGAATAATTAAATTCAATACCTTTTGATCTATCTCCTCTCAGTCTTCATTGCTTATCTTGACCGACTTCTTTTCTTTTCCCTCTAACGTCTTTTGTAGACCTTGAAAAGTAAGAACCGCCTTCATCTTCTTTTGCCACAAGGCAAAATTTATCTTACCGTCAAACTTCTCCACCTCGAGTAAGGACTTTGTCATCTTGGTTGTTTGCTTCTAGGCTCTGATACCAATTGTAGGGATTCGCAGCGGAAGTTTCACGGATCGCCTTTGTGTCAAACAACACAAGAAACGAGAAGTAATACAAGATAAAAGAAAATAACAAGATAAGACAACGGGAGATCCACTATCAATAGATAAAGGCTTTTATAAGAGTTTACAAGAAAGACTTCACTCTTTCTTACTCAACTAAACTCTTTCTCCAAGCCTTTGCAACGCCTCCACCTTCAGAGAGAATCTCCAAGAGAGTACCACGAGGAACCATCACGAAAGACCACCGAGAAGCACTAGAAAGACCCACACACGAGAGCCAACACTCTCTCTCTTTCTCTTCTCTCTATTCTCTCTATTCCTCTCTCTCTATTTCTCTCTAGTTCAATCTCAATACTACGCCACACATAAGCCATATATATTATAGTATATTTATATACTTTTATTGGGCCTGAGTTTTACACAATTACAACTCCTAATAATATAAATCTAAATCCAACTTTGGATTCCTACTTTAACTCAAACTCTAATTACTACGCCTACTACAACTGTTACTACTACGATTGTTATAATGTCAGGTGTGATGAATTGGTCCCACATCGGATATTGGATAGATAGAGTCCAATAGATATAGTGAAAAAGACCCATATCCCATGAGCTTGAGCTTTTGGGATGGTTTGGTGTCCGGCTCACTATATAGATTTGGTTTGACGCTCTTGTGGCTCTCCAACAAGTGCTATCAGAGCTTCAGGTTCGAAGCTGTGCAAACTCTTACGACCAAAAATTACCACGATGATGCGACTGAATTAAGTCACATGTTAGTCTCATGGCAAAGATGGGCGAGAGGATGCGGGCGCGAGGCCGGCAAGGGTGTGAGTGCAGGCCCAAGGGCTCGGGCGCTCGCGCAAGGCCGGAGAGAGGGCGCATGCATTGGCGCCAGGATGGCGAGCACACAAGTGTGGGCGCCAGAAGCTGACGCAAGGGCGCGGGCACTAGAGGCCAGTGCGAGAACATAAGTCACACGGTAGAAGTGGTCGAATAAAAGAGTTCTTGAGTAAGAGTGTTAAATTGATGTGGACAAATCACACATGAAGGGGGAGATTGTTATAATGTCAGGTGTGATGAATTAGTCTCACATCGGATATTGGATAGATAAAGTCCAATAGATATAGTGAAAAAGACTCATAGATCATGAGCTTGAGCTTTTGAGATAATTTGGTATCCGGCTCACTATATGAATATAGTTTGACGCTCTTGTAGCTCTCCAACACCTTTGTGCAAGGTACAATTTTCCAAAAATTTTTCTAAATAAAATTAAGTTAAAATAATGAACATTAAATATATATATAACTAAAAATGAAATATTTTATTATTAAAAAAATTTAAAAAAAGTATCATTGACCCTGCCGTCTTAAGGCATTCTTCTCACCAAACGACTCACCAACCGGTCAAATGAAACCCTAGCTCTTAAAGTAAACTGTTTTCGGATTAGGGTTTGTAAAACCAAGCATAAAACAAGTGGAGCGAACGTCGAAGCGGACTCCACAGGCTGTTTTCGTTTAGATGAAGGTTGACCTAGCCGCCATATTTGAACCCGATTGCTGCAACATGGAGATAAACTGTTTTTAAAATGATGAACTGGGCCATGCCAAAATTTGACTTTCCACTTTTCTTATTTCACGATGCTTACATGTAATAATGTCTAATTTGATTGATTATTGGGTTATCTAGTTCGAGAATAATGAGATGCAAGCCCAATATAAGACTCTGAACCATCCATATTAATTATTTAGTATAATTAAGGGTAAAAGCAATTTTAGACAAGAATAGTGATGCATTTAAAAGTTTTTAAAAAATAACTACATATTTTATTCTAAATTTATGATGAACCATCTACTTTATTATTATCAATAAAAAATCACTTGTTTTATACTATAAATTTATAAAAAAAAATATATCAATTAAAATATTTAAAAAATATTTTAATTTAATTTAATTTTACTAATTAAATTAATATAATAGATCAAATTATTTTCATTTGGTTTTCTTTCTAATAATCCATTCATAATTAGCAAAATAACTGGTTTGAGAAAACTGAATTTTAAAGTTTTAGTTTTATAAAATCGGACAACCGATATCTCATAAAAAGCTAAAATAAGATAAGTTATTTTTCTATCAATTTAACATTTATATGAACTATAATGAAATGAGAATAATTTAAAATTTTATATTAATTTTAATTGATAAAATTAAATCAAAATAATATAGTTTTTAAATATTTTAATCGAGTTAGTTGTTTTGCAAATTTATATTATAAGACAAGAAATTTTTACTAATAGTTATAAATTATGAAATTTTTTACAAATTCACAATAAGATAAATAATTACTTATTAAAAATTCTAAATTTAAATGATAAATATTAATATTTATGACTCGGTCAATACATTAAATACATTTAGAACTATCAATAGGTTTGAATAGTCTAGAAGTTCAACCTAAATTTTTCATATTTCGTCTAAATTTTTCGATTTTTCGGTCAGATTTAGGCAAAAAATTTTAAAACAAAGCAATACCACGGATCTAAAATTTGAATTCAGTCCGAAAATTTTAATATATAATTTAATATATTTTAATTGAGTTTTAGATTTAGGCTAAGAAGTCGAGCCCGAGTCAGGCCCGGCTCAATTACACCCGACGTTCGGCATTGTTCGGTATTCCAAACCTAGATTTTGATCGCCTCTAAAGACATTTATCCGTCGAAAACTGCAACATAATGCTTGAATAACCAGCGGACGTGATTGCGACTACGTGGGCCATCATCTTTCATGCGTTGACTTGGACAAAGTCAAAGTCATACATATGCGGAAAGGTTTCGATTCCAAGATCAAAGTCGAGCAGACCGGTCGACGGCTTTTCGCAAAACTGACCCAAAAGAGATGACTTTCACTGTCCGCCTTCATCACAATTTTTCGGACTTATTTGCGGAAAAAAATTGCAATATAAACACCATTTCCAATGAAAGGGACAGGAGGGAAGATAACCGGCTCATGTACTACAAGTACTACTACGGCATACGAGACATTTAGTACGAATACAAAACATCTGCAAATCAAGTATATTTCTAAACAATATTCTTCTACAAAGAAAAATAAAGAATTATATAGGTCCTGAACTAACTTCGTCGTGTTATTCGATACAGCCTCATTTATTTTGATTTATCAAATTACTCTGTTTCTCTTAATTAATGTAAGATTTGGGATGAAGAAGAAGGCTTTGCTTCATCCGAGTGGTGAGACCTGGAGCTTCGTCCATGTCCATGTCTTTCGGCGCCATCCCGCCCGGCAATCCCCAATCAAAACTATATATTAGGTTCGCAAATGTGAGTTCCGTGGTGGCAGACGCCAACGTGACCGCCGGACAAATTCTCCGACCAGCTCCGAATGGAATGAACTGGAAGTCGTGTCCTTTGAAATCTACACCGCTGTTCACGAACCTGTCTGGCTTGAATTCGTCCGGCGCGTCCCAGAAATTCGGGTCCCTGTTGATTCCCCAGCCGTTCACGATAACTCTAACTTTCTTCGGTACGTGGTATCCGCCGACCTCGCAACCCTCCGCCGATTCTCTGGGAAGCAAGAGCGGAGCAGGAGGGTGGAGCCGCATGGCCTCTTTCAGCACAGCTCTGAGGTAGTCCATCCCTGTGAGATCCTCCTGCTCGACTCTGGGTCTTCCGTTCACTATGGATCTCACCTCATGTTGCAGCTTCTTCATCACTTCCGGATGCTTAAGACTCTCTGCCAGAGCCCACTCCATGACTATGTATGAAGTATCAGTACCCGCGGCAAACATATCCTGCTCAAAGAGAAATAAGCATGTCGTGCATAAATACATCGTCGCGAGGATCGAATTTTTAAGCTACAAAAAAGAAGAGAGGCACGATGATTACCAGTAGGAGAGCTTTGACGTACTCGTCTGTGAGGTTGTAGTTCGTCGCAGGATCCTTTTGGAGGGCGAGCAAGACATCGACAAAGTCATCGTGGTCGTCGCTCTCTTTCTTCCTGTGTTCCTCGATCATCTTGTCGAGAACATCGTCCCATCTCTTGGCGTTCTTTCTGGTCCTCTCCTCTGTGCCAAAGAAGGAGCTCATCCATCCAAGAGAAGGAAAGAAATCTTCGACGTTGAAGCTACCAAGCAGCTGGATGTTCTCGTCTATGAGATCACGGAACATCTTGTTCCTCCCTTCTTCTCTGGAGATATTGCCCAGCACCAGCCTGCAAAGCATGTCGTTCATGAAGAAGTGAAGCATTTCGCTTATATTCACAGGCGCTTGAGGATTAGCAGCAGCAGCACGAGCAATCTTGTTGATCAAATGAGCCACCTCCTCCTCCCTCGCAGTGCGGAAAGCCTGCACTCGCTTCACGCTGAAGAGATGAGTCATGCATATCTTCCTCAGCTGCCGCCAGTGCTCCCCATAAGGTGCAAAACCCATGTCTTTGGAGTCGTAGAGCATTATTCGAGCTGCCTTCATCGAAGGCCGGCTGGCAAAGTTCTGGTCATGGGTGTTCATGACTGCTCTTGCCATCTCCGCGGAGTTGACAATAAGAGTGGGCACTTGCCCAAGCTGAAGAAGCATGAGAGGCCCGTGCTTCTTGGCAAGGACATGAAGGGCTTGGTGGGGTATCATGCCGAGCTGGTGGAGGTTTCCGATGAGCGGGAGCTTCGGGGGAGATGGCGGGAGAGGAGATCCCTTAGACGGGGCTCTTCTCATTCGCTGAAGAAGAAGGAAGAGAGGAATCAAGAGGAGAGCTGCAAGCATTGGGAGAGAAGTCATTGTTACTCGTACCGCTTGCTTGCTAGCTAACTAGGGTTTTGGCTTGATGCCATTCCTTCCCAAAGCCCTGCAATTTATAGCCGTTTTCGGGCAATAATATAAAGTGTTAATTGAGACCAACTCCACGAGTTTGTCCAGTTTTATTCGTGCATTCTCTTTCGTTGTAGTTTCATTATTTATTATTATTATTATTATTATTATTATTATTATTATTATTATTATTATTGTTATATTCAACGAACATAGGAAGGACCAAATTGTAGCTTCGTCTGGAAGTTGCTAAATTTCGTCGCTCTTGGATTATCGGCTGAGTCAAAAAGAAAACCAACAAGTGGAGCGAACGTCGAAGCGGACTCCACAGGCTGTATTGTTTAGATGAAGGTTGACCTAGCTGCCACATTTGAACCTGATTACTGCATCACGGAGATACACTGTTTTTAAAAAGATAAAGTGGACCATGCCGAAATTTCGTTACCGTTTGACATGGATTATCAGCTGAGTCAAAAAGAAAACCAACACGAGTATTCATTTTCGTCTTCCCCGAGAGGTCAATCCATGTGTTTTCTTCTACATGGTTATTGCAAATACCCCTTGAAATCAATTATATTTACATACAACAACTGCATCTTGTATATAATGATTTTACGATGCTTGTATATAATGATTTAACTCTGCGGGTAAGATATTTTGGGATAAATAAATTACCTCACTTTTCAATAATGTCTAATTTAATTGATTATTGGGTTATCCGGTTCGAAAATAATGAGATGCAAACCCAATATAAGACTCTGAACCATTCATATTAATTATTTAGTATAATTAAGGGTAAAAGCAATTTTAGACGAGAATAGTGATGCATTTAAAAGTTTTTAAAAAATAACTACATATTTTATTTTAAATTTATGATCAACCATCTGCTTTATTATTATCAATAAAAAATCACTTGTTTTTTACTATAAATTTATAAAAAAATATATCAATTAAAATATTTGAAAAATATTTTAATTTAATTTAATTAGTAATTTTACTAATTAAATTAATATAATAGATCAAATTATTTTCATTTGGTTTTATTTCGAACAATCGATTCATAATTATCAAATAACTGGTTTGAGAAAACTGAATTTTAAAGTTTTATTTTTATAAAATCGGATAACCGATCTCTCATAAAAAGCTAAAACAAGATAAATTATTTTTCTATCAATTTAACATTTATATAAACTATAATGAAATGAGAATAATTTAAAATTTTATATTAATTTTAATTGATAAAATTAAACTAAAATAAGATAGTTTTTAAATATTTTAATCGAAAATCCCCCCTGTAATTTTCGTAATTACCTACATCACCCCCCCTTTTCAAAATATTTACCTACACTCCCTTAATTGTTATTTAATCAAAATTTTTTCTAAAAATTTCGATTTTACCCTCCGTTATTTTTACAATGAAACCTCTAAAAACTTATTATTTATTATTTAATTTTCGGATATTTGTAAATAACACCCTGAAATTAGTCAGATTTACAAAAAAGTCTTTCTCCCAAACCATTTACAAATAAACCCTTGAAATATTTTTATTTATAAAAAAGTCCAAATATTTATAAACAAGCGGCGAGCGCGCGGGCGCGGACGTTGGCCGGTGAGAGTGCGAGCACGGCCGGCGAGGGGTCTATTCGTAAAATTTAGTTTTAAAATAAATAAAATTTAGACTTATTTATAAATAAAAATATTCAAGTGGTCTATTTTTAAATGTATAAATATTAAACTTGTAATTTTAAAATTTAAGTTTTAAAACCTTTAATGTCATTTTTGTAAAATTGTATTTAAAACATGAAAAAAATTTAGACTTATTTATAAATAAAAATATTCAAGGGGTCTATTTGTAAATGTACAACATGAAACTTGTAATTTTAAATTTTAAGTTTTCAAACCTTCAATAACTTATTCGTAAAATTTAATTTTAAAATAAATAAAATTTGGACTTATTGATAAATAAAAATATTCAAGGGGTTTATTTTAGATCGAAATGTTTGAAGTTAATATGAAATTTAGACATGGATCCAAATTTAAAATTTTAATTTTATGCAAGATTTAGGTGTGTATATAGAAAATTTTCTCTCTTGATTTAATCGACAGTGTGATTCTTCCACCACATTCATTCTTGGTTCTTACGCTAAGTGTAGCATAAATGCTGCAATAGGAGTGGATCTTCTTCGTGTGTGCATCGCCTCCAAGCATAGAGTTCAAAATCATAATCTCTGAAAGAAGAAAAAAATATGACAGAAAAATGGGAAAATGATCGAGTTGTTATTCAATGTTCATACAAATACAAAACTAAATAACATCTTCCATTTTTTTTAAAAAAAAAAAAGAAAGCAAACCAGTAGCCTCTTCTTAGTGATCATACTCATATATAGGCTTAGATGCTATCAAATTAATCGGTTTGTTTGAATTAACGTATGGTTTGGGATGAAGAAGAAGGCTTGGTTTCATCAGCGTGGTAATGATTATCAGTAGGAGGTTTTTGACATACTCGTCCGTGAGGTTGTAGTTCGTCGTAGGATCCTTTCGGAGGGAGAGCAAGACATCGACAAAGTCATCGTGGTTATGGCTCTCTTTCTTCCTGTGTTCCTTGATCATCTTGTCGAGAACATTGTCCCATCTCTTGGTATTCTTTATGCTCCTCTCCCCTGTGCCAAAGAAAGAGCTCATCCATCCAAGAGAAGGAAAGAAATCTTTGACGTTGAAGCTACCAAGCAGCTGGATGTTCTTGTCTATGAGATCACGGAACATCTTGTTCCTCTTTTCTTTGGAGATATTGCCAAGCACTAGCCTGCAAAGCATGACGTTCTTTTTTGAGTTTTGGGTGTCTGGAATTCGGATTAAGGTTTGAGTTAAAGTAGAAATCTAAATTTAGATTCAGACTTATGATTGATTTGTAATATTAGGAGTTACAATTAGAGTAAAATTCATACTCAATAAGAACTTATAAATATTCTAATAATGCATAGGGTTTAGTGGGGGTAATGCTGAAGTTGAACTAGAAAGAAATAGAGAGAGAGGAATAAAGAGAATAGAGAAAAAAGAAAAGGAGAGAGTGTCGACTCTCGTGTGTGGGTCTTTTTAGTGTTCTCAGTGGTCTCTCGTGATGATTTCTCGTGATGTTCTCTTGGAGATTCTCTCTAAAGATGGAAATGTTGCCGAAACTTAATGAAAGACTTTAGTTGAGTAAGAAAGAGTGCAGTTTTTCTTATAAACTCTTGTAAAGCCTTTTAATAGTAAATCTCTCGTTTCCCCCATGGACATAACCCAATTTTGGGTGAGTCACATATATCACTGTGTCTTTTTTTGTTATTTTTTTTCTTGTATTATTTAAGAATAAGGTGATTCGTGAACTTTACACTGCAAATCCCAATAATTGATATCAGAGTTTAGGAGTAAACAACCAAAATGGTAAAATCTTTATTCAAGGTAAAGAAGTTTGACAACAAAATAAATTTTATCTTATGGCAGAAGAAGATGAAGGTCAAGTAAGACACAGTAACAAGCCAGTGCGCTCGCGAGAGCAGACTAACAAAGGGCCATGCAGAGTGTGGGTCAGTCGGAGTAGGAGAGGTCGACAAAGAGCCATATAGGACTCTCAGTCAATGGCGACCGGGGTTCAAATCAATGGTGGATGACCTTTGATGAGTAATAGTAGGGCATCTCAACTAGGGCTCAGTATAGCAAAACAGCTGAGAGGTGAAGGCTAGTGAGTGCGGGAATAGAATGCATGCGTGCAAAGAAATCAAAGCTTAGGTCGGTGAGCTGGGAAGCAACATGACTATGATTAAGGTTGGTCCTGCAGTAAAGAGGGGGACATAACAAGGTCGTGAGATAGCTAAGGTTGCGTAACAGTGATAGAGAGTCTATTATAGGTGGCGCAACGACCGGAAGGTGGTGTGATGGTGGCTACACAGCAAAGTTGCACAATGCCATGACGACGGAGAAGAGCGACATTGAGGTTGGCTCGAGCTCGTGTCTTCTGATTAGCTAAATAACCTAGTAGCCCAGGCGGAGGGCTAGATGAGAGATGATGACTAAAGTTTCATGATGGTGGCATGCTCGAGTTCAAGCCAAGGTTGGTCCGAGGCTGTCGGGCGTCCGTGTCTGAGTGTCGGTCGGCAACGACATGCGAAGGAAGGGGGTGAGTGGGTCTGAGGCCGTTAAGTGGGGGCCAAGGGGTCCGAGACCGTTGGGAGTCCGTGCCCGAGCGCCAATCGGCGATGATGCGCGAAGGAAGGGGGTGGGTGGGTCCGAGGCCATTGGGCAGGGGGCGGCTCGCAGACGCTGGCGTGAGGGCGCGCGGCGTGGATGCCCAAGACCAGCACTCGGCCTCGGGCGTCCGCGCCAACGCACCATCGAGCCGGCCTCTGAGAGCCCCCCCTCTCACCCCACACCACCCCCCCGCGTTCTTCCTTCGCATGTTCTCGCCGGCCTCGGGCGCGAAGGAAGGTGGGGCGGCTAGCAGACATCGATGCGAGGGTGTGCAGCGCGGACGCTCGAGACCGACACCAGGCCTCCGCCGTCTGCGCCCGTGCGCCATCTCGCCGGCCTCTGAGAGCCGTCCCACCCCTTCTTCCTTCGCGCGTCCTCGCTGGTCTCGAGCGCGAAGGAAGGGGGGGCGGCAGCTGCCACTCCTGTCAACTGTCACTGCCTACAGTCACAAATCTTCTGCATTATGTCGATAATCCATCAGCCTGCAAGATCACTGACCTCTAAAATATCATCAGAAGACCTCCAAATATGGTATCCAACATGTGTCTATGAAACTTTCCTAATAGAAGCTTCTATTCTTGGCACTAGCTTTCCATATCAGTGGGATCCTTCATTTTTTCTTATGGTAAATTTTACCATTATCTTCTGTCTGATGAAATCAAGTAGTTCAAGAAAGGAAAGTTTTCTGCCATTCTGAATGAAACTGTTAAATGACTCAAAAATATTATTAGTCACATAATGCTATTTCACCGATGATCAAAATGACTTCTACTCCATGTAAAATTATTTATTTCTTTCATGTACTGTCAAGCTGGTACGGATAGTTGTTTAATCCTCTCCACGTACTTGATGAATTTAGTAGGCAAAAATATATTTGAAATATTAAAAATCAAATTTTCCAACATTTTCCCATGGTAGAATCTTTTGAAGTTTACAATCACATGCCTTATACAAGCTTTATACTCAACATGTGGGAAGATATTTTCACAGTATCAGAAAGACCCTTCTGTCTATCTGAAATAATAGCCAAGCTATCCAAATTTCCTATAACCTGTTGCAAGTAATATAAAAATCATAACCACGATTGGTACGTTTTTGCTTCTGCAACTGTATATGCAACTGAAACTAGGTTATTCTTTCCGTCAATTCCACAAGCTGAAAGCAATGTGCCTTTATATTTGTCTTTCAAGAAATATCCATCAACTCCCAATATAGATATGCATCCAGTAAGAAAAGCTCTTATACAA
>RXID01014715.1:0-105729 GCA_005019695.1 Trichopus zeylanicus subsp. travancoricus
AGTAGTAGTAGTAGTAGTAGTAGTAGTAGTAGTAGTAGTAGTAGTAGTAGTAGTAGTAGTAGCAGTAGTAGCAGTTGTAGCAGTATTAGTAGCAGTAGTAGCAGTCGTGGCCGTAGTAATAGTAGCAACAGCAGCAGCAGTAGTAATAACAGTTGTAGTAGTAGTGGAAGTAGAAGTAGTAGCAATCATAACCGAAGGAGCAATAGAAGTAGTAGTAATAGCAGTAGAAGTATCAGCAGTGGCAGTAGTAGCAGAAGACGTAGCAGCATCAATAGTGGAAGTAGTAGTCGCCTCAGTAGTAGTAGTAGCAGCAGAACTCATAGTTGTACAAGAAGTGGTAACAAATGCAATAGTAGTAGTAGAAGTATTAGTAGCAATAGCGGTAATAGCAGTACTAGTAGTAGCTATAGTAGCAATAGTAGTAATAGTAGCAAGAATAGTCGTAGCAGCAGTAGTAGTAGTAGTAGTAGTAGTTCTTATAGTAGTAGTAGTAGTAGTAGTAGTAGTAGTGGTGGTGGTAGTAGTAGTAGTAGTAGTAGTAGTAGTAGTAGCAGCAACAATAGTAGTAGTAATAGAAGTAGTAGTTGTTGTTGTCGTAGTAGGAGAAGGAGTTGATGTCAGAGTAGTAGTAGTAGTAATTTTTGTTGTTATAGTAATCATAGTAGATGGAGTAGTAGTAGTTGTTGTTGTTGTTGTTGTAGTAGTAGTAGTAGTAGCACTAGTACGAGTAGTAGTAGTAGTAGGAGTAGGAGTAGTAGTGGTGGTAGTAGTAGTAGTAGTAGTAGCAAAAGTAGTAATTTTCATAGTAGTAAGGGGAGTAGTAGTAGCAATTATTGTTGTAGCAGCAGATGCAGTATTAGTGGTAGTGGTAGTAGTAGTGGCAGCCGTAGTAGTTCTTGTAGTCGTGGAAGTAGTAGCTATTATAATAGTAGTAGTAGGAGTAGAAGTAGTAGCCGTTGGAGTAGTATTAGTAGAAGAAGCTGTAGTAGTAATAAAAGTAGTAGGAGTAGTAGTAGTAGTATTAGTTGAAGTAGTACAAGTAGCAATCAAAGCTGTAGCGCCAATAGCAGGAGTAGAAGTAGTAGCAGTGGTAGATGCTTTAGTAGTTGTAGTAGTAGGAGCAGTAGTAATAGTAGTAGTTGCAGTAGTGGTAGTGGCTGTAATAGCCATTGCTATAGTGTTAGTAGTAGTATTGGTAGTATTCATTGGAGTATTAGTTGTATTTGTATGAATATTAGAAGTATTTATTGTTGTTGTAGTAGTAGTTGCAGTAGTAATCGCAGTAGCAATAATAGTAGTAGTAGTAGCAGTAGTAGTAAAAAGCAGCTGCAATTGTAGTAGTAGTTGTTCTAGTAGTTGTAACAGTAGTAGTAGTAAGTGTTGTTATAGTAGTAGAAGTAGCAGTAGTAGTCGTAGCTATTCTAGCAGTAGGAAGAGGAGGAGGAGTAGTAGACGTAGTAGCAGAAGTAGTAGTAGTAGTGGTAGTTGTAGTAGAAGCTGTAGGAGTAGTAGTAGTAGTAGGAATAGTAATTGTAGTAGTAGGAGTTGTAACTACATTAGAAGAAGTGGCAGAAGTTGTTATTCTAGTAGTAGTAGTGGTAGTACAAGGACTACTTCTACAACTAGTAGTAGTTGTTGTTGTAATAGTAGTACTTGAAGCAGTAGCAGTTTTATTCGTAGTAATAGTAGTAGTAGTAGGAGTAGGAGTAGAATTAGTAGTAGTTGTTGTAGTAGTAGTGTAGGAATAGTAGCATTAGTAGTAGTAGTAGTAGTGGTAGTAGTAGTAGCTATAGTTATAGTTGTGGTAGTCGGAGGAGTAGTAGTAGTAGTTGTTGTTATTGTCGTAATTACAGCAGCTGGAGTAGTAGTCGTGGTAGCAGAAGTGGTAGTTGTAGTAACAGTAGTACTAGGAGTAGTTGTTGTAGCAGTTGTAGTGGTTGAAGTAGTTGCAGGAGAAGTAGTACTAGTAGTAGTAGCAATAGTAGTAGTAGTTGTTGTTGTTGTAGTAGTGGTGTAGTTACAGTAGCAGCAGCAGCAGTAGTAGTAGATGTAGTAGTAGAAGTAGTAGTTGCAGTTGTAGCAGCCGCAACAGTTGTAGTTGTACTAGTAGTAGTAGTAGTTGTCATAGTAGTAGTCATAGTAGTAGTTGTGGTAGTAGTAGGAGGAGTAATGGTCGTAGTAGTAGGTGTTGTTGGAGCAGCAACAGTAGCAGTTGTATTAGTGGTACTAGTATTAATTGTTGTTGTTGTTGTTGTAGTAGTAGTAGTAGTTGTTGTTGTTGTAGTAGTAGTAGTAGTAGTTGTTGTTGTTGTAGTAGTAGTAGATGTAGTAGAAGTAGCAGTAGGAGCAGAAGTAGTAGCAATAGGAGTAGTACTAGTAGTTGTAGAAGTAGTAGGAGTAGGAGTAGCTATAGTAGTTGTAGTATTTTTTGAAGTAGTAGTAGTACAAATAGTAGTAATAGTTGTTGTAGTAGGAGTAGTAGTAGTTGAAATAGTAGGGGAAGTTTTAGTAGTTGTAGTTGTAGCGGTTGTAGTAGTAGTAGAAGAAGCAATAGTAGTTGGTGTAGAGTTGTAATAGTAGGTAGAGGAGTTGTAGTTGTTGTAGTAATTATAGTAGTTCTACTAGCATCAGTAGTAGTGGTAGTAGTAGTAGCAGTAGGAGAAGGAATAGTAGTAGTAGTAGGACAAGTAGTAGCAGTACTAGTAGTAGTAGTAGTTGTTGTTGTTGTTGTAGGAGTAGTAGTAGTGGTTAAAGGAGGAGCAGGAGGAGGAGGAGTAGTAGTAGCAGCAATGGTACAAGTTGTTGTCGTAGCTGTAGTAGTAGCAGTAGGAGTAGTAGTAGTAGTAGTAGCAGTAGGAGTAGGAGTAGTAGTAGTAGTAGTAGTAGTGGTAGTAGTACTAGTTTTATTTGTAGTAATAGCAGTAGTTATAGTAGTGGTAATATTATTTGTAGTAGTAGTTGTACTAGAAGTGTAGTAATAGTAGTAGTAGTAGTAGTAGTAGTAGTAGTAGTAGTAGTATTAGTAGTAGTAGAGTTAGTAGTAGAAATAGTAGTAATGGTAGTAGCAGCAGTATAATAGTAGCAGTAGTAGCAGTAGTCGTGGTAATAATAGTAGTAGTAGTAGTAGTCGTAGTGCTAGTTGTAATAGTAGTTATAGTACAAACGGGAGTAGTAGTAATAGTAGTAGTAGCTGTAGTGGTAGTAGTAGTAGTATCTGTAGCAGTAGAAGTAGTAGTACTAGCTTCAGTAACACTAGTCGTAGCAGTAGTAGCTCCCATAACACTTGTAGTCATAGTAGTAGTAGCAATAATACAAGTAGTAGTGGTAGCTATAGTAGTAGTAGTAATTGTAGTAGTAGTAGTAATAGTAGTAGTAACAGCAGCAGCAGCAGTAGTAGTAGTAGTGATAGCTATTGTTGTAGTACTAGTAGTTGTAATAATGGCGACAATAGTAGTAGTAGGAGTAGGAGTGGTAGTAGTTGTAGAATTAGAAGTAGGAATATTAGTAGCGTAGGAGTAGTCGTTGCAACCATTGTAGTTGTAGAAGTAGTAGTAGAAGCACACACTATAGTAGCAGTAGTTGTAGTAGTAGGAGTAGTGGTAGGAATAGTAGCAATAGTAGTAGTTGTTATAGCAGTAGCAGAAGTAGTTGTCATTGTACTAGTAGTAGTAGCAGCAACAACAACAGTTCTAATAGTAATAGTAGTAGTAGTTGTTGTTGTTGTTGTTGTAGTAGTAGTAGTAGTTGTTATTGTTATTGTTGTAGTTGTAGTAGTAGTAGTAGTTGGATTACTGGTAGCAGTAGTAGTTGTTGTAGTAGTAGTTGTAGTAGTAGAAGTAGTAGTTTTCAAGTAGTAATAGTAGTTGTTGTTGGAGTAGCAGTAGTCATTGTAGTAGTTGTGGCAGTAGCAGTAGTAGTAGTAGTTGTAGTTGTAGTAGTAGTGGTAGTGGTAGAAGTAGTAGTAGTAGTAGTCAAGTATTAGTAGGAGTAGTAATAGTCACAGTGTAATAGTACTAGTAGTTGTTGTAGTAGTCACACTGGTTGTAGTAGTAGAGGTAGTAGTTGTAGCTGCAGCAGCAATAGTAGTAGTAGTATTAGTAGTAATAGTAGTTGTTGTTTTTGTAGTAGAAGTAGCAGTTGTAGTTGTTGTTGTAGCAGAAGTCATAGTAGTAGTAGTTGTTGTTGTTGTTTTCATTGTTATAGTTGTTGCAGTAATCATGATTGTAGTAGTAGCACGAGTGGCCAGAGTAATAGTAATTGTAGGAGTAGTAGCTGTAGAAGCCGCAGCAATAGTAGCAATAGCAGTATAAGTAGTAGTATTAGGTCTAGTAGTTGTAGTATTAGTAGTTGTGTTAGTAGTAGCAGTAGAACGAGGAGGATTAGCAGTAGTTGGAGGAGTAGTAGTTTTGGTAGTAGTTGTAGTAGTTAGAGTAGTAGTAGTAGTTGTTGTTGTTGTTATAGTAGGTGTAGTAGTTGTAGTAGTATTAGTAGTAGAAGTAGTAGTAGTAGTAATAGTAGTCGTAGTAGTAGTAGTAGTAGTAGTAGTAGTAGTAATAGTACTAATAGTAGTAGTAGTAGTTGAAGTTGTCATGGTAGCTGTAATAGTTGTAGGAGTAGTAGTAACAAAAGTTGTAGCGGTAGTTGTTGCAGCAGTAGTAATAGTAGTAGGAGTAGTAGTAGTAGCTGGAAGAGTAGAAGTAGTTGTAGTAGTAGTAGGGGTAGGTGTAGTAGTAGTACTAGGAGGAGGAGGAGTAGGAGTAGGAGTAGGAGTTGGAGTAGGAGTAGTAGCAATAGTAGCAGTAGTAGGAGTAAGAGTAGTAGTAGTAGTGGCAGGAGCGGGAGTAGGAGTTGTAGTAATTATTGATGTTGTTGTTGAAGTATAAGTAGTATTAGTAGTAGTTGTTGTAGTAGCAGTTGGATTTGGAGTAGGAGAAGTAGGAATTTTACGAGTAATAGAAGTAGTAGTAGTAGCAGCTACAATAGTAGTAGTTGTAGTAGCAGTAGTAGTTGTAGTAGTAGTAGTAGTAGTAGTAGTAGTAGTAGTAGTAGTCTTAATAGGAGGAGTAGTTGTAATAGTAGTAATAGTGGTAATAGTAGTAGCAGTAGCAGGAGTAGTAGTAGTAGTAGTTGTAGTAGTAGTAGTAGTTGTAATAGTAGTAGCAATAATAGTAGCAATAGTAGTAGTCGTAGGAGTAGTAGTAGTTGTAGTAGTTGTAGTTGTTGAAGGTGTGGTAGGAGTAGAAGTTGGAGTAGGAGTGGCAGTACGAGTAGTAGTAGTAGTACCACTAGTTGCAGTAGTACTAGTAGTAGTAGTGGGAGTTAGAGTAGCAGTAGCAGTGTTTGGCGAAGGAGGTGGTGGAATAGTAATAATAGTAGTCGTAGGTGTAGGAGTACCAGGGGTAATAGTAGTATTAGTAGCAGTAGTAGCAGTAGTAGGTGTGGCTGTAATAGCAATAGTTGGAGTAGTAGGAATCCTAGGCGTAGTTGAAGCAGCGACAGCAGTAGTAGCAATAGTAATAGTAGTGGCCATAGTTGCAGTAGGGGTACCAATAGTAGTAGTATTAGTAGTAATAATAGTAGTAGTAGCAACTACAACAACGGTAGTAGTAGTAGTAGCAGCAGCAGTAGTAGTAGTATGGTAGAACTAGTACGAGTAGGAGTTGGAGTTCAAGTTGTAGTACTCGAAGTAGCTGTAGTACTAGTAGTATTAGTCGTAGTACGGGAAGTAGCAGCAATAGCAATAGTAGTAGTTGTAGTAGTAGTAGCTATAGTAATTGTGGTCGAAGTAATAGTAGTAGTCGTAGAAGTTGTAGTAGAAGTAGCAGTAGTGTTATTATTGGTAGTAGTAGTAGGCATAGTAATTGAAGTAGAGGTAGTAGTGGTAGCAGTAGTAGTAGCAGCAGCAGCAGCAGCAGTAGTAGTAGCAGCAACAACAACGGTAGTAGTAGCAGCAAAAGTAGTGCTTGTAGCAGTAGCAGCAGTAGATGTCGTAGTAGAATTGTAGAAGTAGTAGGAGTAGGAGTTGGACTTCGAGTTGTAGTAGCAGAAGTAGTTGTAGTACTAGTAGTTTTAGTCATAGTAGTGGAAGTAGCAGCAACAGTAGTAGTAGTAGTGGCTGTAGTAGTTATAGTCGTAGTAGTAGTAGTAGTAGTAGCTGTAGGAGTTATAGTCGTAGTAATAGTAGTAGTCGTAGTAGTTGTAGTAGTGGTAGCAGTAGTAGTATTAATAGTATAAGTAGTAGGCGTAGTAGTTGTAGTAGTAGTAATAGTAGTAATAGTTGTAGTAGTGGTAGCAAGAGTAGTAGTAGTAGTAGTAGTAATAGTTGTAGTAGTGGTAGCAGCAGTGGTAGTAGCAGAAGTAGTACTAATAGTAGAAGTAGTAGTAGTAGTGGCAGTAGTAGTAGTAGTAGTAGTAATAGTAGTAGTAGTAGTAGTAGTAGTAGTAGTAGGGGTAATAGCGGTAGTAGTAGTAGTAGTAGTTCTAGTAATAGCAGTAGTAGTAGAAGTAGAAGTACTTGGTGTTGCAGCTGTAGCAGTAGTAGCAGTAGAAGTAGTAGTACTAGAACTAGTCGAAATAGTAGTTGTAGTAGCAACAATAGAAATAGTAGTAGTAGTGAAAGTAATAGCAGTAGTTGTAGTAGTAATCGGAGTGGTGTAGGAGTAGGGGCAGTAGCTGTAGTAGTAGTAGTAGGAGAAGGAGTTCTAGGAGTGGCAATGGAAGTAGTAACAGATGTAGTAGTAACAATAATAAAAGTTGTACCAATAGTGGCAGTAGCAGTAGTGGTAGTAGCAGCCGTAGTAGTAGTAGCAGTAGCAATCGCGGTAGTTGGATTAGTAGCTGTAATAGTAGTAGTAGCAATAGTAGTAAAAGCAATAGTAGCAGTAGTAGTAATAGTAGTAGTAGTGGTACTAGTAGTAGTAGCAATAGTATTTGGAGAAATATGAGTAGTAGTAAGAATAGTAGTAGTTGTAGTAGCAACTCTAGAAGTAGTTGTTGTTGTAGTAGTAGTAGTAGTACTAGAAGCTGTAGTATAGTAGTAATAGTAATTGTAAGAGTAGAAGTAGTAATAGGATTAGTAGTAGTAGGATGAGCAGCAGTAGTAGAAGGTGTAGTAGTAGTTGTTGTAGTAGTAGTAGCAGTAGCAGTAGCAGCAGCAGTAGTGGTAATAGCACTAGAAGTAGTGCTAGTAGTAATAGTACTAGAAGAAGGAGTAGTAGTAGTACTAGTAGTAGTACTAGTAGTAGTATTAGTACCAGTAATAGCAGTAGTTCTAGTAGTGGTAATAGTTGTAGTAGTAGAAGTAGTTGTAGTAGTAGTGTAGTTGTAGGAGCTGTAGTAATAGTAGTAGAGGTAGCAGTCGTAATAGTAGCAGTAGTTGTAATAAAAGTAGTAGTAGTAGTGGTAGTAGTAGGAGTAGTAGTAGTTGTAGAAGCAGTAGCAGTAGTAGTTGCAGTATTAGTAATCATTATAGTAGTAGTTGTAGTCCTTGTAGTAGTAGTGGAAGTAGTAGTGCGAGTACTATTTGTAGTAGTTGTAGTGGCGGTGGTGGTATAGCAGATGTAGTGGTTGTAGTAGTAGAAATAGTAGTTGTAGAAGTAGTCGTAATAGTCGTCATAGTAGTCGTAGCAGTTGTAGTCACAATAGTAGTTGTAATAGTAGTAGCAGTTGCAATAGTAGTAGTATTAGTAATAATATCAGTAGTACTAGTCCTAGGTGTAGAAGTATCGAAAGGAGTTGGAGTTGTAGTAGCGGTAGTAGTACTAGTAGTAGTAGTTGTACTGGCAGTAGTACGAGGAGGAGGAGTAGGAGTAGTAGTAGCAATAGTAGGAGTAGGAGTAGTAGTAGTAGTGGCGGAAGTTGGAATAGGGGTACTAGTAGTTGAAGCAGTAGCAGTAGCAATAGCAGTAGCTGTATTAGTAGTCATTGTAGCAGTAGTAGTAGTGCTTGTAGTAGTAGTAGAAGTAGTAGTACTAGTATTAGTAGTGGTAGTAGTAGTAGTAGTTGTTGTAATAATAGCAGACGTAGTAGTTGTAGTAGTAGGAAAAGTAGTTGTAGAAGTAGTAGTAATAGTAGTAGCAGTAGTACTAGTAATAGTAGTTGTCATTGTGGCAGTAGCAGTAGTAGCAGTAGTAGTTGTAATAGCAGCAATAGTAATAGTTGTGGTTGCAATCGTAGGTGTGGAAGTAGTAGTAGGAGTTGGAGTAGGAGTAGTAGTGGTACTAGTAGTAGTAGTCCTAGTAGTAGTGGTAGTAGTAGTTGTTGCAGTAGCAGTAGTAGTAGTAGCAATAATAGTAGAAGTTGTAGAGTCGTAGCAGTAGCAATAGGAGAAGGAGTAGCTGTAGTAGTAGTAGTAGTAGTAGTAGTAGTAGTAGTAGTAGTAGTAGTAGTAGTAGTGGTTGTTGCAATAGAAGTAGTAGTAGTAGTAGAGTCTGTAGTAGTATTAGGAGCAGTAGTAGCAATAATAGCAGTAGAAGTATTAGTAGAATCAACATTTGTAATTGTAGTAGTTTTAGTGGTAGTTGTAGTAGTAGTAGAAGTAGCAGCAATAGTAGTAGTAGTTGTTGTTGCAGGAGTAGTAGTTGTAGTCATAATAGTAGTAGCAGTAGTAGTTATATCGGTAGTAGTAGTTGGAGAAGTTGTTTTGGTAGTAGTAGTAGTAGTAGTATAAGTGGTCGTAGTAGGAGAAGTGGTTGTAGTAGTACTAGTAGCAGTACATCAGTAGTAAGTGTAGTAGTAGCTGAAGTAGGAAGAGCAGGGGCAGCAGAAGTAGAAGTACTAATCATAGTCAAAGTAGTAGTAGTAGCGGCAGAAGTTGTAATAGTAATGTACATAGCAGTAGTTGTAGAAGCTATTGTACAAGTTGTCGTAGTTGTAGTAATAGCAATTGTAGCAATAGTAGTAGCAGTTGTAGTAGTAGCAAAAGTAGTAGTAGCAGCACTAGTTGTAGAAGTTGCAGAAGTAGTTGCAATTATAGAAGTAGTAGGAGAAGTAGTAGGAGTAGCAGAAGCAGCAACTGAAGTAGTACCAACAGTAGTAGTAGGAGGAGGAGTAGTAGAAGCCGAAGTGGAAATGGTAGTAGTATAAGTAGTAGTTGTGGGGGTAGTCATGGTAGTAATAGTGGTAGTAGTAGGAGTAGCAGTAGCTGTATTATTATTATTATTATTATTATTATTATTATTATTAGTAGTAGTAGTAGTAGTAGTAGTAGTAGTAGTAGTAGTAGTAGTAGCGACTATAGTAATAGTAGTAGTACCTGCAGTAGTTGTACTAGTAGTTGCAATAATAGCAACAATAGTAGTAGTAGGAGTAGGATAGTAGCAGTCATAGTAGTAGTAGTAGTACCAGCAGCAGTAGTGGTAGTAGTAGAAGTTGCAACAGCTGTAGTAGTAGAAGTAGTAGTAGAGGAAGACACTATAGTAGTAGCAGTAGTAAGAGCAGTAGTAGTTATAGTAGTAGCTGTAGTAGTAGCAGTTATAGTAGTAGCTGAAGTAGTAGTAGTTGTATTAGCAGTAGCAGCAGCAACAACAGTAGTAGTAGGAGTAATAGTAGTAGTAGTAATAGTAGTAATTGTAGTAATTGTAGTAATAGTAGCTAAAATAGTAGTAATTGTAGTAGTAGTAGCAGTATTTATAGTAGTAATAGTAGCAGTTGTTGGAGTAGTAGTAATAGTAATTGTTGGAGTAGTAGCAGTATTTCTAGTAGTAATAGTAGTAGTTGTTGAAGTAGTAGTAGTACTAGTAGTAGCCATTGTAGTATTAGTAGCAGTAGTAGTAGTAGTAGTTGCAGTTGTAGGAGTAGTAGTACTAGTCATGGTAGTTGTAAAAGTATTGATAGTAGCCGAGTAGTAGTAGGAGTAGTTGTGGTCGCAGTTGTAATAGTAGTAGTAGTTCTCATAGTAGTCGCACTGGTAGTAGTAGTAGAGGTTGTAGCAGTAGTAGTATTAATACTAGTAGTTATTGTTGTTGTTAATATAAAAAAAGTTGCAGTTGTAGTAGGAGTAGGAGTAGTAGTAGAAGTAGTGGTAGTTGTACAATAGCAGCAGTAGCAGTAGTAGTAGTATTAGTAATAGTACTATTAGTAGTAGTAATTGCCATTGTTGTAGTAGCAGTTGTACTAGTAATAGAAGTATTAATTGTAATAGTAGTAGTAGCAATAGTAGTGGTGGTAGTAGTAGTAGTGGTAGTGAAAGTAGGAGTAGTAGGAGTGGTAGTCGGAATTGGTGTTGGTGTTGTAGCAGTCGGAGTACAAGTAGTAGTAGTAGCAGTTGGTGTTGTTGTAGTAGTAGGCGTGGCAGTAGTTGTAATAGCAGAAGTAGTAGTTGGAGTATTAGTAGTAGTAGTAGGAGTCTTAGTAACAGTAGTAGTGGTAGTTGCAGTCGGAGTAGGAGAAGGAGTAGTTGAAGTAGGAGTAGTAGTAGTAGTAGTCATAGTAGTAATAGTTGTAGGAGTATACGCAGAAGTAGTAGTTGTAGGAGTAATAGTAGTAGTAGCAGTAGAAGTAGTAGTAGCAATAGTTGCAGTCGTAGTAGTATTAGTAGTGGTGGTAGTAGTAGTAGTAGCAACAGTAGTATTAGTGTAGTAGTAGTCATCATAGTAGTAGCATATCTGCGACAATCGCATCCTAAAAGTAGTAGAAGCAGTAGCTGTAGTAGCAGGAGTATCAATAGCAGCAACAGCAGTAGTCATAGAAGAAGTAGTTATAGGAGTAGAAGTAGTAGTAGTAGTAGCAGTAGTAGTAACAGAAGTAGTAGCAGCAGTAGTAGCAGAAGTAGATATAATAGTAGTAGTAGTAGTCGTTGTAGGAGTAGTGCTAGTAGTAATAGCAATAGTAGTCATATAGTTGTCGCAGTAGCCGTAGTTATAGTAGAAGTAGTAGTAGCAATAGTCGTAGTAGTAGAAGTTATAGAAGTAATAGCAGCAGTAATAGTAGTAGTATTATTAGTAGTGGTGGCGGCATTAGTTGAAGCAAGTAACCGTAGCATAGCAGTACAGCAGGCGTAGTAGTATAAGAAGTATAGTAGCAGCAACAGTAAGCAGTAGTAGTAGTAGTAGTAGTTAGTAGAGGAGGAGGAGGAGGAGGAGTACTAGTAGTAGTAGAAGTAGCAGCAACAGCAGCAGTAGTAGTAGTAGAAGTAGCAGCAATAGGAGTAGTATAAGTAATAGTAGTAGTAGTAGTAGCAGCAACAGCAGCAGTAGTAGCAGTAGCAGTAGTAGTAGTAGGAGGAGGAGGAGGAGTAGTACTAGTAGTAGTAGTAGTAGAAGTAGTTGTTGTGGTCGTAGGAGCAGTAGTAGTAGTAATAATAGTGTAAGTAATGGTGGTAGTATTAGTAGAAGCAGTTGTTGTAGTAGTGGTAGTAGTAGTAGCAGTTGTAGTGATAGAAGTAGCAGCAGTAGTTGCATTAGTAATAGTAGTGGTTGTCGGAGTCATAGTAGTAGTAGTTGTAGTAGTGGCAACAGTGGTAGTAGTAGTTGTAGTAATAGTAACAGTTGCAATAGTTGTAGTAGTTTTGTGGTAGCAGTAGATGTATTAGTGGTTGTAGAAATAGTAGTACTAGTAGAAGTAGTAATAGTAGTAGTAGTTGTTGTTGTTATTGTTGTAGTTGTAGTAGCAGTAGCAAAAGCGGGAGTGGCAACAGCAGTAGTAGTAGTAGCAGTAGCAATACTTGCGGTAGTAGTAGTATTTGCCATAGTAGTTGTAGTAGAAATAGTTGTAATAGTAGTAATAGTAGTAGTTGTTGTAGTAGTCATAGGAGTGGTAGTAGTAGTAGTTAGTAGCAGTGGTAGTAGTATTGGTAGTCGTAGTAGTAATAGTAGTTTTAGTAGTAATAGCAGGTGCAATAGTAGTACGATTTGGACTAGGAGTAGTAGTATTACTAGAAATAGTAATAGTATTGCTAGTAGTAGTAGTAGTAGCACAAGTAAGAGATAGAGTAGGTGTAGGTGCAGGAATAGAAGTAGTAGTAGTAGTAATATCAGCAGTAGTAATAGTATTAGTAGTAGGAGTTGTAGTGGTAGCGGCAGCTGCAATAGAAGCAGTAGCAATATTAGTTGCAGCAGAAGTAGTAGTAGTAGTATTAGTTGTAGCAGTAGTAATAGTAGTAGGAGTTTGGTTAGTTGTAGTAGTAGTAGTGTTATGAGTAGTAGTTGTAGTAGCAGGAGGTAGAGTTGAAGGAGGAGGAGTAGTAGTAGTAGCAGTTGTAGTAGTGGTTGTAGTAGCAGCAGAAGTAGTAGTTATAGTAGTAGAAGTAGTAGTAGTAGCTGTTATGGCAGTAGTAGCAGTTGTAGCAGCAAAAGTAGCTATAGCAGCAGTAGTAGTAGTCGTAGTAGTATTAGTAATAGTAGTATTAGTTGTAATAATAGCAGTTGTAGTAGTAGCAGTCATACCAGTAATAGAAGTAGTAGTCGTAATGGTAGCAGGAGGAGGAGGAGGAGGCGGAGTAGGAGTAGTAGTAGTATTAATAATAGGAGTAGTAATAGTCGTAGCAGCAATAGGAGTAGTAGTAGGAATAGTTGTATATGTAGGATTAGTAGTCGGAGTGCAAGTTGTAGTGGTAGTAGTAGGAGGAGGAGTAGAAGTAGTTGTTGTAGGTGTAGTAGTAGGCGTAGCTGTAGCAGTAGCAGTAATAGCAGTAGTAGTTGGAGTATTAGTAATAGTAGTAGTGGTAGTTGCAGTCGGACTTGGAGTAGGAGTAGTAGTAGCAGTAGTTATAGTAGTTATAGTTGGAGTAGAAACAGAAGTAGTAGTAGCAATAATAGGAGTCAAAGTACCAGTAGCAGTAGTAGTTGTAGGAGTCATAGTTGTAATGATAGTAGTTGTTGTGGTGACAATAGTAGTTGTTCTTGTTGTACTAGCAGTAGCAGTAATTGTAGTAGTAGACATAGTAGTAGAAATAGTAGTCGTAATAGTGGTATTAGTAGTAGTTGTGGGAGTAATAGGAGCAATAATAGTAGCAGTTGTGGCAGTAATAGGAGTGGTTGTAGCAATAGTGGTAGCATCGTTTGCAGTTGTTGTACAAGCTGTAATCATAGTTGAAGTAGTAGCAGTAGTAGTAATAGTAGCAGAATAGTAGTAGTAGTAGTAGTAATAGCAGTAGTGGCAGTATTAGTAGCAAGAATAGGAGTAGTTGATGTAGATGGAGTTGCAACAGAAGTAGTAGATGCAGTAGCAGGAGTAGTTATTGCAGTTGGAGTTGCAGTAAAGGTAGTAGTAGTACTAGCAGTAGTATTACTATTATTTGGAGGAGTAGTAGTAGTAGTTGTTGTTGTTGTTGTTGTAGCTGTAGTAGTGGTAGTAGTAATAGTAGTAGTAGTAGTAGAAGAAGAAGAAGACGTATTAGCCATAGTAGCGATAGAAGTAGTAGTAGAAGTAGTAGTTGTCGTTGTACCAGTGTTAGTCGTAGTAGTAGCTGGTCTAAGAGTTATAGTAGCATCAGGAGCAACAGCAGCCGTAGCAGTAGAAGTAGTAGTAGTAGTCGAAGTAGCACTAGTTGCAGTAGTAGTAATAGCAATAGTAGTAGTACTAGTAGAAGTAGCTGTAGTAGAAGTCATATAAGTACTAGTAATAGTTGTAGCAGTGGTAGTAGTAGTAGCTAGAGTAGTAGTAATAGTAGCAGCAGTAGCAGTAGTAGTATTACAAGTAGTGGGGATAGTAGTAGAAGGAGGAGGAGTAGCAGAAGTACTAGTAGGGATAGTAGTAGGAGAAGGAGTTGGAGTTCGAGTAGTAATAGTAGTAGTATAGTGATAGTAGTAGTAATAGTAGTACTAGTAGGAGGAGCAGTAGAAGTTGTATTAGGTGTAGTAGTTCTAGTAGTAGTAGGAGTTGTAGTAATAGTAGTAGTGGTTGTTGTAGAGTAGTAGTAGCAGCAGCAGTAGTGGTAGTAGTAGTAGCAGTAAAAGTTGTAGTAGTAGCAATAGTTGTAGTTGTAGTTGCAGCATAGAAGTAGTAGTAGTAGCAATAGTAGTAGTAGTAGTAGTAGTAGTAGTAGTAGAAGTAGAGGTAGTAGTAGTTGTTGTTGTTGTTGTAGTAGTAGTAGTAGTAGTAAAAGTAGTAGTAGTAGTGGTAACAGTAGTAGTAGCATTAGTAGTGGTAGACGTAGAATTAGTAGTAGTACGAGTAGTGGTAGCAGAAGTAGTAGGAGTAGTAGTAGAAGTAGTAGTAGTAGTTGTAGTTATTGTAGTAGTAGTTGCACCTGTAGTAATAGCATAAGTAGTTGTAGTAATAGTATTAGTAGTAGTAGTAGCAATAGCATAAGTTGTAGTAGTAGTGTAGTAGTACTATTAGTAGTAGTGATAGTAGGCGGAGAAGTAGTAGTATTAGTATTAGTAGTACTATTAGTAGCAGTGATAGTGGTAGCAATAGTAGGATTAGGAGGAGTAGCCGTAGTAGTAGCAATTTAGGTTGTAGCAATAGTAACAGCAGCAGGAGAAGTATTAGTGGTATAAGAAGTATGAGCAGTGGTAGAAGAAATAGTGTAGTAGTAGTAGTAGAAGCAGTATTAGTAGTAATAGTAGCAGTAGTGGTAGTCATAGTAATAGTAGCAGTAACAGTAGTATTTGTAGTAGTTGTTGTAGTAGTAGTAGAAGCAGTAGTAGTAGTAACATGAGCAGTATAAGTAATAGTAGAGCATAAGTAATAGCAATAGTAGTTGTTGTTGTTGTAGTAGTAGTAGTAGCAGTAGTCGTAGTCGTAGCAATAGTAGTTCTCATAGTAGTAGTTGTAGGAGGAGGAAGAGTACTAGTAGTAGTCGTCATAGTGGCAAAAGTAGGAAAAGTAGAAGCAGTAGTAATGATAGAAGTAGTAGTTGCAGTAGTAGTAGTAGTAATAGTAGTAGTAGTAGTGGAAGAAGTGCTAGTAGTAGTAGTAGTAATTGGAGTAGTAGTAGTAGTAGTCATCGAAGGACGAGTAGTAGTAATAGCAGTAGTAATAGTTGCAGTAGTAGGAGTTGGAGGAGGGGTAGGGGTAGTAGTAGGAATAGGTGTAGGTGATGTTGTCATAGTCGTTGTAGTATTAGTAGCAGTAGTAGTAGTAGTAGCAACATAGTAGAAGCAATTGTAGTGGTAGTTGCTATTGTAGTGACAATAGCATTCAAAGTAGTACTAGTAGCCGAAGTAGCAACAGCAGTAACAGTAGCAGTAGTCGTTGTAGCAGTAATAGTGATAGTTGTAATAGTAGAAATAATAGTAGTAGTAGTAGTAGCAGATGTACTAGTTGAACTAGTAGCATTAGCAGCAATAGTCATCATAGTAGTAGTAACAGCATTAACAGTAGTAGCAACACTAGTAGTAGTAGCAGCAGTAATAGTTGCAATAGCAGTCGTAAAATTAGTAGTAGCAGTAGTAGTATTGTATTAGCAATATTAGTTTTAGTAGTATTGTTGTAGTAGTATTAGTTTTAGTAGTATTTATAGTCGTAGTAGTAGTAATAGTAGTAGCGGTACTAATAATAGTAGTAGTGGTAGTAGCAGTAGTTGCATTAGCACTAGTAGTAGTATTACCAATAGTAGCATTAACAGCGATAGCAGTAGCAGCAGTAGTAGTAGTAGAAATAGTAGTAGTAGTAGTTGTTGTTGTTGTTGTTGTTATAGTAGTAGTAGTAGTAGTAGTAGTAGTAGTAGTAGTAGTAGTAGTGTAATAGCTGTAGAAGTGGTAGCACTAGTAGAAGCGGCAAAAGAACTAGCAAAAGTAATACCAATAGTACTAGTAGTGGTAGTAGTAGATGCTGTAGCGTTAGTAGTGTAGTAGAAGTAGTAGTAATAATAGTTGTAGTTGGTGAAGTAGTGCTACTTGTAGTAGTAGCAACAACAACAACAGCAGCAGGAACAACAATAGCGGAAGTAGTAGTAATAATAATGTAGTACTTGAAGCAGCACTACTTATAGTAGTTGTGACAGTATTGGTAGGAGTAGTAGTAGTAGTATTACCAATGGCTGCAACAATAGTAGTAGTAGTAATAGCAGTCGTAGCAGCAACGGTCATAGTAGTAGTGATAAATGTAGAAACAATAGTAGGATTAGTAGCAATAGTAGTAGTAGTAGGTGAAGCAGTAGGAGTAGTAGTAGTAGTAGCCGTAGTTGCGATAGTAATAGTAGCGGCAAAAATAGTAGTAATAGTAGTGATAGAAGTTGGAGCTGCAGTAGTAGAAGTAGTAATAGTAGTAGAAGTAGGAGCTAGAGCTATAGCAGTAGTAGTGGCAACAGTAAAAGGAGAAGGAGTAGCGGTTGTAGTAATAGAAGTAGTAGTAGCATGAGAAGTAGTTGTAGTAGTTGTTGTTGTTGTAGAAGCAGCATTAGTAGTGGTAGTAGAAGTTGTAGTAGTTGTTGTTGTTGTAGCAGTAGTAGTTAACGGTAGTAATTGTAGCAGTAGTAATTGAAGTAGTAGCAGTAGGAGTAGTAGCAGTAGTAGTAGTCCTGTTGGGGGCAGTAGTAGTTGGAGCAGGAGCCGTAGCAGTAGTAGTAGCACTAGTAGTAGTAGCAGTTGTGCAAGAAGTGGAAGTGGTAGTATTAGTACTAGTAGTTATAGTGGTGGTGGTGGTGGTGGTAGTAGTAGTACTAGTAGCAATAGTAGTATTAGTAGCAGTAGTACTAATAGTAGTAGTAGCAGCAACAACAACACTAGTTGGTGTTGTTCTAGGGGCAGTACTTGCAATAGTCAAAGTAGTAGTAGGGGTAGGAGTTGGAGTACGAGTAGTAGTAGGAGTGGTAGTAGTCGTAGTAGCACTAGTGGGAGTAGTCATAGTAGTAGTAGTGGGAGTAGAGGTAGTAGATGCAACAGTAGTTGTTGTAGTAGCAGCAGTAGCAGAAGTAGTAGTAGCAGCAGCAGTAATAGTAGTAGCAGTAGCAGCAGCTATACTAGTAGTAGTAGTAGGAGGAGGAGGAGGAGGAGGAGGAGGAGGAGTAGCAGTAGTAGTAGTATAAGTTGTAGCAATTGTAGCAGCAATAGTAGTAGTATTAGTTGTGGTAAAATAAGTAGTAGTAGTAGCAGTAGAAGTAGTAGGAGTTGCAATAGTAGTAATAATAGAAGTAGTAGAAGTAATATTAGAAGTAGGAATAGTAGTTGTAGTAGCAGTAGTAGTGGTTGAAGGATTAGTACATGTAGTAACAATAGTAGCAGCAGCAGCAGTAGTAGTAATAGTAAAAGCAGTTGGAGTAGTAGTAGAAGTAGTAGCAATAGTACTAGTTGTAGGTTAAGTAGTAGTAGTAGCAGTACATGTAGTTGTGGTAGTAGTTGTATTACTAGTAGTAGTAGTAGTAGCAGCTCTTGTAGTGGTTAGCAATCAAAGTAGTGGTACAAGTTGTAGAAATAGCAGTAGTAGTAGTAGCAGTGCAAGTACTGGTTGTGGTAGTCATAGTAGTAATAGGAGCAGGAGTAGTAGTAGTAGTAGAAGTAGTTGTAGCAGTAGTAGTACTAATAGTAGTAGTAGTAGTAATAGCAGTAGTATGAGGAGTGGTAGTCAGAGTAGCAATAGCAGCAGTAGTAGCAGCAGTAGTAATAGTAGTATTAGGAGTAGAAGTAGAAGTAGTAGGAGTAGTAGTAGTAGTAGCAGTAGTAATAGTAGTAGTATTAGAAGTAGTACTAGTAGTAGTAGTAGTGGCTGTAGGAGCAGTAATGGTACTAAAAGTAGTAGGAATGGTAGTAGTAGTAGTAGTAGCAATGGTAGTGCTAGTAGTAATAGTAGTAGTAACAGTAGTAGCAGCAGTTGTACTAGCAGTGGTAGTACTAGCACGTGTAGTAGTAGTAGTAGTTTCAGTAGCAATAATTGCCATAGGAGTAGTGCTAGTAGTAGTGGTGGTGGTGGTATTAGTTCTAGTGGTAGTAATAGTATTAGTAGGAAGAGTAGTAGTGGCAGTAGTAGTTGTAGAAGTTGTAGTAGTAGTAGTAGTAGTAGTAGTAGCAGTAGCAATAGTAGTGCTAGTTGTAATAGTGGTAGTAGTAGTGGTAGTATTGGCACGAGTAGTAGTAGTTCTACTAATAGTAGTAGTTTCAGTAGTAATAATAGTAGAAGTAGGAGTAGTGGTAGTAATAGTAGGAGTGGAAGTAGTAGTAGTAGTAGTAGTAGTAGTAGTAGTGGTAGCGGTAGTTGTAGTACTTGATGTGGTAGTAGTAGTTGTTGTAGTAGCTGTAGTAGTGGAAGTAGTAGTAGTAGTTGTTGTTGTTGTTGTTATTGTTGTAGTAGTAGTTGAAGTGCTACTGGTAGGAATCGTAGTACATGTAGTAGAAGTAGTGGTAGTAGTAGTAGTAGTAGTAGTAGTAGTAGTAGCAGTAGCGCTAGAAGTAGCAACAATAGTAGTAGTAACGATTGCTTTTGTAGTAGTAGTAACAGCAGCAGTACTAGTAGTAGTGTAGTTGTAGTAACAGTAGAAGCTGTAGGAGCAACTGTAGCAGTAGCAATAGTAGTTGTAGTAGAAGATGTAGTAGTACTAGTAGCAACAGGACCAACAGTTGGAGCAGCAGTAGGAGCAACAGCCACAGCAACAGTAGCAACAACAGTAGTAGTAGTAGTGCTAGAAATGGTATTAGTAGTAGTAGTAGGAGGAGGAGGAGTAGTAGTAGTAATAGTAGTAGTAGTCATAGCTGCAGTGGCAATGGTAGTAGTGGCAATAGAAGTTGTAATGGTAGTAGTAGCTATAGAAGTAGTAGTAGAAGTAGTAGTAGAAGTTGCACCAACAACAATAGTAGTGACAGTAGCAACAGTAGTAGTACTCGTAGCGGTAGTATCAACAGTCGTAGTAGTAGTAGCAATTGTAGTAGTAGCAGAAGTAGCAGTAGTTGTAGTAGTAGAATTTGTAGTAGAAGTAGTAGCAGTTATAGCAGCTGTAAGAGTAGTAGTAGTTGTTATTGTCATTACAGTAGTAGCAACAATAGCAGTAGTAGCAGTAGAAGTAGTAATATTAGTTGCAGTAGTAGTAGTTGTAGTAGTTGCAGTCGTAGTAGTAGTAGTTGTTGTAGTAGTAGTAGCAGTAGTAGTAGTCGTAGTAAGAGTAGCAGAAGTTATTGTTGTTGTTGTCGTAGCCGAAGTAGTAGTCGTAATAGCTGCTGCAGCAGCAGTAGTAGTTGTAGGAGTGTTAGGAGTAGTAGTAGTGCTTTGAATAGTGGTAGTAGTAGTAGAAGTAGTTGTAGTAGTAATTGTAGTTGTAGTAGCAATGGTACTAGGTGTAATAGTAGTTTTAGTAGTTGTAGAAGTAGTAGTAATAGTATTATTACTAGTAGTAGTAGTAGTTGTTGTTGTTGTAGCAGAGTAGTTGTAGTAGTAGTAGTAGCAGTAGTAGCAGGAGTAGCAATAGTAGGAGTAGTAGTAATAGTAGAAGTATTAGTAGTAGGAGAAGTAGTGTTAGCGGCAGTAGCTGTAATAGTAGCAGTATATGTGGTACCAACCGTAGTTGTAGTATCAGAAGTAGTAGCAGTAGCAGTAACAATAGTAGTAGTAGTAATGGTGGTAGCATTAGTAGCAGTAGTAGTAGTGGTTGCAGGAGTAGTAGTTGTAGCAGTTGTAAAAGGAGTAGTAGTAATAGTAGTAATAGCAGTAGTAGTTGTTGTAGCAGTTGTAGCAGTAACAACAATAATAGTAGGAGGAGATGGAGTAGTAGTTGTTGTTGTTATTGTAGGAGAAGTTGTAGCAGCAGTAGTAGTATTTGCAGCAGTATCACCAGTATTAGCAATCCCAGTAATAGTAGAATTCGTTGTAGTAGTAGTAGCACTGGTTGTATAAGCAGCAGTAGCAGTAGTAGTTGTAATCAAAGAATTAGCAGTAGTAGTAGTAGTTGTTGTAGAAGTAATAGTAGTCTCAGTAGCAGCAGTAGTAATTGTTGCAATTGTAGTAGCAACAATAGTAGTAGTAGCCATGGAAGACGTAATAGTAGTGGCAATAGTAGCGGTAATAGTAGCAATAGTAGTAGTTGCAGAAGTACCAGCAGCGGCAGTAGTACTACTTATACACCTATTCCTACTCTTGCAACTACTACTACTACTCCTGCTCCTACTACATCAACTACTACTACTACTCCTGCTCCTACTACATCAACTCCTAATTTTGCAGTTGTTGCAGCTGCTACAACAACTTCTACTACCACTACTGTTGCTGCTGCCGTTGCTACTATAACTACTGTTATTACTACTACTGCTATTACTATTACTACGAATACTACTACTACTCTATTACATCTACTACTACTTCTACTGCTACCATTACTACAACTACTACTACTATGACTACTACTACTCCTACTCCTACTCCAACTACTGTTACTACCACTACTACTACTACTACTCCTACTACTACTCCTACTCCTACTGTTACTACTACTATTACTACTGTTGCTACTACTACCCCTACTCCAACTCATACTACTAGTACTACTACTATTACTACTATTACTACAACAACTGTAACTATTACTACTAGAACAACTACTACGTCTACGAGTACTGTTACTACTACTACTGCTACTACAACTACAACTCCTTCCGCTATAGCTACGGCTACTACCACTACTACCCGTATTACAACCACTACTACTACTACTATTTCTATAACTACTACTATTATTGCTGCTACTAGTACTACTTTGACTACTACTCCTCTTACAATTGCTATGACTACTACTACTACGACAACAACTATTCCTGCTCCAACTCATACTACTACTGCTGCTGCTGCTACTGCTACTCCAACTCCAATTACTGGTACTACTCCTTCTACCCCTACTACCCCTACTCTGACAACTACTACTCCTATTACGACTACTACTATTACTGCTACTACTACTGCTACTACTACTACTACTACTACTACTACCACTATTTCAACTACTACTATTCGTCCAACTGCAACTACTACTACTCCAATTGTTATTGCTACTGCTACTCCTACTCCAACTCCTATTGCTACTAGTACTCCCACTACTACTACTACTGCTACTATTCCAACAACAACTACTACTACTACCACTATTTCAACTATTACTATTCGTGCAACTACCACTACTACTACTCCAATTGTTATTGCTACTGCTACTGCTACTCCAACTCCTATTGCTACTAGTAATCCCACTACTACTACTACTGCTACAACTGCTACTACTCCAACTACTACTACTACTTCTACTGCTCCTACTCCTCCTACTCATATTACTACTACTACTACAACAACTATGACTATTGCTACAACTACTACTACTCTTACTACTCCTACTCCGGCTACTACTGCTACTACTCTTACTCCTACTACTGCTACAACTACTCATACTCCTACTACTACAACTACAACTACTACTAACTACTACAAATCCTACTACTACTATTCCTATTCCTAATATTAATACTACGCGTAGTGCTCCTAATACTACTACAACTATTATTACTAATACTTCTATTGTTGCTACAACTACTACTATTACAACTTCTACTACTACTCCTACTCCTGTTCCTACTCCCACTACTACTACTACTACTCCTACTCGAATTGTTGTTGTTGCTACTACTATTACTTCAGCTACTGCTACTGCTACTACTTTTGTAACTACTGCTACTTCTATTCTTACTCTTATTCTAACTCCTCCTACTACTACTATAACTAATAATAGTACGACAACTACAACTGATGCTGCAACAACAAAAACAACAACTACTACTACTATTACCTCTACTCCTAATACTACTTCTACTACTACTACCACTGCTTCTACTACTACTACTACTACTGCCAGTACTACCGCTACTGCTGCTACTACTACGACAACCACCACCCGTACTACTACTGCTACTTCATCTACCATTATAACTCCTACTCCTACTACTCCTACTGCTGCTGCTCCTCCACCTACTACAACAACTACTACTCCTACTCCTACTCCTACGACAACTACCACTCCTACTCCAACTACAACTACAAGTATTACTACTACTCTACTACTACCACAATAACTACTACTACTATTACTACTACTACTACTGAAACTAATACTAAAACTACTACTTCAAGCACTACTACTATTGTTGTTGTTGCAGTTGCTACTACTACTACTACTACTACCGTACGCCTACTACTGTAACTACTACTACACCTACTACTACAACTACTTCCGCTACTATGACTACTAGTGCTACTACTCCTACTGTTGCTGCAACGACTCCTACTCCTACTCCCACTACTGCTACTACAACTACTACTCGTAATCCTACTCCAACTACTACTACTACAACTTCTACCACTAGTACTACTCTTGCTACTACTCCTGCTACTACTATTAGTACTACTACTGCTACTACTACTCCTACTCCTTCTACTGCTACTACTAGTACTACTACTACTACTACTACTTCTACTTCTACTCCTACTACACCTACTACTACTCCTTCTACTAGTACTACTAATACGACTTCTATTACTACTTCTACTCCAACTCCTACTACTACTACTACTATTACCAATACTACTATTACTTCTATTACTACTCCTATTACTGCTACTACTAGTACTACCACTAATACTACTCCTATTACTACAACTACTACTACTGCTGCTGCTAGTACAACAACTACTACTGCTCCTATTACTACTATTACTGCTACTAGTACTACTACTACAATTACTACTACCACTCATACTATTACTTCTACCACTACTGATACCAATACTACTACTACGACTTCAAATGCCAAAACTGCTACTACTACAATAACTACTACTTCTACTGTTGCTGCTGTTGCTGCTATTGCAACTGCAGCTACTGTTGCGATTACTGCTACTATTGCTGCTACTGCTGTAGTTGTTGTTGTTGCTGCTGCAGTCGCTATTGCTACAACTTCTGCTGCTGCTTCTACTACTACTACTGTTATTGCCACTAGTACTACTACTATTACTACTACTTATAGTACTACTACTACTACAAGAACAAGAACAACAACAATAACAACAACAACTACTGCTATTGCTACTGCTACAACTATTACTACTACTTCTACTACTACTACTACTACTACTGCAATAACACAACTACTACTTCTACTGCTACTACTGTAATAACACAACTACTACTTCTACTGCTAGTACTGTTGCTACTACTACTACTGCTACTATTACTACTCCTACTACCCCTACTACTACTACTACTACTATCTCTATTCCTTGTGCTAGTACTGCTACTACTGCTAATCCTACTACTATTGCCACGACTACTCCTACAACTTCCACTACTATAACTAGTATTGCTACTACTCCTATTAATACTACTTTTACCACTACTCCTACAACAACGACAACAACTACTACTGCTACTACTGCAATTGCTACTTCGACTACAACTACTACCGCTGCAACTATTGCTCCTACTGCTACTGCTACTGATACTACTACTACTGCTACTGCTACTACTATAAGACCTACTACTACGACTACTGCTACTACTATTTCAATTGCTAGTGCAACTACTACTACTACTTTTCCAAGTGCTACTACTACTACTACAACTACTACTTCTACTTTTTCTACTACTACTGCTACTTTTGCTACTACTGCTCATACTACAACAACTACTACTACTGCAACTATGACTTCTATTACTACTACTACTACTACAAATTTTGCAACTTCTATTACTACTTTAACTGATACAAGAACAACTACTACTATTGCTACTATAGCTCCTACTATTTCTACCGCTTCTACACCTATTACTAGCACTACTACGGCTACTACTACAACAACAAATACTACTACTACTACTACTACTACTTCTTCTTCTTCTACTACTACTACTACTACATCTACGAATACCCCTACTGCTACAGCTAATACTACTATTTCTACTACTTCTGCTACTACTATGGCTACTATTACTACTACTGCTGCTGCCACTACTACTACTCCAACTAATACTATGACTGCTACTGTAACTATTACTACTCCTATTACTACTACTACAACTACTACTCCGATTACTACTACTACCACTACTACTACTACAACAACTACTACAACTGTTGCTGCTACTACTAGTAGTTCTACTACTAGTACAACTACAACTAAAACTACTTCTACAACTGCAGCTACTACTGCTACTACTTCTATTACTACTACTGCTCAACTATTCCTGCTGCTAATCCTACTACAACAATTTCTATTCCTACTACTATTGCTACTACTACTGCTACTACTACTTCTACTCCAAATCCCATTACTACTACTACTCCTACTGCCACTACTACCCCTAATCCAACAATTACTATGCTAATTACAACAACAACAACAACTACTACTAGTTCTACTACTCCAACTACTACTACTACCACTACTTCCAGTACTACTAATCCTACTACTAGTCCCACTCCTAACCCTACTAGTACTACTACAACTTCTTCTCCTAATGGTACTACTACTATTATTACTACAACAACAACAACTACTAGTACTCCAGCTGCTACTACTACTCCTAGTACTACTAATACTACTACTACTACTAGTCCTAATACTCTTACTACAACTGCTACTACTACTACTATTGCTACTACAACAACTCCTACGACTACTACTACTCCTAACTCTCCCCCTACTACTACTACTACTGTTGCTGCTGCTCTTACTACTACTCCTATCGTTACTACAACTACTGCTACTACTACAAATGCAACTAATATTACTACTACAACTACTTGTCCTACTACAACAACTACTACAACAACTACTGCAGTTGTTGCTGCTACTACTACTTCAACCACTACTCTTACTCCTACTACTACTCCTCCTCCTACAACTACTACTACTGCTCCAACTCCTTCTAATGCTACTACTACTACAACAACTACTACTACTACTTCTACTTCTTCAACTATTTCTACTCAAACTCCAACAACTACCATTGTTACTACTAATAGTATGACTACTTCTTTTGCTACTACTACAACTACAACTCCTCTTATTACTGCTGCTGCTGCTGCTGCTATTGCTGCTACTAATACTAATACCACTTCTAGTAGTATGATGACTACTACTACTAATACTACTACAATTACCACAACCACTCATATTATTACTTCTAGTGCCACTACTACTACTACTTCTATTGCTACTACTACCACTACTCTTGATGTTGTTGCTGCAGCTGTTGCTGTGGCTACTGCAGCTTCTATTGCTGCTGCTGCTACTCCTACTACTACTATTTCAACTACTAGTACTACTACTACTACAACTACTACTACTATTGTTGCTACTGCTGCAACTACTACTACTTCTGCTACTACTACTCCTACTACTACTACTCCTTCTAGTACTACACCTACTCGTACAATTCGCAGCACTACTACTACTACTACTACTACTACTACTACTACTACTACTACTACTACAACTAATACTACTGCTATTGCTACTACTACTACTACTACTAATACTACTATTATTACTATTACTATTACAACAACTAATGGTACTACTGTTACTATTATTACCACTACAATTGCCTCTTCTACTACTACTCCTATTCCTACTCTTGCTACTGTTGCTACTACTCTTACTCGTACTACTACTACAACTACTCCTACTCCTACTACTGCAACTGCAACTACCACTATGTCTACTACTCTAACTACTCCTACTCCTACTCGAACTATTCCTTATCCAAATACTACTGATACTACTATTGCTACTACTACTATTGGTAATAATACTACTATAGTTATTGCTACAAGTATTATTACTACTTCCACTACTACTTCTACTCCTACTCCTACTCCAACTCCTACTCCAAATGCTACTACTACAACTTGTACCCCAACTACTACTACTGCTACTACTCCTACTACTACAAGGACTGCTACTTCCATGACAACTCTTACCCCCAACTCCTACAATTACTACTACAACTAACAATAGCACTAATAGAACTAAAGATGCTACTACTATTAGTACTACTACTACTATTACTACTACTATTATTACCACTACTCCTCCTATTACTACTTCTACTACTACTACTACTACTACTCCTCGCACTACTGCCACAACTACAAGTACTACTGCAACAACAACTACTACTAATACTACCAGTACTAGTACTTCAATTGCTAGTAGTCCTACTATTGCTATTACTACTCCTTCTACTCTTAATGCTACTTCAATTGCTAGTAGTCCTACTATTGCTATTACTACTCCTTCTACTCTTAATGCTACTACTACTACTACTACACCTACTCCTACTACAGCTACAACTACTTCTACTCCTAGTACTAGAACAACAACTTCTACTACTCCACTTGTACAACTGCTACTACTTGTGCTCCAACTTCAACAACTATTACTATTACTACTACTACAACTTCTACTACAACTACTATTACTACTTGTACTCCTACATCTGCTACTACTACTACTACTACTACTAATGTTGCTGTTGCTACCTCAACTACTGCTACTAGTACTACTACGACGACTGGTACTAATACTACTGCTGCTTCTACAACTACCACTACTAATATGACAACTACAGCTACCGTGATTGCGACTGCTATGATAATTACTACAGCTACTAGTACCACTGCTATTGCTACCACTACTACTATTACTACTACTACTTTTACCACTGCTAATGCTACTATTACTACTACTATAGCTGCTACTACTATTACTACTACTACAGCGGCTGCTATTCAAACTACTACTATAGCTACGATTGCTCCTGCAACTACTACTACGGCTACGATTGTAGGTGCAACTTCTACTACTACTATAAAAACTATTGCTACAACTACTACAACCACTACTGCTATTACTACTACTACAACAACAACAACAACAACAACAACAACAACTACTACTACTACTTTTAATACTACTTCTACTGTTACTACTACTACTACTACTTGTACTTGTTCTACGACTACTACTACTACAATTACAATTGCTGCTGCAGCTGCTGCTACTCTACAACTACTACTATTATTACTACTACTATTGCTAATACTTATACTACTACTAGTTTTGCGACTACTACTACCGCTACTACTACAGCTATGACTACTACTACTACGGATGCTACTACTGGTACTGCTACCACCACCACCACTACTACTACTTCTACTACGATAGCTACAGCTGCTACTATAGCCACAGCTACTACCACTACTACTCTAACTACTTCTACTACCACTGTAACTACTACTACTACTACTACTACTATTACTAATATTACTACTACTACTACTACTACTACTAAAACTGCAACAACTACTATTACTGTTGCTGCTTCTACTACTACCACTACCGCTATTGCTACAACTGTCGCTCTTGCTACTATTACCACTGCTAGTACAGCTTCCACTGCTACTACTACTACTAACAATAATATTAATACTTCTGCTACTACTACTGCTGCAACAACTATTACTATTGCTACTACTGCTACTACTTCTACTACTACTACCACCACCAGTACTACTACTACAACCAATTCGATTAGTTCTACTACTACTATCACTACTACTACTACTAAGACCACCACCACTACTACTACTACTACTGCTACTACTAATGCCACTACTACTACTACTACAATTGCTACCACTACTCCGATTACTACTAGCACTACTACTGCTTCCGCTACTCGAATTACTACTAGCATTGTTACTCCTACTACTACTAGAACTACTGCTGCTACTGTTGCTACGTCTGCTACTATAGTGAATACTGCCACTATTGCTACTACTAACACTACAACTATAGCTACCACAATTACTACAACAATTGCTACTATTTCTACTACTACTGTTACTACTACTGCTACTATTACTATAACTTCTACTACTACCACTACTACTACTACTACTACTACTACAACTACTACTACTACTGCTAATCCTACTACTATTATAATTCCAACTACTACTACTATTACTATTACTACTATTATTACTACTACTACTTCTACACACACTATTACAACAACTACTACTGCTTTTACTACTACTACTACTACTAATACTAATATTACTACTACTACTACTACTATTATTACTACTGCTACTTCTACTACTACTACTGTTACAACTACTGCCACTACTATTACTACTCCTCCTACTACAACTTCTACTACAATAACAAGTTCTACTACTTCTCCTGCTACCACTATTGCTTCTACTACTTCGGCTACTACTGCTAGTTCTATTATAACAACAACAACTACTACTACTACTACTGCTCCTATAGCAACTACTAATACTACTACTACTACTACTGCGGCTACCACTACTACTTCTACTACTACTACTACTACACCTACTACTACTACTACTATTATTATTAATTGTACTACTAGAAATAGTACTACTTCTACAACTACTTCTACTCCAACTACTACTACTACGTCTCCTACAACTACGACTACTGTGACTACTGCTTCTCCTACAACTACTACTACTACTATTGTTGCTGCTACAACTACTGCTACTACTAGTTCAACTACTTGTGCTACTTTTACTACTACTACTCCTCCTACTACAGCAGCAATTGCTACTACAACTACTACTATTAGTACAAGTCCTACGACTAGTACTAATACTACAATTACTACTGCTGCTACTACCACTAGTACTACTAGTACTATTATTACTATTACTATTGCTACTACTAGTATTTCTATTATTATTACTGCAACTACTACTTCTACTTTTACTACTACTATTACTACTGTGGCTACTACAACAACAACTACTACAGTGGCTACTACTACCGCTACTACAATTACTACTAATGCTACTTCTGCTACTCCTACAATTACTACTAATGCTACTTCTACTACTACTACTACAACTACTCCTAAAATAACAATTACTACTACTATTACAACTACTACTAGTACTACTACTATTACTATTACTACTGCTAGTGCTGTGACTACTAATACTACTACTACTACTACTACTTCTGCTATGGCTGCTGCTACTACTTCTACTGCTACTGCTTCTGCCACTACTACTACTACTACTACTACTACAGCTACTACAACACTACTACTACTACTTCTACTACAACTACCATTACTACTACCACTACTACTACTCCTGCTACAACTACTAATACTACTACTACTACTACTACTACTGCTACTCTTGCTGCAACTACTAATACTATTACTACAACTATGCTACTCCTAATACTACTACTACGACTACTACCACTTCTACTGCTACTGCTGCTACAACTTCTACTACTATGACTACTATTCCAACTACAGCTACTACTACTACTTCTTCTAATACTGCTGCTTCTGCTGCAGCCACTAATACTACTACCACTGCTACTAATCCTCCAACTAGTACTATTACGGCCACTATTGGCGCTAATGTACTATTACTACTGCTACTACTATTACAACAATAGCAACAACAACTACTACTACTACTAGTACTAGTACTACTAATACTACTACTACTACTACTACTACTATTACTTATACTACTGCTTCTTGTATTACTGCTACTACTACAACTATGACTAGTATTGTGATTATTACTATGACTGCAAGTGTTGCTGCTACTTTTGCTACTCCTATAGCAACAACAACAACAACAACAACAACAACTACTACTACTACTACTACTACTACCACCACTACTACTACTATTACTATTGCTACTACTTTTGCTATTTCCATTAATGCTACTACAATTGCTATTACTAAAACAACAACTACTACAACTAATGTAACTACCACTACTACTACAACTGCTACTACTATTACAACAACTTTTGCTACGATTGATGCTAGTACTGCTCCTACAAATTTTACTGCTACTACTTCTACTACTGCAACTACTGTTACTACTACTGCTATGACTACTACTACCACTAACTACTACAACTACTACTACTGCCGCAAGTACTACTACTAGTACTACTTCTACTACTGCTACAGCTTCTACTACTACTACCACTACAACTGCTACGACTATTACTACTGCAATTGCTACTATTACTTCTACTACTACTATACATACTACTACTATAGTAGTTGTTGTTACCACTAATTCTACAACTACTGCTACTACCACTATAACTTCTACTACTATAGATACTACTACTACCACTACTACTGTGACGACTGCTACTACTACTACTATTGCAACTAAGGCTGCTACTGTTACTGCTTGTACTGCTATTGCTATTGCTACTACCGCTACTACAGCTACTATGGTTGCAACCACTGCTATTACAAACTACCATGTTTGCAACAACTGCTATTACTACTACAACTATGACTACTTCTACTACTACTTCCACAACCACTACTACTACTACTACTACTGCTACAACTACTACTATTACTAGTACTACTATTACTACTACTGCAACTAATGGTACTACTTCTACTACAACAACAACAACAACTACTACTACTTCTACAACCATAATTATTACTACTACTACTGCTGCTCCTACAACTCCTACTATAGCTACTGCTACTACGGCTACTCCTACTGTTATAGCTAGTACTCCTACTATGACTACTACTACTACTACTACTACCACCACAACTATGACCACTGCTACTACTGCAACTACTACTACTACTATTGCTAATGCTATTACAACTACTTTTAATACTACTACATCTACGGCTAATGCTACTGCTACTACGACTATTACTTTTCATACTACTACTACTACTACTAGTACTACTTCTGCTACTACAACTTCTACAACTGCTGCGTTTGCTGCTATGACTTCTACTATTATTGCTACCGTTGCTACAGCTACTACTGCTATTGCAGTAAAGAATGCTACTACTACTACCATTGCTACTGTTGCTACTACTACCACTACTACGACTACTACTGTTGCTACTACTGCTACAACTACAACTATTATCACACTACAGCTGTTAGTGTTGTTGCTACTACTACTACTACTACTACTACTACTACTACTACTCCTCCTCCTGCTACTACAACTTCTGCTACTGCTGCTACGACTTCTACTACGAATTCTACTAATACTAATGCCTACTACTACTACTACTACTACAACTACTACAACTACTACTACTTCTACTATTGCTACCACTACAATTACTTATGCTACTATTTCTACTACTGCTACTGCTACTACTCCTACACCTACTACTATTGCTGCTGCTACTACTACTTTTCCTGCTACTAATACTACTACTACTACTACTACTACTACTATTGCTACTACTACTACTACTACTATTGTTGTTACTATTAATACTAGTACTAGTACTACTACAACTACTGTGGCTGGTTCTATTGCTACTATTATGACTACTAGTACTACTCCTGTTGCTGCTACTTCTTATCCTACTATAACTACTACCGCTTGTACAACTACTACTGCTATTGCTACTATTACTACTACTACTACGGCTCCTACTACCACTAATGCTACGGCTACTCCCTCAACTACTACTACTGCTACTAATACTACTAGTGCTTCTACAACTACCACTTCTAGTACGATAACTACTACCACTACTACTGTTATTGCTACCACGAATACTACTTCTACCGCTACAACTACTAGTACTTCTACAGCTACTATTGCTACTACTGCTAACGCTGCTCCTTCTACTACTACTGCTGCTTCTACTGATGCTACTATGACTGCTAATACTACTATTAATCCTACTACTGTTGCTACTACCATAGCTATAGCTACTGCTGTTACTACTACTACTATAATTACCACCGTTGCTACTACTGCTACTACTACTTCTTTTACTACTAATACTACTATCACTACTAATACTAGTACTCCTACTACTACTACCGTTGCTACTACTGCTACTTCTGCTACATCTAATCCTACTACTTCCCCTACTTTTTCGACTTTTGCGACTACTACTAATACGACAACTACAGCTTCTACAATAACTACTACAATTACTACCACCATGACTACAACTGCTACTGCCACTACTACTACTAATGCTGCTACTACTACTACTATTACTACTACTACTACTAATACTACTACTTGTACTACTACTTCTACAACTCCTACATCTACAACTACTAGCACCACTACTAATACTACTACTCCTCCTCCTCCTTGTACTACTACTACAATAACTACTACTACTGCTTTTCCTACTACTTCTACCACTGCTAATACTGCCACTTCTCATACAAATACTACTACTATGATTACTACTACAAAAATTGCTACTACTACTTCTATTACATCTACTACTACAACAACTAGTGGTAGTACTACCACTACTACTATTGCTACTGCTACTACGGCCACTATGACTGTTGCTTCTGCACTGCTACTTCTATTACCACTACTTCTAGTACTACTCCTCTTACTTCTACTACAACTATTACCACTATTGCTCTTGCCGCTACTATCGCTACTACTACTACCACTACTACTTGCGCTACTACTACTACTACTACTACAACAACTACAACATCTCATCCTACTATAACAATTACAAAGACTACAACTATGACAACTATTGCTACTACTACAACTACTACCTCTGCTTCACCTGCTATTGCTACTAATACATCTACTACTACAACAACTGCTACTTCTGCTACTAGTAGTACAACTACTACTACTACTTCCCATATTACCACAACGTCAGCTACTGCTACTGCTACTACTACTACTCCTATCAATATAGTACTACTTCTGCTTCTGCTACTACTACTACTACTAATACTACTGCTGCTGTTGCTACTGCAGCAACTATTACGGGTACTACTACTACTACTGCTACTACTACTACTACTTCTGCTACTACTACTGCTCCTACAGCTAATGCGGCTACTGGCACTCCCACTACTACTACTACAACCACTACTGCTACTACTATTGCTACCACTAATACTGCTACTACTACGACTACTACTTCAACTAGTACTATTACTGCAACTACAAGTACTACTACTTAATCTGTAACTACTACTACTCCTACTACAACAATTGCTACTACTGCTACTACTTCTCTAACTACTACTACTATTACTACTACTATAGCTACTGCCGCTACTGCTGCACCAGCAACTACTACTACTAAAACTAATACTTCTGAAACTATTGCTACTGCAATAATTATTGCTATCGCTACTACTGATGTTATTGTTACTACAAATGCTACTACCACAACAACTACTACCATAACCACTTTCGCTAGTTTTGTGACTATTATGACTACTACTACTACTATGACCACTACTACTATTACTGCTGCTACTACTGCTAATGCTATTACTACTAGAACTACATTTGCTACCACTAAACCTATTACTACTAGCACTACTACTGCTACTATTGTGACTACTGCTGCTGCTACTACTGCCGCTACTTATGATACTTGTACCACTACTTCCACTATTACTATTACTACTACTACTACTACTACTCCTGCTACTACAAGAACTACTACTGCTGCTACTATTAGTACTACTACTATAACTGCTACCACAACTAGTACTCTTACTATTACTACAACTACTCCTACTGCTACTATTGCTACAGCTACTGCTACTACTTCTGCTGCTACTGTAACTACTACCGCTACTACAATTACAATTACTACTACTACTACTACTACTTGTACTATTGCTATTATTACTACTACTACTATTATTATCAATGCGAATTCTACTACTGGTACTACTACTACTATTATTACTACTCTTACAACAACAACAACTACTAATACTATTATTACTCCTACTATTACTATAATTAATATTATTATCACTACTACTACTGCTACTACTACTTCTACTTGAACTACTACTAGTACTTGTACTTGTACTACTACTATTACTACAACAACAACAACAACTACTACTACTACTACTTCTACTACTATAATTACTATTACTACTACAACTACTACTACAACAACCACAACTACAACTTCTCCTACAATAACAACTTCTACTTCTTCTCCTACTACCACTATTGCTACTACTAATTCGGCTACTACTACTACTACAACAACTACTACTAATATTACAGCTACTACTACTACTACTCCTACTGCAACTAATAATACTACTACATCTTCTACTACTGCTATGGCTGCTACTACTATTTCTACTACTACTACTACTGCTACTGCTACTACTACTACTACTACTTCTACTACTACTACTACTACTACTGTTGCTGCTGCTGCTGTTGCTACTGCTGCTACGAATACTACCACCACCACTAGTACTATAATTACTACCACTACTACTAATAGTATTACTTCTATAACTTCTACAATAACTTCAAATGCCACTACTAGTACTTCCCCTACGTTTGTAACCACTACTACTACTACTTCTCCTACAACTACTAGTACTGCTACAGCTGCCATTGCTATAACTACTGCTACTGCCAGTACTATTACTACTACTGCTGTTGTTGCTACTGCTACTGCTACTACTAGTACTACTACTACTACCCAAACTACTATTACAAAAGCTACTGCTACTACTACTATTACTACAACTGCAATGGCTGCTACTGCTGCGGCTACTTCTACTACTATTACTGCTGCTGCTGTTGCTACTGTCACTACTTCAACAACTTCTACTACTGACACTACTACTGGTACCAAGACTTTCACTACTAATTGTACTACTACTGCTGTTGCTGCTGCTTTTGCTACTACTGCTACCACTACTATACTACTACTACTACTACATCTCCTCCAACTACTACTGGTACTACTATGACTGGCATTACTATTGCTACTGCTTCTACTTCTACTACTACTTGTACTATTGCAGTTACTTTTGATTTGACTACTACTACTAGTACTACCACCTCGACTACTACTACTACTAGTACTACTACTATCACTTTTGCTAGTGCTATAACTACCACTACTGCTGCTGCTGCTACTTCTGCTTTTGCTACAACTACTAGTAAGTATTAGAAGTAGTAAAACTAGTAGTAGTAGTAGTAGCAGCAGCAGCAGCAGCAGTAGTAGTAGTAATAGTAGTAATAGTAGTAATAGTAGTAGAAGTAGTAGTAGTTGTAGTAGTATTACAAGTAGTTATTATAGTAGTGTTGTTGAAGTTGCAGCAGTAGTAGTAGTAGTAGAGGTAGTCATAGTTGAAGTAGTTGCAGTAGTAGTAGTAGTAGCAAGAGGAGGAGGAGGAGGGGAAGTTCAGTAGTAGTTGTTATTGTTGTAGAAGTATAAGTTATAGTAGAAGTTGTAGAAGGTGGCATAGTAGTAGTAGTTGTTGTTGTTGTAGCAGTAGTAGCAGCAATAGTCGAAGTTATCATATTAGCAGTGGTAATGATAGTCTTAGTAGCAACAGTAGTAGCCTAAGTAGCAGTAGCAGCAGCAGCAGTAGCAGTAGTAGTAGTAGTAGTAGCAGCAGCTGAAGCAGTAGTAGTGGTAGTAGTAGTAATAATAGTAATAGTATAGTAGTAGCAGTAGCAGTAATAGTGGTAGTAGTAGTAGGAGAAGCAGTAGAAGGAGTAGTAGTAGTAGTAATAGTAGTAATAGTAGTAGTAGCAGTCATTGTAGTAGTAGTAGCAGGAGGCGTAGCAGTAGTGGTGGTGGTAGTAGTTGTAGTAGTATTTATAGTTGTGATAGCAGTAGTTGCAGCAAGGGCAGGAGTAGTAGTAGGAGGAGTAGCAACGATAGTTGTAGTGATAATAGTAGAAGTAGTTGTAGTAGCAATAGTAGAAGTAGTAGTAGTTATTCTAGTAGATGGGGTAGCAGAAGTAGTAGTAGTGGTAGTAGCTAGATTAGTAGTAGTGGCAATAGAAATAGTGTCAACAGTAATAGTAGTCATTGTGGCGATAGTTGTCATAGTTGAAGAAATAGTAGTAGTAACAGAAGGAGAATTAACTATATTAGTTGTGGTAGCAGTAGCACTAGTATTAGTAATAGCAATAATAGTTGTAGTTGTGGTAGTAGTAGTTGTAGTAGTAGTAGTAGTAGTAGTCATAGCTGTAATAGTAGTAGTATTAGAAGTAGTAATTATAGTTGAAGGGGCAGTAGTAGTAGTAGTAGTAGTAGGAGCAGCAGCAGTAGTATTGGTAATAGTAGTAATAACAGTAGTAGTAGTAGTAGCAATAGCATTAGTAGAGGCACTCATGGTAGTATTAGCAGATGTAGTAGCAGTAGTATAAGTAGTAGTTGTTGTTAAAAGAGGAGTAGTAGTAGTAGTAGTAGCTTTAATACTAGTAGCAGTAGTAGTAGTAGTAGTAGGAGAAGTTGTAAGAGTAGTAGTTGTAGCAGCAACAACAACAATAATGGTAGTTGCAGTAGTAGTAGTTATTGTTATTGTTGTAGTTGTAGTAGCAGCAGTTGTACTAGCAGCAATACGAATAGTATCAGTAGTAATGGTAGTAGTAGTAGCAGCAGTAGTAGAAGTAGTAGTAGGAGTTGTAGTAGGAGTTGTAATACAGTGGCAATAGTAGAAGTTGTAGTAGCAGCAGTAGTAGCAGCATCAACAATAGTATTTGTAGTAGCAATAACATTAGTAATAGTAGTAGGAGTAGTAGGAGTTACAGTAGTTGTTGTTGTAGTAGTTGTAGGAGTAGTCATAGTAGCAGTAGTAGTAGGACTAGTAGTAGGAGTAGTAGTAGTAGTACTAGCAGTAGTAGTAACAGTCATAGTAGCAGTGGCAGTAGTAGTGGTAGTAGGTGTAGTAGAAGTAGTAGTTATTGTTGTGTTGTAGTAGTACTAGTAGTAGTCGTGGTGGTGGTGGTAGTAGTAGTAGTAGTAGTAATTGCAACAGCAAGAGTAGTAGTAGTAGTAATAGTAGTAGCAGTGGCTGTAGTAGCTGTAGTTATAGCCTTTGTAGTACTAATATTAGTAGTGGCAATAGTAGTAGTCATACCAATTGTAGCAATAGTAGGAGATGTTGCATTATTAGGAGTAGTATTACGATGAGTAGCAATAACAGTAGTGGTCGTAGTAGTAGTAGTAGTAGTAGTAGTAGTAGTAGTAGTAGTAGTCATAGTAATAGTAGGAGTAGTAGTAGTTGTAGCGGTAGTAATCGTAGTAGAGATAGTAGTAGTTGAAGGAGTTGTAATAGCAGTAGTAGTAATAGTAGAACTTGTAGTTGTAGTTCTAGGAATAATAGTAGTTGTAGTAAGAGTACTAGGAGTAGGAGTAGTAGTAGTAAAATTAGTTGTAGCTGAAGTGGTAAAATTAGTTGTACTAGAATAGTAGTTGTAGCAGTTGTAGTTGGAGTAGTAACAGTAGTAGTAGTAGTAGTAGTAGCAACAGTAATAGTAGTAGCAGTAGTGGTACTAGTACTAGTAAATGTAGTAGCAGCAGCATAGTGCTAGTGGTAGTTGTAGTTATTGTTATTATTGTTGTTGTATTTTGTAGTTGTCGTTGTTGTAGTATTAGTAGTAGGAGTAGTAGTAGTAGTAGTAGTAGTGCTAGTAGCAGTAGTAGCAATAGAAGCAGAAGAAGCCATAGTTGTAGTAATAGGAGTAGTTATTATTGTCGTTGTAGCAGTAGTGGTAGTAGTAGCAGCAGAAGTAGTAGTAGTAGCAGTAGTAGTGGCAATAGTCATAGTAGTAATAGTAGCAGTAGTAGTCATTGTAGTTGTTGTAGTAGTTTTTGTAGTTGTAGAAGTAGTTGTTGTTGTAGCAGGAGTGGCAGTAGCAGCAGTAGAAGTAGTAGAAGTAGCAACAGTAGTAGTAGTCATTGTAGTAATTGCTATAGTAGTAGTAGTAGTAGAGGAAGTAGCAGTAATAGTTGTTGTAGTAGTAGTAGTAGTAATAGTAGTTGTAGTAGTATGAGTAGTGTACTAGTAGGAGCAATCGTTGCAGTAGAGGTAGTAATAATAGTAGTCCTAGAAGTAGTAGTCACTGTAGTAGTAGTAGCAGCAATAGTAGTAGTGGTAGTAGTAGTAGGAGTGGTAGTAGTTTCAATAGAAGTTGTAAGAGCTATACTAATAGTAGTAGTAGTAGTAGTAATAGCAATAGTAGTAGTTGTTGTAGTAGTAATAATAGTAGTAGCAGCAATAGTTGTAATAGTGGCTGTGGTAGTAGTAGTAGTAGTCGTAGTAGAAGTAGTCATAGTAATAACAGTAGTAGTTGTAGTGGAAATAGTAGTAGCAGCAGTAGGAGTACTAGTATAAGTAGTAGAAGGAGTAGTAGCAAGATTACAAGTAGTAAAAGTAGTAGTAGTCATAGTTGTAGTAGCAGTAGCAGTAATGCTTGTTGTAGTTATTGTTGTAGTAGTAGTAGTAGTGACAGTAGTAGTAGTAGTAGTAGTTATGGTGGTAGTAGCAACAGAAGTAGTAGTACTAGTAGTAGTTGTTGTTGTTGTTGTTGTCACAGTAGTAGTAGTTCTGGTAGTTTTAGTGGTAGTAGCATCTACAGTTATAGTAGTAGTCATAGTAGTAGTAGTAGCAGGAGTAATAGTAGTAGAAGTAGTAGTAGTAAAAGTAATAGTAGAAGTAGGAGTAGTAGTAGTTGCAGTAGTAGTAGTACTAGTAGTAGCAATAGTAGCAGTGGTAATATTTATTGCAGGAATAGTGTAATAGTGGTAGAAGTATTTGCAACAGTGGGAATAGCTGTAGTAGCAGGAGGAGGAGGAGGAGTAGTAGTAGTAGTGGTTATTATAGTAGTAGTTATAGTAGAAGTTGTAGTAGGAATAGTAATTGTAGTAGCACGAGTAGTAGTAGTAGAAGTACTAGTAGTTGTAGTAGTAGCACGAGTAATAGTAGTAGTAGTAGTAGTACTAGTAGTAGTTGTACTTGTAGTAGTAGTAGTAGGAGTAGTAATAGTAGCAGTATAGTAGTAGTAGTAGTAGTAATAGTACTAGTTGTAATCTTAGTAGCAGGAATTGGACTAGTTGTTGTAGAAGGAGTTACAACAGTAGTAGTAGTTACAATAGCAAGAGTAGTAAATGGAGTTTGAGTAGTAGTAGTAGGAGTAGGAGTTGGAGTTGTAGTTGTAGTGAAGGTTGTAGTAGTAGTGGCAGTAGTAGTAGTAGTTGTTGTAGCTGTAGTAGTGGTAGTAGTAGTAGTTGTTGTAGTAGTAGAAGTATTACCCATAGTAGTGGCAGATGTAGTAGTAGGAGTAGTAGTAGAAGTTGTTGAACCAGTATTAGTAGTAGAAATACGAGTAGTAGTAGTAGTAGCTATTGTAATAGTAGTAGGAGTAGTAGTAGTTGGTCTAAGAGTTACAGCATCATCAGGAGCAGCAGTAGGTGTAGTAGTAGACGTAGCACTAGTTGTAGTAGTAGAAGTACTAATAGTAGTAGATGTAGTAGAAGTAGCACTAGTAGTAGTCGTATAAGTAGTAGTAATAGAAGCAGCAGTAGCAGTAGTAGTATTACAAGTAGTAGGGATAGTAGTAGTAGTAGTAGTAGCAGAAGTAGTAGTAGGGATAGTAGTAGGATTAGTAGTTGGAGTTGGAGTGGTAGTAGTAGTAGTAATAGTAGTACTAGTAGGAGGAGGAGGAGGAGTAGTAGTAGGTGTAGTAGTTGTAGTAGTAGTTGTTGTTGTAGTAATAGTAGTAGTTGTTGTTGTTGCAGTGTAGAAGTGGCACAAGTTGTAGTGGTAGCAGTAGTAGTTGTAGTAGAAGAAATAGTACTAGTAATAGTTGCAGTGTAGTAGAAGTAGTAGCAGTAGCAGCAATAGTAGTAGCTAGTAGTAGTAGTAGTAGTAGTAGTAGTAGTAGTAGTCATTATTGTAGTAAAAGTAGCAGTAGGTGTAGTGGTAACAGTAGTAGCAGTTGTAGTAGTAGCCGAAGTTGAAGTAGTAGAAACACCAGTAGTAGTTGCAGAAGTAGTAGCAGCAGCAGTAGAAGTAGTAGTTGTTGTTGTTGTTGTGGTAGTTGTAATTGTAGTAGCAGCTGAAGCAGTCGTAGCTATGGCGGCAGTTGTAGCCATAGTAGTCATAGTAGCAATAGTAGTAGTAGTAGTAGTCAAAGTAGTTGTAGCTGAAGTAGTAGTAGTAGTATAGCAGTAATGGTAGGAGAAGTCGTAGTAGTAATATTAGTATTACTAATAGTAGCTGTGATAGAGGAAGCAACAGTAGGAATAGTAGGAGTAGCAGTAGTAGTAGTAACTAAGGTTGTAGCCATAGTAATAGTAGCGGGAGAAGTATTGATACCATTTCTACTACTACTACCAGGACTACTAGTACACATACTACTACAACTACTACTATGTATATTACTATTACAACTACTGCTGCTACATTGCTACTACCGCTACTACTTCTACAATGACTATGACTAGTACTTCTACTTCTGCTGCTCCTGCTGCTCCTGCTTCAGTTCCTATTGTGTAATTACTACTACTGCTGCTGCTACTACTACTACAACAACAACTGATACTACTACTACTACTAATATTGCTACTGCAACTTCAACTACTACTACTACTTGTCCTCCTACAAACTACTTATACTGCTGCTACTACTACCACAATAGAATCTCTGACTACTACTATCGCTATAACTACTACAACTACTACTACTGCTCCTGCTACTATGACTACTATTACAAATCATGCAACTACTGCTACTGCTGTCGCTACTACTATTGCTACTGTTACCGTTGCTTCTACAAGCACTACAACTACCACGACTACTGCTAGTACTACAAGTGTTGATTCTACTGCTAGTTCTACTGCTACTATGACTACTACTTCTACTACAACTATGGCTTCTGCTACTTCTCCTCCTACTACTACAACTATTGTGAATACTATTGTTAGTACTACTACTGCTACTACTACTATTACTACTACTGCTGCTGCTGCTGCTGGTACAACTTCTGTTGCTACTGCTACTACTACTATTACTACTGCTGCTGCTGCTACTACTATACTACTATAACTACAACAACAACTACTACTACTACTAATTCTACTACACCTACATATACTACTAATAATAGTACTGCTGCTACTGCTACTACTACTACTACTTTGACTACTTCTACTACAACTAATTCTACAACTACAATAGCTAGTACTACTTCCACTAGTGCTTCTACTATGACTCGAGCTACTACTGCTATGGTTGTTTCTACCAGTACTACTACTATTACTACTACTACTCCTTTTACTAATACAACTATTACTACTGCAATTACAGCTACTATAGCTACTATTCATACTACTTCTACCATTACAACTACTATCACAACTACTACCACTGTAACTGCTACTGCTACTATTGTTACTACTGCCACTACTACTACTTCTACATATGCTCCTACTTCTACTACTATTGCTTCTAATACTGCTGCAACTGCTATTACTACTACAACTACTACTTACGCTACTAATGCTACTGATACTAGTCCTACTACTACTACTACTATTTCTACTACTTCCTCATTAAGTACTACTACTATGACTTCTCCTCCTCCTCCTCCTCCTTCTACTACTACTTATCCAACCACGACTACTTTTGTAACCACTACTACTGCTAAAACTAATATTACTGCTACTGCTACGACTACGACTACTATTACAGCTGTTGCCACAACAATAACTACTACTACTGATACAATTGCTACTACGGCTGCTATAACTGCTGCTACTACTAAAACAACTACTACTATAATAACTACTGCTACTGCTACTACTTCTCCTACCACTCCTACTACTCTTGCTAATGTTGCTGCTACAACTACAACAACTACTACTACAATTACTACTACTGCTACAACAACTACTACTACTATTACTACGACTACAACAACAACTACAACTACTACTATGACTACTGCTACAACTACTACTGCTACAACTGCTATGGCTACTACTTCTTTCTCTCCAACTACTGTTACTACTGCTACTACTGCCAGTACTGCTACTACTACTACTAATACTACTACTACTACTATGACTCTGACTACTACTACTGTGGCTACTATTACTACCATAAGAACTACTTCTGTAGCTACTACTTCTGTTACTGCAGCCACTACTACTACTCCTATGACTATTATTAATACTACTACAACTACTACTACTATTATTGCTGCTGCTACTACTACTAGTCATAATAGTTGTGAAAGTAGTAGTAGTAGTAGTTGTTGTTGTTGTTGTAGTAGTAGAAATAGCCATAGTAGCTATAGAAGTAATAGTAGTAGTAGTGGCTGTAGTACTAATAGCAACAACAGTAGCCCAGTAGTTGTAGAAGAAGTATTAGTAGCATTAGTAATAAGAGTATTAGTAGTAGCAGTTGTGGTTGTAGTAGTGGTAGAAGTAGGAGTAGTAGTAATAGCAGGTGCTATAGTAGTAGGAGTAGGAGAAGTAGTAGTATAGGTAGGAGAAGTAGTAATAGTAGTAGTAGTAAGAGCAGTTGTAGTAGTAGTTGCAGTATTAGCAAAAGTAGTGGTAGTAGTAGTATTAGTAGTAATAGTAGTAGCAGAAGTGGTAGTAGTCGTAGTATTAGTAGTAGTAGTAGTACTAGCAGCTGTAGTAGTTGTAGTAGTAGTAGTAGTAGTAGTACTAGAAGTAGTAAAAGGAGAAGTTGTTTTTGAAGCTATAGCAGTAGTAGTTGTAGAAGTAGTAGCAGTAATAGTAGCAGAAGTCGCAGTTGCAGTTATTATAGTAGCAAAAATAGTAGTAGTAGTAATCATAGTAGTAATTGTAGCAGCAATAGTGGTAGTAGTAGTAGTAGTAGTAGTAGTAGTAGTAGTAGTAGTAGCAGTAGTAATAGTTGCAAAACTAGTGGTTGTAGTAGTAGTAGTAGTAGTAGAAATAGACGTAGTAGCTATAGAAGTAGTAGCAGTAGTTGTTGTTGTAGTAGAAGTAGTGGTTGTAGTACTAATAGCAGCAAAAGTAGCGGTAGTAGTTGTAGAAGAAGTAGTAGTAGCATTAGTAGTAGGAGTATTAGTAGTAGCAATTGCGGTTGTAGTGGCAGTAGAAGTAGGAGGAGTAGTAGTAGTAGCAGGTGCTATAGTAGTAGGAGTATGAGAAGTAGTATTATAGGTAGTAGCAGCAGTAATAGTAGTAGAAATGGTAGCAGTACTAGCAGAAGTAACAGTAGTTATAGTAGTAGTAGTAATAGTAGCGAAAGTAGCAACAATAGTTGTAGTCATAGTAATAGTAGCAGTAGCCGTAGTTGTAGTAGAACTAGTAGTAGTAGGAGAAGTCATAGTAGTTGTAGTAGTAGGAGTAGTAGTAGTAGCAGCAGTAGTAACAGTAGCAGAAGTAAAAGTATTAGTAGTGGTAGTAGCAGCAGTAGTAGTAGCAGTAGCAGAAGTAGTAGTAGTAGTAGTTGTTGTTGTTGTAGCAATAGTCATAGTAGTAGTAGTAGTGATAGCAGCCATAGTAGCAATAGAAGCAGCAGCAATAGTAGTAGTATCAGAAGTAGTAGTAGAAGCAATAATATCTATGTAGTAGGCACAATATTAGTAGTAGTAGAAGCAGTAGCAGGTGGAGTAGTAGTAGTAGAAGCTATTGTAGCGCTAGTAGAAGTAGGAGTGGTAGTAATTGTTGGAGCAATAGTAGAAGTAGTAGGAGTAGCAGCCGTAGCAGTAGAAGTATAAGTAGTTGTAGTAGCAGCAGTAGTAGGAGTATTTGTAGTAGTGGTAGTGGTTGTCGTAGTAGTATTAGTTGGAGTAGTAGCAGTTGTAGTAGTAATACTAGAAGCAGCAGTAGTAGTAGTAGCCAGAGTAGTACTTGTAGTAGTAGTAGCTGTCATAGTAGAAGTAGTAGTAGTAGTAGAAGGAGCAGTTTCTATAGTAGTAGGAGTAGCGGTTGCAGTTGCAGTAGTAGAATTGGTAGCAGTAGCATTAGTAGTAGGAGTATCATTAGTAAAAATAATAGCAGTTGTAGCAGTAGTAGTAGGAGTAGTAGCTGTAATGGTAAGCGTACGAGTAGAGGAAATAGTAGCAGTAGTTATAGTAGTAGGAGTTGTAGTAGTTGTTATTGTAGTAGTAGCAGCAGCTGTTGTAGAAGTAGTAGCAACAGTTGTTGCAGTAGTTGAAGTAGCAATAGTTGAAGTAGAAGTAATCATAGTAGGAGAAGTAGTAGTAGTAGTAGAAAAAGTAGTCATAGTAGTAGTGCCAGTAGTACTTATAGTAGTAGTAGTAGTAGTAGTAGTAGTAGTAGTAGTAGTATTAGTAATAGTAGTAGAAATAGTAGTCATAGCAGTAGTAGCTGACGTAGTATTAGTAGTAGTTATTGTTGTAGCAATAGTTGTAGTAGTAGTAGTAGTGGTAGAAGCTATAGTAGTAGTAGTAGTAGCAGTAGTAGCAGTTGTATCAGTAGTAGTAACAGAAGTAGTGATTACAATAGTAATAGGCCTTGTATTAGCTATAGTAGTACAAGTTATAGTAGTAGTAGCAGTAGTAGCAATAGTAACAGTTACAGTTATAGTGGTAGGAGTAGTAGTAGCACTAGCAGCAGTTGTGCTAGTTATAGCAGTAGTTGTTGTCGTTGTAGCAATAATAATAGTAGTAGCAGTAGCAGAAGTAGTACTAATAGCAATAGCAGTAATAGTAGTAGCAGAAGTTATAGTAGTAGTAGTAGTAGTAGTAGTAGTAGTAGCAGCAGCAACAGCAGCAGTTGTGCTAGTAATAGCAGTAGTTGTTGTCGTTGTAGCAGTAATAGTAGTAGTAGTAGCAGAAGTAGTAGTAATAGCAGTAGTAGTAATAGTAGTAGCAGAAGTTATAGTAGTAGTAGTAGTAGTAGTAGTAGTAGTAGTAGTAATAGTAGTAGTAGTAGTAGCAGTAGTAGTAATAGTAGTAGCAGCAGGTTTAGTAGAATTAGCAGTAGCAATAGTAGTCATAGCAGTAGTAATTGTAGTAGTATAAGTTATAATAGAAGTAATTGTAGTAGAAGTAGCAGTAGTAGAGGTCGTCGTAGCAGCAACAGTAGTAGTAGCAGTAGAAGCACCAGTAGTAGTAGTAAGCAGTAGTACTAGCAGGAGTTGTACTAGTTGCAGTAGTAAAGATAGTTGTAGTGCTACTACTTGTTGTAGTAGTGATAGTGGTAGCAGCAGTAATATTTGTAGGAGTAGTAGCAGTAGTAGCAGCTGTAGTAATAGTAGTGGAAGAAGTATTAGTTGTAGCAGTAGTAATCATTGTTGTAGAAGATGTGGTGTAGCAGCAGTAGTAGTAGTACTAGTAGTAGTGGTAGTCGTAATAACAGTTGGAGCACTAGTTGTTTCAGTAGTTGTTGTTGTAGCAGTAGCAGCAGCAGTAGTCGTAATAACAGGAGTAGTAGAAGTAATACTAGTAATAGTAGCAGTATCGATACTAGTTGTAGTAGTTGTTGTAGTGGCAGTAGTAGCAATAGTGGTAGTAGCAGTAGTAGTAGTAGTAGTAGTATTTGTAATAGTAGAAATAGCAGAAGTAGAAGAAGTAGTTATAATAGTTATAATAATAATAGTAGTAGTAGTAGTAGTAGGATTAGTAGTAGTAGTAGTGTAGTAGTAGTAGTAGTAGTAATAGGAGTAATAGTAGTAGTAGTAGTAGCAAAAGGAGTAGCAGTAGTAAAAGCAGCACTAGTAGTTGTAGTTGTTGTAGTAGTAGCAGTAGTAGTAGGAGTCGGAGTTATAGTACGAATTGGTGTAGCAGACGGTGTAGTAGAAGGTGTAGTATTAGGTGTAGCAGTAGTCGTAGTAGTAGTAGTAGGAGCAATTGTAGTGGCAGTAGTTATGGTAGGAGCAACAACAGTCGTAGTAGTGGTAGTAGTTGTGGTAGCGGCAACAGAAGTTGTAGTAGTAGTAGCAGTAGCAGTAGCCGTTGTAGCGGTAATAGTAGTAGTAGCAATATTAGCGGTAGCCACAACAATAGTAGTAGTAGTAGAAGTAGTAGTGGCAATAGTAGTAGCAGAAGTAGTAGTAATATTGTTAGTATTAGTAATAGCAGTATTGGTAATAATAGTGTTATAATAGTAGTATTAGTTGTAGTAGTATTTATAGTAGCAGAAGTAGTAGTAGTTCTAGTTGTAGTTGTGGTAGTAGTTGTTGTAGTAGTTGGAGCAGTAGTAGTAGTTGTTGGAGTTGTGGTTGTAGGACTAGTAGTACAAGTTGCAAAAATAGTAGTAGTTGTAGTAGTGGTTGTAATGGTAATGGGAGACATAGTAGTAGTTGTAGTAATCGCAGTAGCAGCCGTAGTGTTAGTAGTACCAGTACTATTAGTACTATTAGTACTATTAGTACCAGTACTAGTAGTAGTAGTAGTAGTAGCAGCTGTAGTAGTCGTTGTAGTTGTTGCCATGGTAGTAGTCGTAATCATAGCAGTAGTAGCCGCAGTGGTAGAATTAGCGGTTGTAGCAGTCGTAGTAGTTGTAGTAGAAGTAGTAGCAGCAGCAATAGGAGGAGAAGTAGTAGTAGATGTAGTAGTAGTCATTGTTGTAATAGTAGTAGTAGTAGGAACACTAGATGTAGAAGTAGTAGCAACTATAGTATTAGTTGGAGTAGCAGTAGTAGTAGTAGCCGAAGTAGTAGCAGTAGTAACAGTAGTAGGAGGAGTCATAGTTGTAGCAAAAATATTAGTAGTAGTAGTTGTAGTTGTATTTTTAGTAGCAACAGTAGCAGTAGTTGTAGTAGCAACAGTAGTAGTACTAGCTATAGTAGTAGCAATTATTTTAGCGGTAGTAGTAGTAGTGGCAACAATAGCAACAATAGTAATGTAGGAGTAGTAATAGCAGTAGTATTAGCAATAGTAGCAGTCGTAGTAATAGTAGTTGTAGCCGTAGCAGTAGTCATTGTAGCAGTAGGAGTTGCTGTTGTAATATTATTAGCAATAATTGTGGTAGTAGTAGTAGAAGTGGCAGTAGTAGGAGAAGCAATATAGGCTGTATTATTAGTAGTAGCAGCAGTTGGAGCGATAATGGTAGTAGCAGTTGTAGCAGTAGTTCCAGTAGTAGTAGCAGTAGTAGAAGCAATTGCGTCTGTTGCAGCAGTAGCGGTAGCAGTGGTAGTAGTAGTAGTAGTAGTAGTGGCAGTAGTTGCCATTGTAGTACTTGTAGTATTAGTACTAGGAGTAGTAGTAGCAGTAGTAACACTAGCAGTAGTAGTTGTGTAGTAGTAGCAGTAGTAGTGGTGGCCGTAGTAATAGAAGTAGTAGTAGCAGAAGTAGCGATAATAGTAGGAGGAGGAGAAGCAGCAGCAGCAGCAGTAGTAGTAGTACTACCAGTAACAGTAGTTGCAGTCGTAGCAGTAGTAGAGCAAGTAGTAGTAGTAGGAAAAGTAGTAGTTGTTGTTATCATAGGGGAAGTGGAAGTAGTAGTAGTAGTAGTAAAAGTCATTGTAGTAGTAGAAGTTATAGTAGTAGTACTAGTAGTAGCAATAGTTGTAAAAGTAGCTGTAGTGGTAGTAGTAGTAGTTGCAGAAGCAGCAGTAGTAGTAATAGTAGTAGTGGCAGAAGCAAATTTTATAGTAGTTACAGTAGTAGTAGTAATAGTATTAGCAGCAGCAGCAGCAGTAGTTGTAGTAATTATTGTAGTTGTCGGAGGAGTAATAGTGTAGTAGCAAAAGTAGCAGTAGCAATAGAAGTAGTAGTAGGAGAAATATTACTAGTATTAGTATCAACAACAATAACAGTAGCATTAGTAGTAGCAGTAGCATCAATAATAATAGTAGTACTAGCAGTGATAGAGTAGTAGTAGTAGTAAAAGTCGTAGTAGTTGTCGTAGTACTAGTAGTAGTAAAAGTCATAGTAGTAGTAGTAGTATTTATAGTAGTAGTACTAGCAGCAGCAGAAGTTGTAAAAGTAGTAGTAGTAGTAGCTGCAATTGCAGTAGAAACATTAATAGAAGTAGTACTAGTAATCGTAGTGGTGGCAAAGTCAATATTTGCAGTAGTGGTAGTTGTAGTAGTAATAGTATTAGCAGCAGCGACAGTAGTAGTAGTAGTGGCAATAGTAGCAGCAATAGTAGTTGCAGTCGAAGAAGCAGTTGTGTAGTAGCCATAGTAGCAGTAGCATTAGTATTAGAAGTAGGAGAAATAGTAGTAGTAATAGTAGCAACATCAACAATAACAACATTAACAGTAGTAGCAGTACTAGCAACAACTACAATCGTAGTACTAAAAGTGGTAATAGGAGTATTTGTGGGAGTATTAGTAGCCGCTGTTATAGTAGTAGTAGTAGTGCTAGCAGTAGTAGTCCTGTAGTAGTAGCAGTAATAGTAGCACTTGCAGTACTAGTAGCAGCAGTAGTAGGAGCAGTAGTAACAATAGTAGTGGCAAGAGTAGTAGCAGTATCGCTAGTAGTATTAGTAGTAGCAGTAGTAATAGCAATAGTAGTAGTAGCAGTCATAGCAATATAGTAGTAAAAGTAGAAGAAGTAGTAGTAGTAATAGTAGTAATAGAAGTAGTAGCAGTAGTAGTAGCAGTAGTAGGAGTTGCAGTAGCAGCAACAGCAGGAGAAGTAGTATGAGTAGTTCTATTAGTAATAGTAGCAGCAATAGTAGCTGTAACAGAAGTAAAAGTTGTAGTAGTATTAGTAATAGTAGTAGTTGTAGTAGTAGTCGTAATAGCAGCAGTAGTAGTAGTAGTAGTAGAAGTTTTAATAGTCGTAGTCCTATTAGTAGTAGCAGCAATAACTGCAATAGCAGTAGTAGTAGTAGGAGGAGGAGTAGAAGTAATAGTAGCAATAGTAACAGAGGTAGTAGTAGTAGAAGCAGCAACAGTAGCAAAAGCAGAAGTAGTAGCTATTGCTGTCATAGTAGTAGTAGTAATTGTTATTGTTGTAATTGTTTTCATGGTAGTAGTAGTAGTAGTAGTATCAAAAATAGTAGTATTCGAAGTAGTAGTAGAAAAGGTAGTAGTAGTAGAAATAATAGTAGTAATAGTTGCAGTAGTAGTAGTAGCAGTAGTAGTAGTAGTAGCAGCAGTAGTAGTAGTATTAGTAGCAGAAGTAGTAGCAACAACAGTAGTAATAGCAGTAGTAGTAGTCGTTGAAGTGGAAGAAGTAGTGGATGTAGTAGTAGAAGTAGTAAAAGTAGTAGTAGTTGTAGTCACTGTAGTTGCAGAAGTAGTAGTAGTAGCAATAGTAGTAGTGTTAGTAGAAGAAGATGTTACAACAGCTATAGCAGTATTTGGAGGAGAAGACGTAGTAGTAGTAGCAGCAACAGTAGTAGTAGTAGTAGTCGTTGGAGTAGCAGTATTAGCAGTAGTCGTAGCAATTGTAGCTGTTGCAGCCGCAACAGTACCAATAGTAGTAGTAGTAGTATTAGTAGTAGTATTGGTAGTTGTTGCTATAGTAGCCGTAGTAGTATTAGAATTAGTAGTAGTAGTAGGAGCAGTGGAGGTAGCAGTAGTAGTAGCAGTAGTAGTAGCCTCTATAGTAATATAAGTCATAGTAGCGGTAGTAATTATAGTAGTAGTAGCAACAATAGTAGCAGTAGTAGCGACATTTGCAGTAGTAGATGTAGCAGGAGTAATAGCAGTTGTAGTAGTAGTAGCTATAGTTGTAGTGGTAACAGTAGTAGCAGCAGTAATAGTAGTTGGTGAAGTAGTAGCAGTTGTTATTGTATGAGAAGTAGTAGTAGTATTAGTAGTTATAATAGTAGTTATAATAGTACTACTAGTAGTAGCAATAGTTGTAAAAGTAGTTGTAGTAGTAACAGTAGCAATAGTTGCAGTAGTAGCAGTTGTAGAAACAATAGCAGTAGAAGCATAAGTAGTTACATTAGTTGTAATAGTATTAGTAGTAGTAGCAATAATAGCAATAGTAGTAGTAATAGTGCTAGTAGTAGCAACAGCAGTAGTAGCAGTGGTAGCAGCAGCTGTAGAAGCAATAGCAATAGTAATAGTTGTAGGAGAAGTCATAGTAGTAGTAGTAGTGGTAGTGACAATAATAACAATAATAGTAGTAGTAGTACTAGTCGCAGGAGCAGCAATAACAAGAATAGCTGTAGTAATATGGGTAGGAGTATTAGTAGTTGTATTAGTAGCCACAGTAGTAGTACTACTACTACTACTAGTTGTTGTTGTAGTAGTAGTAGTAGTATTAGAAGTAGTAGGAGTAGAAGCAGGAGTGGTAGCAGTAGTAGTAGCAGTAGTAGTGGAAGTAACAGTCGCAGTAGTAGCAATAGTAGCTATAGTTGCAGCAGTAGCAGTAGTATTAGTAGTAGTATTAGATGTAGTAGTAGTATTAGTTGTAAATGTGGTAGCAATAGTAGCAGCTATGGTAATAAAAATAATATTTGTAGTTGTAGAAGTAGTTGTAGTAGTAGTAGTATTATTAGCAATTATCGCAGTAAAGTACTATTAGTAGTAGTAGTAATAGCAATAGTAGTAGCATTAGCAGTAGTAGCAGTAGCAGCAATCGTAGCAATTGTTGTAGTAGTATTTGCAGTAGTAGAAGTAGCAGTAGTAGTAGCAAAAGTAGTAGCAACTATTGTAGCAATACTAGATTTTGTAGTAGCAATTGTAGTACTAGTATTAGCTGAAGCAACTGTAGTAGCTATAATAGTAGCAGTAGTAGTACTAGTAGTAATAGTAGGAGTGGTAGCAGTACCAGTAGTAGTAGTAGTAGTAGCAGCTGGAGCAGCAGTAGTAGTAGTGGCAATTGTAGTAGGAGGAGGAGTAGTAGCAGTAGTAGTAACAATAATAGTAGTAGTAGTATTAGCTATAGTATCAATAGTAGTAGCAGTAGCAGTAGTGTTGTAGAAGTAGTAGTAGTAATAAGTAGGAGTAGTAGTAGTTGTTGTGCAAGTACTAGTAGTCATAGTTAATAGTAGTTGTAGTAGTAGTAGTTGTGAGTAATAGTAGCAGTAGTAGTTATTGTTGTAGCAGGAGGAGTAATAGTAGTGCAAGTAGTAGTAGTAGGAGTAACAGTTATAATAGTCATTGTAGTAGAAGTAGTAGTAGTAGTTGTTGTTGCAGTAGCAGTTGTACTAGTAGTAGCAGTGGCATTTGTAGTAGCTATAGGAGTGGTAGTTGAAGTAGTAGAAATAGTTGTAGTAGTAGTAGTAGTAGTAGTAGTAGTGGTAGTAGGGGTAGAAGTAGTAGTAGTAGTAGTAGTGGGACTAGTAGTGGCAGTAGTAGCAGTAGTTAGAGTAGGAGTAGTAGTAGTAGTAGTAGAAGTAGAAGTAGTTGTAGTAGTACTAGCAATAGTAGTAGTAGTCATAGCAGCAGTAGTAGTGGCATTTGTTGTAGTAGTTGGAATAGTAGCAGTAGTGCTAGCTTTCATAGTAGTTGTGACAGAAGTAGCATGAGCTATAGTAGTAGTAGCAGTAGTAGTTGTCGTAGTAGTAGTAGATATGGCAGTAGTAGCAATTATAGTAGTAGTAGCTGGAGGAGTTGCAATAAAAGTTGTAGCAGTAGCAATAGTACTAATTACAGTAGTTGTAATAGTAGTAGAAGTCGTTGTAGTAGGAGCAACAGTAATAGTATTATAAGTAGTAGTAGCAGTCGGAGTAGTCATAGTGGTAGTAGTAGGAGTGAGAGTAGTAGTAGTAGTGGTATTACTAGTAGAAGTAGTAGTAGCACGAGTAGCAGCAGCAAGGGCAATAGTCATTGTAGTAGTAGTAATAGTAGTAATAGTAGTAGTATTAGTAGTATTATGAGTAGAAGTAGCAGTACGACTAGTAGTAGTAGTAGTGGTAGTAGGATCGAGAGTAGCTGTAGCAATGGTGGTAGCAGTTGTAGTAATTATTGTAGTACTTATATTAGTAGTAGCACTAGTAGTAGTAGCAGTAGCAGTCATAGAAGTTGGAGTAGCAATATTGACACTTGCATTAGTAGCAGTAGTAGTAGTAGTAGTACTCCAAGTAGCAATAGTAGTAGTAGTTATAACAGTAGCAGTAGTAGTAGCAGTAGAATTAGTAGTATCAGTAGGAGGAGGAGTAGTAGTAGTGGTAGCAGTACTTATAGTAGTTATCGTTGTTATTGTTGTAGTAGTAGTACCAGTAGAATTAGGAGTAGTGGTAGCAGAAGGAGTAGTAGTAGTAGTCGTTGTAGTAGGAGTGAAAGAGGTAGTAGTTGCAGTAGTAGTAGTAGTAGTAGTAGTAGCAACAAAAGTATTAGGAGAAGTACTAGTAGCAGTAATAGTAGTCATAGTAGTCACAGTTGTAGTAGTAGTAATGGTAGTAGTTGTAGTAGCAGTAGCCGTAGTAGTAGTAGTAGTCGTCATAGTAGTAGTGGTAGTTTTAGTAGCAGTTGTTGTAATAGTAGTAGTAGTTGTTGTGTTAGTTGTAGGAGAAGTAGTAGTCGTAGCAGTAAGAGGAGTAGTAGTAGAAGAAGTAGTAGTAGTTATGGTAATAGTGTAGGAGCAATAGAAGTAGTTGTAGTAGAGGTACTAGTAGTAGTAGTAGTCATAGTAGTAGTTGTAGAAGGTGTGGCAGTAGGAGAAGTAGTAGTTGTGATAGCAGAAGTAGTATCAGGTATAGTAGTATTTCTCATAGTAGTAGTTGTTGTAGCAGTGTAGTAGCAATAACAGTAGTTGTAGTAGTAGCAGTACTAGTAGTCGTTGTGGTAGTAGTAGTAGTAGTAGTCATTGTAGTAGTAGTAGAAGTAGCAGTAGTAGGAGTTGTAGTAATCATAGAGGTAGTAGTAGTAGGAGTAGTAGTTATAGAAGTAGTAGTAGCAAGAATAGTAGTTGTAGTAGTAGAAGTTGTAGTAGTAGTCATAGTACTTGTAATAGTAGCTATAGTAGCAGTAGCATGAGTAGTATTTGTAGAACTAGCAGTAGTAGTTGTTGTAGTAGTTGTAGTAGTAGTAGTAGCAGCAGTAGTAGCTCTCGTAGTAGTAGCTGTAGTAGTAATAGCAATTGCATTAGTAATAGTTGTGGTAGAAGCATTTGTAGCAATAGTAGTAGTAGTTGGAGAAGTGGCAGTAGTACAAGTAGCAAGTACTAATAGTAGTAGTAATAGTTGTAGTCGTAGCAATTGTAGTACTAGGAGGAGTAGTAATAGTTTTTGCAGTAGCAGAAATAGCAGTAGTAATAGTAGTAGTAGCTGTAGTAGTAGTAGCAATAGTAGTAGTACAAGTTTAAGTAGGAGATAGAGAAGTAGTAGTAGGAGTAGTAGCAGTAGTAGTCGTAGTTGCTATTGTACAAGTAGTAGTAGTAGTAGTAGCAGTAGTTGAAGTTGTGGCAGTGGTAGAGGTAATAGTTGTAGTAGTTGCAGCAGTAGCAGCAATAGTAGTGTAGAAGTTGTAGTAATAGTAACAGTAGCAGTAGTACTAGTAGCTGTAGCATTAGTAGAAGTAGTAGTAGTAATACCAGTAGCTATAGTAGTAGATGGAGTAGTCGTAGTATTTAGTGGTGGTAGAACTAGTAGTAGCTGCTGTAGTACTTGTAGTAGTAGTAGTTGCATTGCTAGGAGTCGTGCTAGTTGTAAGAATAGTAGTAGTGGTAGTAGTAGATATTGTAGTTGTAGGAGAAGTTATAGTAGTATTCGTAGTAGTAATTGTAGTAGAAGTAGGAGGAGTAAAGCTATAGTAGTAGTAGTAGTAGTAATAGCAGTCGCAATAGTAGCAGTAGTAGCACGAGTAGCAGCAATAGTAGTAGAAGTAGTAGCAGTAGTGGAAGTAGTATTAGTAGTAGTAAGTGTGGTAGTAGTGGTAGTAGTACTAGTAGTAGTAGTGGTAGCAGTGGTAGTAGCTATAATAGTAGTCGTTGTAGTAGCAGTAGAAGTAGCAATCCTAGTAGTGGTAGTTAGAGTAGTAGTAGTGGTTGATAGAGTCATAGAAGTTGTGGCAGTAGTAGCAGTAGCCGCAGTAGTAGTAGTAGAAGTAGTAGTAGTAGTAGAAGTACAAGTAGTAGAAGTAGTATTAGTAGTAGTAAGGGTGGTAGCTATTGTAGCGGTAGCAGCAGTAGTAGCAGTAATTGTAGTTGTAGAAGTAGTATTAGTAGTAGTAGCAGTTGTTGTTGTTGTAGTAGTAGTAGTAGGAGTAGTAGTAGTAGTAGCAATAGGAGTAGTTGTAGTAGTAGTAGTAGTAGAAGTAGCAGTAGTCATTGCAATTGTAGCTATAGTAGTTGTGGTGGTGGCGGTAGTAGTAGTAGTAGTAGTAGTAGTAGTAGTAGTAGCAGCAGTTGTAACCGCCATTGCAAAAGTAGTAGTTGTAGAAGTAGTTATGGAAGTAGTAGTATTTTCAGTATTACTAAGAGTAGCAGTAGCAGTAGCAGTAGCCATTGGAGCGGTACTAGTATTGGCAGTAGCAAAAGTAGTAAGTGTTGGACAAGTGGTAGTTGTAGCAGAAGCAGTAGTTGTAGTTGTAGCAGTGGTAGTGGAAGTGTTAGGAGTAGTAGCAGTAGTAGTAGCTAGCAGCAGCAATGGCAGCAGTATTCGTAGTAGTAATTGGGGCAGCAAAAATAACAGTAGTAGCAGTAGTAGAAGTAATAGTAGTAGTAGTAGCAGTAGCTGTAGCTATAGTTATAACAGTCGTAGTACTTGGAGAAGTAGTAGTAGTAAAAGTAGTATTAGCAGTGGCAATAATAGTAGTAGTAGTAGTAGTTGTAGCAGTAATAGTATTAGCAGTAGCAACTATAGCAGCAACAGTGGCAATAATAGTACTTCTGGTAGTAGTAGTAGTGGAAGTAGTGGAAGTAGTAGTAGTAACAAAGGCAGTTGTGGTGGTAGTAGTAGTCATAGTAGTAGTAGTAGCAGCATCATCATCAGCAAACATAGTAGGAGTAGTAGTCATAGTAGTAGTAGTGTTTGTAGCCGCAGTATTATTAGTAGTAGTCGTAGTAGAAGCAGTACCAGTAGTAGTAGTAATAGTAGTAGCAGAAGTTGTATTAGTATTAGTTGTAGCATCATAGTAATAGTAGTAATAATAGCGGGAGAAGTAGTAATATTTGCAGTAGTAGTAGCAGTAGTAGTAGTAATAAAAGGGGTAGCAGCAGAAGTAGTAGTAGTAGCAGCAATAGTAGTAGCACGTGCACTAAAAGTTGCAATAGTAGTGATAGTAGTTGTAGTAGCCACAATAATAGTAACTGTAGTAATATAGTAGTAGTAGTAATAGTGGTTGTAGCAATAGTAGAAGTAGTAGCAGTAGTAGTAGCAGGTGTAGTTTATGTAGTAATAGTAGTAGTAGGAGAACAAGTAGTAGAAGCGGTAGGAGTAGTAGCAGCAGCAGCAGTAGTAGTAGTAGAATTAGATGTTGTCGTAGTTGTTGGAGTAGTAGTATAAGAAGTGTTAGCTGTAGTAGTGGCAATATTAATGGTAGTAGTAGTAGTAGTAATAGTAGTTGCAGCAGATGTGGCAGTAGTAGTAGTAGTAGTAGTAGAAGTAGTAAGGGTAGTAGCAGCAGTAGTAGTAGTTGTAGCGGGAGTGGTAGTAGTTGTTGTTGTTGTGATTGTAGGGGGAGTTATACTAGTAATGGTAATAGCAATAGTACTAGTAGTGGGAGCAGCTGTAACAGTGGTAGTAGGCATAGCAGTGATAGCTGTAGCAGTAGTAGTATTACTAGTAGTAGTTGTAGCAACAGTAGCAGCAATAGTAGCAGTAGTTGCAGTAGTAGCAGTAGCTGTAGTAGGAGTAGTACTAGTAACATAGTAGTTGTAGTAATTGTTGTAGCAGCAGCAACAGCAATTGTAGTAGTAGTAGTAGCAGCAACAGCAGTTGTTGTTGCTGTCGTAGTAGTAGCAGCTGCAGTAGCAGTAATTGTAGTAGCAGTAGTTGTAGTAGTGGCTGTAGTAGTAGAAGTAGTAGTATTATTATTAGTAGGAGTAGGAGTAGCAGCAGGAGTGGTAGAAATAGTAGTCAAAGAAATTGTATTTGTATTAGTAGGAGAAGTCGTAATAGCATTAGTTGTAAGAGGAGTAGTTGTAGGAGTAGTTGTAGTAGTAGTAGTAGCGGAAATAACCATAGCCATAGTAGCAATAGTAGCAGTAGTAGCAGAACAAGTAGTAGTAGTAGTTGCAGTTCTGTAGTAGTTGTAGTAGTATTTTTATTAGCAGTAGTAGTAGTGGTAGTGGTAGTTGCTGTAGTAGTATAAACAATAGTAGTAATAGCAATAGTAGTAGTTGTTGTAGCAGTGGTTGGTGGAGTAGTTGTATCAATATTAGCAGTCGTAGCAGTTATCATGGTAGTAGTACTGTTAGCAGTAGCAGTAAAAGCAATAGTAGTACCATTAGCAGTAGTGGCAGTTGTTGTCATAATATTTTTAGTAGCGGTAGCAGTAGTAGTGGTAGTAGTAGTTGCAGCAGCAGTTGTGACAATAGTTTTAGCAATAGTGGTACTAGTGGTAGAAGAAGTAGTAGTAGTTGTAGGACTAGCAGTAGTAGTAGCAATAGTAACCGTAGTAGTAGTAGTAATAATATTATTAGCCGTAGCCTTAGGAGCAGTGGTAGGAGAAGGATTGGTTGTAGTAGTAGTTGTAGTAGGAGTAAGAGTTGTAGTAGTAGTAGTAGTAGTAGTAGTAGTAGGAGCTGCTGTAGTAGTAGTAGCTATTGCAGCAATAGCAGTTGCGGTAGTAGGAGTAGTAGTTGTGGCAGCAGCATTTGGAGCAGCAGTAGTAGTAGTTGCTATAGCAGTTGCAGAATGGCAGTAGTACTAGTAGCAAGTAGTAGTAGTAGTTGTAATAGTAATAGTAGGAGGAGGAGCAGTAGTAGTTTCAGCAATAATAGTGGTAGTAGTAATAGTACTAGTACTAGTTGAAGTAGTTGATGGAGGAGTAGTAGTAGTAGCAGTAGTAGCAGTATTAGGAGTAGTACTAGTAGCAGTAGTAGGAGTAGTTGCAGTAGCAATAGTGGTTGGAGTAGCAGTAGCAGTAGTAGTTGTTGTTGTTGTTGTGGTTGGAGTAGTAGCAGTAGTAGTTGTAGTAGGTGTTGTACAAGTAATAGTAGTTGTAGTAGTAACAGTTGTAGTCATGGTAGTTGTTGAGGTAGTAGTTGTAGCAGTAGTAGTAGGAGCGGCAATAGTAGTTGTAGAAGTTGTAGTAGAACTAACAGTAGTAGTTGTTGTTGTTGTAGTAGTAGTAGTAGGAGCAGCAATAGTAGTTGTAGAAGTTGTATTAGTACTAACAGTAGCTATAGTAGTAGTTGTAGCATTAGTAGAAGTAGCAGTAGTAGTGCTAGTAGCTGTAGTAGTAGAAGGAATAGTCTTCGTATTTTGTAGTGGTGGTGGTAGTAGAAGTAGTAGTACTTGTAGTTGTAGCAGTAATAGTAGTAATTGTAGCAGTGCTAGGTGCAGTACTAGTTGTGGCAATAGTAGTAGTGGTAGTAGTAGCTATTGTAGTCGTAGCAGTTGTAGTAGTAGTAGTAGTATGAGGAGGAGGAGGAGGAGGAGTAAAGTAATAGTAGCAGCAGCAGCAGTAGCAGCAGTAATAGCAGTAGCAATAGTAGAAGTACTAGTAGTATTGGATGTTGTATTAGTTTTAGTAAGAGTGGTAGCTGTAGTAGCGGTTGTAGTGGTGGTAGCAGTAATAGCAGTCATTGTATTAGCAGTAGCAGTAGCAGTCATAGCTGTAGTAGTTAGAGTAGTAGTAGTGGTTGTTAGAGTAGAGGAAGTAGTGGTGGTAGTAGCAATAATAGCAGCAGTAGCAGTAGTAGTAGTAGAAGAAGAAGTAGTAGTAGTAGTGGTAGTAGTAGAAGTAGTATTAGTAGTAGTAGTAATAGTATCAGCAGTATTAAGACTAGTAGTCGTAGTAGTAGTAGCAGTTGTAGCAAAAGCTGTAGTAGTAGTTGTAGTAGTAGTAGTAGCTGTAGCAATAGTTAGCTGTAATAGTAGCAGTAGTAGTAGTTGCAAAAGCTGCAGATGTAACAGTAGTAGCAATAGTAGAAGTAGTAGTTGTAGTAGCAGTTGTAAAAGTCGTAGTACTAGGAGCTGCAGCAGTAGTAAAAGTAGTAGTAGCTGTGGAAATACTAGTGGTAGTGGCAGTTGTATTAGTAATAGTATTAAAAGTAGCAAATATAGCCGCTGTAGTGGCAATAGTAGTTGTAGTAATAATAGTAGTGGAAGTAGTAGCAGTAATAGTAGTACAAAAATTAGCTGTCGTAGTACTAGTAGTGGTAGCAGAGCAGCAGCAGCAGCGACGAAAGTAGTAGAAGTAGTAGTTGTTGTAGTAGTAGTAGTTGTTGTTGTTGTTGTTGTACCAGTAGTAGAAGCAGTAGCAGTAGTAGTAGTATTAGTAGTAGTACTAGAAGTAGTAACAGGACTTGCAGCAGTATTAGTTGTCGCAGCAGCAACAGTAATAGTAATAGTAGTAGGAGAAGTAGTAGCAGTTGCAGTAGTAGTAGTAGTAGTAGTAGTAGTAATAGTAATAGCAGCAGCAATAGTAGTAGTACTAGCATTAAAAGTTTCAATAGTAGTAGTAGTAGCAGTTGTAGCGGCTACAGCAGCAGTAGTAGTAGTGTATAGTAGTAGTAATAGTAGTCGTACTTGTAGGAGCAATAGTAGTAGCTATAGTCATTGTAGCAGTATTAGTTGTTGTAGTAATAGTAGTGGTAGGAGAACGAGTAGTGGTAGCCATAGCAGTAGTAGTAGTTGTACCGACAGTAGTAGAAGTAGTAGAATTAGAGGTAGTCGTAGTAGTTGCAGTAGTAGCAGAAGCAGCAGCAGCTACAATAGTGGTAATAGTAATAGTACTAGCAGTTATAGTAGTAGTAGCTGTTACAGCAGAGGTGGCTATAGTAGTTGTAGCAGTAGTAGAAGTACTAGTTGTATTGGCAGTAATAGCAGTAATAGCAGTAGTAGTATTAGGAGTAGTAGTAGTTGTAGTAGTAGTTGTTGTTGCTGTAGTAGCAATAGCTACAGCAGTAGTAGTAGCAACAGTAGAAGTTGTGGTGGCAGTAGTAGCAGTAGTCGTAGTAGTGGTGATAGTAGCAATAGCTATAGTATTAGTAGTTACTGTAGCAGTTGTTGTACCTGTTGTAATAGTAGTGGCAGTAGTGCTAGTAGTAGGAAAAGATGGAGTAGTAGTTGTTCTTGCAGTAGTAGTGGTAGTACTAGTTGTAGTTATAATAGTAATAGTAGTAGCAGTAGCAGCAGTAGTAGTAGTAGTCATTGTAGTAGTAGCAATAGCAACAGCAGTAGTAGTAGTCAAAGTTGTAGTGGTAGTTGTTGTAGTAGTAGCAGGAGTTGTAGTAGGAGTAGGAATAAGAGTAGTAGTAGTAGTGGTAGTAGTAGTGGTGGTAGTAGTAGTAGTAGTAGTATCAACCGTAGCAGTAGGAATAGTAGTACTAGTAGTAGTAGAAGTAGTAGTAGTCAAATCAAAAGTAGAACTAGAAGCAACAATAGTAGTAGTAGCAATTGTAGTAGTAGCTGCAACTGTAGTAGAAGCAGTAGCAATCGTCGAAACTGCAGTCGTAGTAGTTGTAGTATTAGAAGTGGTAGCCGCAGTACTAGCAGTAGTTGCAATAGTAGCAATTGTAATAGTAGTGGCAGCAGCAGTAGCAGTAGTAGTCACACTAGTAGCAGTAGTCGCGGTAGTAGCTGTAACAACAGCATTAGTAATAGTAGAAGTTGTTGTACTAATTGTGTTAGTAGTAGTAGTAGTAGTAGTAGTAGTAGTAGTAGGAGTAATAATAGCACTAGTTAAAGTGATAGCAGTAGTAGTGGTAGCAATAGTAGTAGTAGTAGAAGTAATAATATGAGTTGAAGTTGTAGTAGTAGCAGTAGTTGTAGTGGTCATAATAGTTATAGTAGTCGGAGTACTAGTATGAGTTTGAGTAGTATTAGTAGTAGTAGTAGTAGTATTAGTACTAGTAGTAGTAGTGGTAGAAGTAATACTAGTTGTAGTAGTAGTTGTTGTTGTTGTAGTAGTAGTTGTAACAATAGGAGTTGGAGTGGGAGTAGTTGTACTTGGGGTAGTGGTAGTTGTAGTAACAACAATAGTAGTAGTAGCGAAAGCAGTAATAATAGTTGTAGCAGTCGTAGTAGTAGTAGTAGTAGATGTAGTGGTAGTAGTAGTGGTAGTAGTAGTGGTAGCAGTAATCGTAGTAGTAGCAGTAGTAGATGTAGTGGTAGTAGTTGTTGTACTAGTAAAGGTTGTTGAAGAAGTAGTAGTAGCAGTTTCAGAAGTAGTAGTTTGAGTAGTAGTAGCAGGACTAGTAGTCCTAGTAGAACTAATAGTAGTAGAAGTGGAAGCAGTAGCAGCAGCAGCAGCAGTAGTTATAGTAGTAGGACTAGTAGTCAGAGTAGTAGTAGCAGTAGTAGTATTAGTAGTTATTGTACAAGTAGCAATAATAGTAGTAGTAACAGTGGTAGCAATAGTACTAGTAGTTATAGTAGAAGTAGTTGATGTTGTACTAGTTGTTATAATAGTAGAAGTAGTAGTAGCAGCAGTTGTAGTAGTGGTAGTACTAGTAGCAATTGTCGTAGTTATACTAGTAGTAGAACTAGCAGCAGCAGTAGCAGTAGTAGTAGCAGCGACAGCCGTAGAAGTAGAAGAAGTAGAAGCAACAGTTGTAGTTGTAGTAAAAGTAGCAGTAGTCGAAGTTGCAGCAGTCACAATGGTAGTGGCAGCAACAGTAGGACAAGTAGTTGTTGTTCTTCAAGTAGTAGTAGTTGTTGTAGTAGAAGTTATAGTAGTAGTTGTAGTAGTAGTTGTATTATTTGCCGCTATAATAGTTGCAATCGTAGCATTAGTAGTGGCAATTGTAGTACCAGCGGTACTAGTAGCAGCAGCAATAGTAGCAGTAGTAGTAGCAATAGTAGAAGTTGTAGAAGTAGCAGTAGAAATAGTCGAATAAATAGTAGCAGAAGTACTAACAGCAATAGTAGTAGTAGCAGTTGTAGTAGTCGTAGTAGAATTAGCAACAATAGTAGTAGTAGTAGTGGTTCTAGTAGTAGTAGTAGTGGTAGTAGTAGAAGTAGAAGTAGTAGAAGTTGTAGCAGCAACAATAGAAGTAGCGACAGTAGTAGTAGTTTTTGTTGTATTAATAGTAATTATCGTAGTAGCAGTTGTAGTAGTAGTAGTTGCAGCAATAGCAGCATCAGCATTAGTAGGGGTAGCAGTATTACTAGCAATAGTAGTGGTGGTAATAGTAGTAGTAGTAGTTGCAGCAGTCATAGTAGTAGTTGTAGTAGAAATAGTAATAGTATTAATAGTAGTAGTTGTTGTTGTAGCTGTAGTAGCAGAAGTAGTAGAAGTAGTAGTAGTAGTAGTAGTACTAGTACTTGTAGTAGTAATAGTACTAGTAGTTGTAGTAGTAGTAGCAAAAGTAGTAGCAGTAGCACTAGTAGAATTTATAGTAGGATTAGTAGTAGTAATAGCAGTAGTAGCAATAGTAGTTGCAACAAAAGTAGTAATTGTAGTAGCAGAAGCCGTAGCAGCAGCAGCAGTAGTATTAGTAAAATTAGCAGGAGTCATGGTAGTAGTAGTAGTAATATCAGCAGCAGTAGCAGTATTTGCAGTAGCGGCACTAATAACAAGAGCAATTGTTGCAGTAGTAGTTGTAGCAGTAGTAATAGTAGTAGTTGTAGCAGCAATAGTAGAAGTAGTTATAGTAGTTGTAGTAGTTATAGTAGCATTAGCAACAACAGCAGCAGTAGTAGTAGTATTTCCAGTGGTAGTAGTAGTAGTAGTAATTGTAATAGTACTAGAAATAGTAGTAGTAGTAGTAGTAAGAGAAGTTGTTATTGTAATGGCAGTAGTAGTAGCAGAAGTAATATCAATAGTAGTAGTTGTAGTAGTTGCAGTCGCAATGGCAGTACTAGTAGTAGTAGTAACTAAAGTTGCAAAAGTAGTAGTAGTAATAGTAGTATTAGTATTAGTAATACTAGCATTAGTAGTAGTAGTAGTAGTAGCAATAGCAGTAGCTGTAGAAATGGTAATAGTAGCAATAGTTGTAGCAGTAGTTACTGCAATTGCAGTAGTAGTAGTGGTTATTGTTGTAGTAGCAGTAGTTGTAGGAGCAGTAGTAGCAGTAGTAGAAGCAATAGCTATGGCAGACGGAGTAGCCCTTGTATTAGTTCTGGTAGTGGTAGTAGTAAAAGTAGTAGCATTACTAGTACTTGTTGTTGTTGTAGCTTTAGTAGGAGTAGTACTAGTAGCAGTAGTAGTAGCAGCCTCAGTTGTAGTAGTAGAAGTAGTAGAGCTAGTAACTGTAGTAGTAGTTGTAGTAGTTGTAGTAGTAGTAGTAGTAGTAGTAGTAGTAGTAGTAGTAGTAGTAGTAGTAGTAGTAGTAGTAGTAGTAATAGCAATAGTGGTGGTTGCCCAAGCAGTAATAGTAGCAGTAGAAGTAGTAATAGAAGAAGTAGCAATAGTGGTGGTAACAGTAGTCATTAGTAGAAGTTGCAGCAGTAGCATTAGCATTAGTAGTAGTACTACTACTACTCGCAGTAATGGTTGTTGTTGTTGTAGTAGTAGTAGTAGTAATAGTAGTAGTAGTAGTCATAATAGTAGTAGTAGCAATAAAATTACTACTAGTTCTAGTGATGGTAATAGTAGTAAAAGTAGAAGTAGTAGTAATAGTAGCAAAAGCCGTAATAGAAGTAGTAATAATTGTTGTAGGATAAGAGGTAGCTGTAGTAGCAGAAGTAGCAGTAGTAGAAGTCGTAGTGGTAGTAGTAGCAATAGCAGCAGTACCAATAGGAGTGGTACTTATTGTATTAGTAGTTCTAGTGATAGAGGTAGCAGTAGAAGTAGAAGTACTCGTTATAACAAAAGTAGCACTTGTAGTAGTAGTAGTAGTAGTAGCAGCAACAGTAGTACTAGAAGCTGTAGTAGTTGTTGTAAAAGCAGTTGAAGTAGTAGCAGTAGAAGTACCAACAGTTATTGTCGTAACTGAAGTATTAGTAACATTAGCAGTAAGAGCAGTAGTCATAGCAATAGTCAAAGTAGTAGCAGCAGCAGCAGTAGCAGTAGTATTAGTAGAAGTAGTAGTTGCAATAGCAGTAGTCATAGTAGCAGTCGTAGTACGAGAAGTTGTAGTAGTAATAGTGGTAGTACTAGTAGTAGTAGGAGAAGTAGTGGCGGAAGTAGTAGAGGTAGTAGGAGTAGTAGAAGTAGTAGTAGAATAGTAGTAGTCATTGTAGTAGTTGTAGTAGTTGTTGGAGTAGTTGTAGTAGTAGTGGCTGTTGTAGTGGCAGTAGTGGAAGTAGAAGTTGTAGCAGTAGGTGAAGCAGTTTTCGTGGTATTAGTAATAATAATAGCTGTTTTTGAAGTAGCAGTAGTAGTAGTTGTTGTTGTTATTGTTATAGTGCAAGTAGTTGCAATAGTAGTAGTAGTAGCAGTAGTAGTGGTAGTAGTAATCATAGTATTTGTAGTAGTAGTAGCTGCAACAACAGTAGTAGTAGTAGTAGCAGCTTTAGTAGTAGTAGTAGTAGTAGTTGTAGTAGCAGTAGTAGCAGTAGTAGTAGTATTGGCAGTAGTTGTCCTAGTAGTAGTGGTGGTGGTGTTAGTTGTTGTTGTAGTAGTAATAGTAGGAGTAGCAATGGTAGCAGTTTTATTAGCGGTAGTAGATGTGGCAGTAATTGTAGTAGTAGTGGTGGTGGTGGTGGTAGTAGTAGTTGTTGTTGTAGTAGTAGTACTAGCATTAGTAATAGCAGTAGCAGTAGCAATTGTCGCATTAATATAGGAGTAGCAGCTGCAACAACAGCAATAGTACTAGTAGGAGCAGTAATAGATGTAGAAGTAGTTGTTGTAATAGTAGTAGTGGTGGTAGTTGTAATACCAAGAAGATTAGTTGATGTTATAGTAATAGTAGAAGCAGTAGGGTCCATTAAGCAGTCGTAGCAGTGGTAGCATTAGTAGCAGTAGTAGCTACAATTGCAGCAACATTGGCAGTAATAGTAGTGAAAGTAGTTGTAGTAGTAGTAATAGCTGTAAAAGTAGTAGTAATAGTCATAGTGTAGTAATAGTAGTAACTCTAATACTAATAGTAGAAGTAGTAGTAATAGCAGTAGGAGTATCGGTAGTTGTAGTAGCAGAAGTAGTAGAAGTAGTAATAGGAGTTACCGAAGTAGTAGTAGTAGAAGTAGTATTAGTAGTAGTAATAGTAGTAGTAGCCACAACAATAGTAGTGGTTGTTGTAAAAATTATTGTAGTAGTCATAGGCGGAATAGTAGTAGTAGTAGTGGTAATAATAGCAATAGTTGTAGTAGTAGTAATAGTACTTGCAGTAGTAGCAATAGTAGCAGAAGTTGTAGTAGTAGTTGTTGTAGCAGCAGTAGTGGTAGAAGTGGGAGTAGCAATAATTGTTGTAGTAGTAGTAGTATCAGTAGTAGAAGTAGCAGTAATTATAGTAGTAGTAGTGGATATAGTAGTAGTTGTCATTGTCGTAATAGCAGTAGTAATAAAAGTAGTATTATCAGTATTCCTAGTATTAGGAGAAGTAGTAGTGGTACCACTAACCATAATAGTAGTGCCAGTAGTAGTAGTAGTAGCAATAGTTGTAGTGAGAGAAGTAGTAGCAATAGTTGTAGTAATATGATAAGTTATAGCAGTAGTAGTTGTAGCCGTAGTTATAGTAGTAGTAGTTGTTGTAGAAGTAATAATAGTAGAAGTCGCAGTAGCGTGGTAGTAGCTGTAGCAGTAGTAGTGGGAGTACTAGCAATAGTAGTAGCCCATAGTAGCAAATGTACTTATAGGAGCAGTCATAGTTGTAGTGGTAGCAGTAGTAGTAGCAATAGTTGTTGGAATAGTAGTAGAAGTAGTACTCATAGTAGTAGTAGTTGAAATAGTAGTAGTAGCAGTAGCAGCAGCAGCAGCAGTAGTAGCAGTAGTTTTAGTAGTTTGGATAGTAGTAGTTATTGTTGTAGTGGAAATAGTAGTAGTAGCTATCATAGTACTTGTAGTAGTAGTAGTAAGAGTAGTAGTAGTCACAGTAGCAGTAGTGGTAGCAGCAATAGTAGTAGCAGTAGTAGCAGCAGTTGTAGTAGTGCTAGGTGAAGTAGTTGGTGTAGTAGAAGCAGTAGTAGTAATAACAATAGCAATAGTTATAGAAGTTGCTGAAGTAGTAGTGGTAGTAGTAGCAGCAGCAGCAGCAGTAGTACCAATAGTAGAAGTAGTAGCGTCAACAACAGTAGTGGTAGTAGTAGCAGCAACAGTAGTTGTAGTAGTAGCAACAGCAGTAGTAGTAGTCGTACCGGTTGTTATTGTGGTAAGCCTAGTAGAATTTTGTGTAGTAGTAATGGTAGTAGAACTAGTAGTAGTAGTTGTTGTTGTTGTTGTTGTAGAAGTAGTAGTAGTAGAAGTTGCAATAGTAGTACTACCGGAAGTAATAGAAGTTGTAGTAGCAGTAGAAGGTGTAGTAGGACTAGTAGTTGTAGTAGCAGTAGTGGTAGTAGAAGTAGTAATAGGTGTAGCAGCAGTAGTAGTGGCTGCAGTAGGAGGAGTAGTAGTAGTTGTAGTAGCAACATTAGTAGCCGTAGCCGTAATAGCAGCAGCAACAGCAGTAGTAATAGTAGTAATAGCAGCAACAACAGTAGTAGTCGTTGTAATGGTAGTAGTAGTAGTAGTGGTGGTAATAGTGGAAGAAGTAGTAGTAATAGTAGTTGTAGTAGTAGATGTAGTAGTAGTAGGAGAAGGAGGAGGAGAAGTAGTAGTAGGAGCAGTAGCAGTAGTATTATTATTGGCAGCAGCTGCGGTAGTGGAAGCAGTAGCAATAGCTATAGTAGCTTAGTAGTAGTAGAACTAGCAGTTGTAGTAGTAGCAGAAGCAATTGTAGCCACAGAAGTAGTAGCAATAGTAGTTGTAGCAGTAGTAGCAGTAGCCGTACTAGCAATAGCTGTAGTAGGAATAGTAGTAGTTATTGTAGAAGTGGTAGTAGTAGTAGAAGTAGTCGTACTAATAGTAGTAGTGGCAGTAGTAGTAGTAGCAGTAGTAGTAGCAGTAGTAGTAGCAGTAGCAATAGAAGTAGTAGTAGCTAAATTAGTAGTAGCAATTATAGTAGTAGTACTAGTAGTAGTGCTTGTAGTAGGAGTTATTGCAGTAGTAGCAGTAGCAGTAGTAGTAGCAGTAGTAGCAATTGTAGTAGTAGTAGTAGTAGTAAGATTAGCCTTAGTTGTAGCAGTAGTAGTAGTAGTTGTTCTTGTAGGAGTAGTAGTAGCAATAGTTATCATTGTTATAGGAGAGGTAGCGGCAATATTTGTAGCAGCAGTAGTAGTATTGGTTCTCATAGTAGTAGTACTAGTTGTATCAGTTGCGGTAATAGTAGTACTAGTAGTAGCAACATCAGTAGTCACGGTAGTAGCAATAGTAGTAGTAATAATTGTTGTAGTTGTAGTTTCTATTGTAGCAGCAATAGCAATAGTAGAAGTAGTAGTAGAAGTAGTTGGAGCTGTAGCAGTGATTATATTAGCAATAGTAGCAGTAGTAGTAGTTGAAGTAGTGGTAGCAGTAGAAGCGGTAGCAGCCGTAGTAGTAGTAGTAGTAGTAGAAGTAGTAGTAGTAGCGGCAGTAGTTGTAGTAGTAATAATAATAGTAGTAGAAATAGTAGTTATTGTTGTAGTAGTAGTAGTAGTAGCAATAGTGGTACTAGCGAAACTAGTAGTAGGAGTAGTAGTAGTAGCAGAACTACTATTAGTTGGAGAGGAAAAAGTCGTCGTAGCAGTTGTAGTGGCAATAGTAATAGTAGTAGGAGAAGTAGTAGTAGTAGCAACAGTAGCAGCAGAAGTAGTAGTAGTAGTAGTGGTAATTGTAGTAGCAGTATTAGCTGTAGTAGTAGTCGAAGTAGAGGTAGCAGGAGTAGTAGTAATAGCCATACTAGCAGTAGTAAAGTAGTAATAGTAGTATCAGTAGCAGCAGCAGTAGTAGTAGCGATAGTAGTAGCAGTCGCAGTAGTAGTAGCAGTAGTTGTAGTAGTAGTAGCAACAGTATTAGTAGTAGTATTAATTGTGGTAATAGTTGGAGTTATAATATTAGCAGCCTAGTAGCAGTAGTTTCAGTAGTGGCGGTAGTTGTTGTAGTTAGAGTAATAGCAATTGCATCCATTGCAGTAGTAGTTGGAGTAGTAGTAGTAGTAGTAGTAGCAGTAGTAGCTGTAGTTGCAGTGGGAGTAGTACTCGCGGTAGTAGCTGAAGTAAGCGTAGTAGTATTAGTCGCAGCAATAGTAGTAGTAGAAGTAGTACTTGTCGTCATCGTAGTAGTAGTAGTAGTAGTAGTAGTAGCAGTAGTAGTAGCAGTAGGATTAGTAGTAGTATTAGTAACTGTAGTAGTTATAATAGAAGTGGTAGTATTACTAGTAGTAGTAGTAGTAGAAGTAGTAGTTGTCGTAGTAGTAGTTGTTGTAGTAGTTGCAGTTGTAGTACTAGTAGTAGTAGCAGTAGTAGTGGTAGTAATAGTAAGAAAAGTAGTTGTAGTAGTAGTAGTTATAGTAGGATCAGGAGTAGTAGCATTAACTGTAACAATAGTAGCAGTAGTAGCGGTAGTGGTAGTAGTGATAGAAGTAGTGGTAGTTGCGATAGTAGTGGTAGTTGTAGTCATAGGAGAAGTAGCAGTAGTTGTAGTATTATCTGCAGCAATAGTAGTCAAAATAGTAGTAGTAGCCACAGTGGTAGCAGTAGCAGCAACAGTAGCAGAAGTAGCTATAATAGTAGATGTAGTAGCAGTAGCAGCAACTGTAGCAATCTAAGTAGTGGCAGCAGAAGTCGCACTCGATGTAGTGGTAGAAGTATTTGCAGAAGTAGTAATAGTTATAGATGTAATATTAGTAGTAGTAGAAGTAGTAGTAGTAGTAGTAACACTAGTAGTAGTAGTTGCAATAGTAGTAGTTGTAGTATTAGTTGGACTAGCAATACTAGTCGGAGTAGTAGTAGCAGTAGTAATAGTAGTCGGAGAAGTAGTAGTAATGGTAGTAGTAGTCCTAGCCGTAGTAGTAGTAGTAGTAGTAGCAGCAGCAACAGCAGTAGTTGTTGTAGTAGTAGCATTTGCAGTAGTTGTAGCATTAGTAGTAGTAGTAGTAGTAGTAGCATTTGCAGTAGTTGTAGCATTAGTAGTAGTAGTAGTAGCAGCAGCATTTGTAGTAGTTGTAGCATTAGTAGTAGTAGTAGTAGTTGTTGTTATTGTTGTTGTAGGAGAAGTTGTAGTTGTAGTAGTTATTGTTGTTGTAGGAGCGATATTAGTAGTAGTAGTAGTAGTCGTAGTAATAGCAGTAGTTGCAGTAGCAGCAATAGTAACTGTCATAATAGTAGCAGTAGTAGTATTTGTTGTAGCAACAGTAGCAGCAATAGCAGTAGGAGTAGATGTAGTAGTAGTTGTAGTTGTAATTGTAGTAGCAGTAGTAGCAGTTGTAGCAGTCTAAGTAGTGGTAGCAATAGTAGTAGTCGCTGCCGCAGTAGCAGTAGTCGTAGTACTATTAGTAGCAGTAGTGGTAGTAGCAGCAGTAGTATTAGTTGGTGTACCCTACAAGTAGTAGTTGCAGTAGTAGTAGTAGTATTAGTAGTACTTGTAGTAGCAATAGTGGCAGTTGCAGCAGTCGAAGTAGTGGTAGCAGTATTTCCAATAATACTAATAGTAGTAGAAGTTATAGTAGTAGTATTAGTAGTTGTGCAAGTATTAGTCGTAGAAGTAATCCTAGTCATTATAATAGTAGTAGAAGCTGTTGTAGTTTTAGTTGGAGTAGTAGTAGTAGTAGCTGTAGTAATCGTAGTAGGGGAAGTTGTAGTTTTGCAGTAGTAGTAGTATTAGTAGTAACAACTGCAGTCGTAATGGTAGTGGTACCTGTAGTAGTATTAGTAGCAGTAGTAGTAGCACTAGTAGCAGCAACTTCTGTAGTTGTTGTAGTAGTTGCGTCAACAGCTGCAATAGCAGTAGTGTTGTTGTAGGAGTAGTAGTCGTGGTAGCACCAGCAGTAGTAGTCGTGGTAGTAGTAGCAATAGCAGTAGTAGTTGCAGTAGCAGCAAGAGTAGTAGTAGCAGCCGTGGTTGTTATAGTTGTTGTTGTTATAGTAGCACTGCTACTGGTAGTAGTAGTAGCAGTAGTAATAGTAGTAGTAGTAGTAGAAGTAGTAGTAGTTGTAGTAATAAGACAAAGTGTAGGAGTGGGAGTAGCAGTAGGAGTAGTAGTTGTTGTTGTTGTAGTAGTAGCTACTACTACCACTACTACTACAATAGCTGCCACTACTACTACTCTAGCAACTACAACTATTGCTGCTGCTAGGGCTACTACTACTACAACTACTCTTACTACTATTGCTACATACTGCTGCGACTGCTACTACAACCACAACTGCTACAAATACTGCTGCTGCTACTACTAATACGGCAACAACTACTACTTCTGAGACTGCTAGTACTACAACTACTATTACAACTGCTGTTGCTGCAATTGCTGCAACTATTACTAATACTACTACTCCCTCTACTTCTCCTACTGCTACTTCTTCTTCTTCTTCTACAGTAGCTACTGCAGCTAATACTACAACTACTACAGCTACTATTGCAAGAACTAGTGCTACTGCTACTACTTTTTCTTACTGCTATTACTACAGCTGCTGATACTACTAGTACTACTAGTACTACAACCACTACTACTACTACTACTACAACAGCTATTGTGGCAATTAATTGTATTACTAATACTCCTAGCACTAATAGTATAGCTGCTGTTGTTGTTGTTGCTACCACAACAACTACTACTACAACTATTGTTGTTATTGCTATCACTACTACTACTATTACGACTCCTACAACTTCTATTACTGCTATTGCTTCTACTACCACTACACTGCTACTGCTTCTAGTAGTACTACTGCTACTGATAACAAACAACTACTACAACTGCTACAACTGCTACTATTGTTACTTCTACTACTATTACAACTACTAATGCTTCTACCACTACTGTTACTACTACAACTGCTAATATAACTACTACTGAAACGTAACAGGCCAAAGAAGACGGCAGCCCACTGTACAAAGCCACTGTCCCGTAGCAGCCGGAGCGTGGTGGGAAGTATAGTAGCTAATACAGGAAAGTAGAATCCTGTTGTACAGTACAGTAGCAGCTAGAGCTACAAAATAAGAAGTCAAAGCCTAGCAAGAGGACGAGCCTAGCCAAAGGACGAGCTACCAGCCTATGACAGCGACGTCTTTGGAGTCTTCTGTAAAGGCTATGCCTTAGGATATAAAGGCTACGCCTTAGGATAAGATCTCTTTTGGAGTCTTTTGTAAAGGCTACGCCTTAGGATATAAAGGCTATGCCTAGGACAAGACTTCCCTTGGAGTCTTATGTAAAGGCTATAGGTCTACCCTAGCATAGGTTACTATTATGCTGATGTAAGCGCTTAGCTCATACCACCAGCTGATGTGAGCGCTTACATCACCGTGCCCTCTATATAAGGGGCACGCCTCCATTGTAAATAAACATCGCAGAAAATCGTAGAGAAGTTGCAATAAGAATCCGCGAGTTTCTCCATATCTTCTCCTTATTTCTTGTTGCTACTTTCCTTCTTGAAAAAGAGCTTCCGCGACCTCGAACTTCGGCGAGCATCGCCGGCGTTAGGAAGGTCGATTTCATGGTATCAGAGCTAGCTAAAGATATGGCGGAGTAGAACCCCCAAGAGGTCAAGGTGCCAAGAGTGCGAGGTAAGGGTCGTACTTACCCAAATCCTGATTTTCACTACTGTGTTAAGATGTTGTGTTAAGATTTCATAAGTGCTATCTTTTCCTTTGTGGTAATTTGCGGATTAGAATTAAGCATGGTTTTTACTGACTGGGTGAAGAGCTGTGTGTAAGGAAAAAGGACAGGTCCTAACTTGGCAGTGAAGGCGAGTGGCCGTGAGTAAGCCCAAGGGCACACCTGTATGATCCTGAAGCATTGTTTTAATCCAGTAAGGAATTGCCATGTTTAACCTAATACTGGAATTTATCCTTGGGAAATTATGGTAACTGTGAACTTTTAGCCCATATGTCTGAAGCATGGGAAAAATCCATTCAGGAGGGGTATGAACGTTCCCGAACCTCTAGCCTTGAGTATCTTGACCTTGCTTTAGTAACAAAAGTTTCCACCAATCAACTAGCTCATAACTTGTCTGTTATTTACGACAAAACCTGTATTGCATCAAGAGTTAACTTAAAGAATTTAAAACAACTCTTTGAACTACATCAAGCTTGCACACAAGAGATCTCGAGGCTCGAGATTTCTCTGAAGACTTTAACAACTGCAGTCCTAGACAGCAGGCCCCTTTCAAAACAAGAGGCCCGAGGACTCGTACTCGAGGCGTTCAGGCAACAACCCCAGCAAAGAGAACCAGGCGACAGCCTTGAACGGCTGGACAAGCTTCTCCAACAGCACGAGAGGCACACACGAAGGCCTCAGGAGGCACGAGGCAAACTAAGGGTCTTTCGGGATCCTTACCAGATACTTGCTGAGGAAGTGCAAAAGCTTGAAGGCTGATGGCTTACTATCTGCCTACCCCACGGGACGACTACTACAATTGGTGTTATCAGGACCAGCAAAGCTACCAACAACCTGATGAGTACGAGGCTCCGGAGGAGGAGTACTTCACCAGAAGAAACAATTACCCCCTAACCTCTTCTTATTACAGGCCTTCTTACAACACCAACTATGTAGAGATCCCTTTTAATGCACAGTATTTACAAGAACTTCAAGAAGCACAACGCAAAAAGGACCGTCGCTCCTCTTTATCAACCCAAAGTCTGCACAGCTACCTCGACCCACCTGAGCAGGAGAAAGCAGTTTGTGTTCTGGGAGAACTAGAAGGAGGGTATCGCCCTCAGGTAACGCTGCCTTACTTCCAAGGAAAATGTTCTCATTCTTGGCAGCATAACGACTTCGTGCAGCCACGAGAAGAAAAGTGCGTGTGCTGCAAGATCCAAACAATGCAGCGGGCAAGGATTCATTGCCCCAAATGCAAGGTTACTGCCTGTAACCTATGTGGACCCTATTACTTTAAAACAGCGGTCCCAGTTACACCAGCTCCACCAGAACCATTCCCTAACCAGAGGCTGATGCAAGAAAGGTGTGAAGGAAAAATTGAACGGCTGGAGAAGGAGGTGGGCTACTACAAAGAAAGAGTCAAGGAAATTGGAACTAGGCGCAAGCCTGCAAAAAGACTCTGAGAAGCTGAACGAAAAGGAAGCAGAAGCAAGCAAGGAACTGGAGTGCACCAGTATCCTACTACAGGAAAGTGTCTACAAGACAACAGCTGAAGGAGAGGCTCAACCGAAGCCTGGACCAAAAATAGTAAAGAATATGCTCTACAACATGAATGTTGAACTTGAAATACCTAACATTCCCAGGTTCCAAGTCAGAGCCATACTAGACACAGGAGCAACAACCTGCTGTATTGATGAAGCTTCAGTACCACCCGAAGCACTGGAGAAAAATAGCTTCGTGGTACAATTCAGCGGGATAAACTCAAAGCAATCGGCGGACAAAAAGCTAAAAGGTGGAAGGATGCATATTGGGGATAACAGCTTCAAGATCCCCTACACTTACAGCTTCAAAATGGAGCTAGGTGATGGCATCCAGATGATAATTGGATGCAACTTTATAAAAGCCATGCAAGGAGGAGTTCGGATAGAAGGTAACATCGTAACCTTCTATAAAAATCTAACTGTTATCAGTACTACTCCCACAGCATCGGTGGCCGCCGCCGTAGAAGAATTGGAGCTGGAGGAAGAAGAGTATATTGATATCCAGCAATCAGTATACTACAATACAGGGCTCAGCAGGGAGTCCTTCCTCCAAAAATTTCAACCAGTAATAACAAGGCTGAAAGAAGCAGGGTTTATTGGCGAAAACCCGTTAAAGCACTGGGCAAAGAACAAAGTGGTGTGCCATCTGGATATGAAAAATCCAGACTTTGTTATAGAAGATCGTCCTATGAAGCATGTCACCCCACAACTGCAGGACACCTTCAAAAGGCACGTAGAAGCCCTACTGACCATGGGAGTCATCCGGCCAAGTAGAAGTCGGCACAGGACAACGGCCTTCATCGTAAGGTCAGGAACAATCGTCGACCCGACTACAGGCAAAGAGGAAAAAGGAAAAGAGAGAATGGTCTTCAACTACAAGCGTCTGAATGACCTTACAAACAAAGACCAATACAGCCTCCCAGGGATCAATACTATCCTAAGGAGGGTAAGCCACAGCAAGGTCTACTCTAAGTTTGACCTGAAAAGTGGTTTCCATCAGGTGGCCATGCACCCAGATTCTATTGAATGGACCGCATTCTGGGTCCCCTCTGGCCTATACGAATGGTTGGTCATGCCGTTCGGCCTGAAGAACGCCCCAGCCGTATTCCAACGAAAAATGGACCATTGCTTCAAAGGTACAGAAAACTTTATTGCCGTCTACATTGACGATATCCTTGTTTTCTCACAGACAGAAGCAGAGCATGCCAAGCACCTGAACATCATGCTCGATATTTGTGAGGAGCATGGGCTCGTCCTGAGCCCTACAAAAATGAAGGTAGCAGTAACAGAAGTGGAGTTCCTAGGTGCCATCATCGGGAACCAAAGGATCCGGCTGCAGCCTCACGTGATCAAGAAAATCACGGAGGTACAAAATAAATCACTCATGACCAAGAAGGGGCTTCGTTCCTGGTTAGGCGTCCTCAATTATGCCAGGAATTACATTCCCAACTTGGGAAGGCTCCTCAGCCCACTGTATGCAAAAACCAGCCCAACTGGAGAAAAGAAAATGAACCAACAGGATTGGGCTCTAGTGGGCCAGATTAAAAAATTAGTCCAGCAACTACCGGACTTGGAAGTACCCCCTACAGAGAGCTACATCCTTCTAGAAACAGATGGCTGCATGGAAGGATGGGGGGGCATCTGCAAATGGAAGCCGCAGAAATATGATCCGAAATCCGCAGAACATGTGTGTGCTTACGCAAGCGGGAAATTTAACCCCATCAAATCCACCATCGATGCGGAGATCTATGCGGTAATGAACTCACTGGAAGCACTAAAGATCTACTACTTGGATAGAAAGGAACTAACGATTCGGACCGACTGCCAAGCTATAATTAGCTTCTTCAACAAGTCTCCGAATCACAAGCCTTCCAGGATACGCTGGATCGCCTTTACAGACTATATTACTGGGATAGGGATCCCGGTACACTTCGAACACATCGAGGGCAAGGATAATCAGCTCGCTGACTCCTTGTCACGATTACTTTCTTCTCTAGTCTGTGCAGGATGGCCAGCAGAAGAAGACCTTGGAACTCTGGAGCTCGTGGCCACAGCAATTCAAGAAGTCCAAGCAGCCCCAGCACACAAGGAGTGGCAGCACCTAGCCGAGATGCTACTACAACTGCAGGGTTCCCTGCAAATGAGCAGGATATCCGTACAGCAGCAGCAACAGCAATCACAGCACTTCGGCAACTGTGTAATCTCCACACCAGCAAACTATGGGAGTGCGAACGACTCAGCTACCAGGATCACTTTTGGGCCACCTGGTACCCTACAATGGCCCAGATAGACCAGCAGCTCCAGAATACCCTCCGACTAGTCCAAGATGCCGTTTCCAGGACCAGCCTCTTTTCCCTCTCTCAGACGCACACGGAGCGTGGTGGGAAACGTAACTGGCCAAAGAAGACGGCATCCCACTGTACAAAGCCACTGTCCCGTAGCAGGCGGAGCGTGGTGGGAAGTATAGTAGCTAATACAGGAAAGTAGAATCCTGTTGTACAGTACAGTAGCGCTAGAGCTACGAAATAAGAAGTCAAAGCCTAGCAAGAGGACGAGCCTAGCCAAAGGACGAGCTACCAGCCTATGACAGCGACGTCTTTTGGAGTCTTCTGTAAAGGCTATGCCTTAGGATATAAAGGCTACGCCTTAGGATAAGATCTCTTTTGGAGTCTTTTGTAAAGGCTACGCCTTAGGATATAAAGGCTATGCCTAGGACAAGACTTCCCTTGGAGTCTTATGTAAAGGCTATAGGCCTACCCTAGCATAGGTTACTATTATGCTGATGTAAGCGCTTAGCTCATACCACCAGCTGATGTGAGCGCTTACATCACCGTGCCCTCTATATAAGGGGCACGCCTCCATTGTAAATAATCATCGCAGAAAATCGTAGAGAAGTTGCAATAAGAATCCGAGAGTTTCTCCATATCTTCTCCTTATTTCTTGTTGCTACTTTCCTTCTTGAAAAAGAGCTTCCGCGACCTCGGAACTTCGGCGAGCATCGCCGGCGTTAGGAAGGTCGATTTCACTATTAGAATTATTGCTGCTACTTGTACTACTACTATAACTACTACTACTACTACTACCACTATGACTACTCCTACAATAACAACTACTACTTCGTCTCCTACTACTATTGCTTCTACAACCACTACTATTAGAACTACTACTACTGCTATAACTAATACTACTACCACTATCACTACTACTACTTCTCCTACAATAACAACTACTACTACTTCTCCTACTACTACTGCTACTACTGCTACTACTACAACTATTTCTACTGTTGCTACTACTACTACTTCTACTTCTACTACCGCCATCACTGCTACTATAACAACAACTACTACTACTTCTATTACTACAGCAATACTACTACTTCTACTACTACTATTGCCACAGCTATTACTACTACTATTGGAACTACTACTATCACCACAACTACTGCTACAACTACTTCTTTTGAGACTACCGCTACAACTACTCCTAATAATGCTACTGCTACTACGGCCTCTACTGTCAATACAACAACTACCACTACTATTGCTACTCCTATTGCTGCAACAGCTGCAACAGCAACGACTACTTCTACTACTACTACTAATATTGCAACTACCGCTGCTACTGCTACTGCTACTACTACTACTACAACAACAACTATTATGATAACTAATACTGCTACTACTACTACTTCTACTACTACTACGACTATTGCTACAACTACATCTTCTCCCCCTTCTGCTACTTTTTCTACTACTGCTGCAACAACTACTAATATTATTTTCACAACTACTATTGTGACTATAATGACTTCTGCTACTGCTACTGCTACTTCTACTTGCGCTACCATTGCGACTACATTGACTACTACTTCTACAACCGCAACTGCTACTACTACAACTACTGCTACTACTACTACTGTGGTTATTGCTACTGCTACTGCTATTACCATCAATACTACTACTCCTATTACTACCACTACTACTATTGCAGCTACTGCTACTGCTATTACCATCACTACTACTACTCCTATTACTACTACTACTACCACTTCTACTCCCACTATTGCTACTACTACAACCACTACTACTCCTACTATTATACCTACTACAAGTTCTGCTAATATTACTGCTACAACAACTTATACTCCTATTGCTGTAGCTACTACCATAGTTGCAACTAGTTCTACTACAACTACTCTTATTTCTACTACAAATACTACTACTACTGCTACTACTACTACAACTGCTACTACTACTAATACTACTAATACTACTACTACTATTTGTACTACTACTATTACTACTATAACTACTACTGCTGCCATAACTACTTCTACTACTACTACTCTTACTACTACAACTACTATTCCTACAACAACTTCTGCTAATACTACTACTGCAAAAACTACTACTACAACAACAACTACTAGTTCTGCAACTACTACTCCTACTGCTGCAACTACTACTACTGTTGCAAATACTTCAACTCCAACTACTCCTGTTCCTGTTACTAATTTTACTACTACTACTACAACTACAACTACAAATGCTTCTACTACTATTGCTGCTACTTCTACTACTACTACTCTTACTGCTACTACTACAAATGCTACTGTTACAACCACTACTTTTGCCACTACCACTACTGCTGCTACTACTCTAATTACTACTACTACTACTTCTACTACTTCTACTACTAAGACAACTATTGCTACTATTGCTACTGCTACTTCTAACACTACTAGACTGCTTCCGCTACTACTGCTACTAGTGCTACTACTTCTACAGCTACTACAACAAATACAACAACTACTACAACTACCACTACTACAACTCCAACAAGTACAACTACTACTACTACTTCTGCTACAACTACTACTACAGCTGTTACTGCCACTACTGCTACTGCTGCTACAACTACTACTGAAACTCATGCTACTGCTACTGCTACTAGTGCAACCTCAGCTACTGATACTGCCACTGCCACTGCCACTGCCACTACTACAGCCACTGCTACTGCAACTACTACTAGCAATAATGCTACTACTACTACGGCTACAACAACTACTACTACAACGACCACCACCACTGCTACTATTACTTCTTCTGGTACTTGTGCAATTACTACTACTACTACTACTACTACTACTACAACTACAACTACTAATACTCCTACTAGTACTACTACTACAACTACTTCTACAACTACTACTACGACAACTGCTACTATTGCAACTGGTGCTACTATAACTATTGCAACTCATGATAATGCTACTGCAACTGAATCTACCTCTACTATTGCTATAGCCAGTACTGCTATCTCTCTTCTACTACGACTACAATTAATAATGCTACTACTACTCCTACACTATAACTATTACAGCTACTTTGACTACTAATGCTACTGTTATTGCTAATTCAGATGCTACTGTTGCTACAATGGCAACTGCTACAACTAGTACTAATACTGCTACTACTGCTACAACTACCGCTATTGCTACTTTTGCTAGTAATGCAACTGCTGTTGCTACAACAACTACAATCGCTACTGCTATTTTTTTTTACCAAAGCCCCAACTACTACCACTACTGCTACTACTACTATTACTCCTATTGCTACTGCTACTACTTCTTCTACTTCAACTACTACTACTACCACTATTACCACTTCTCCTACTACTACTATTTCTGCTACTATAGCTACCGCAACGGTAATGACTACGGCTATAACTACTACTACTACAACTAATATTACTACGACTACTATGACTACTGCTACTACTATAAATACTTCAACGTCCGCTACTACTACTACTTCTACTTATACTACCATTACAACTACTTCTACTTAAACTACTACTTCCGCTTCTACTACTACTCCTACTATTGCTACTGCCACCACTACCGCTACTAGTATAACAGCTACTACTACTAGCACTGCAGCTACTAATATTACAACTAATACTATTACTAGTCCTACTGCAGTTACTTCTACTTCTCCTATTGCTACTACTACAACTACTAATACTTTTGTTGCTGTTGTTGCTGCTACTCCTACAACTTTTCCTACCAATACGACTGCAACTACTACTATTCCTACTACTACCACTACTATAACAACTACTACTGCTACTGCAACTACTAAAACTAATGCTACTGCTGCTGTTGCTACAGCTACAACTATTGCCGCTGCTACTACTATTACTACTACTACTACTACTACTACGAGTACTATTACTACTACTACTACTACTACTACTACTACTACTACTACTACTACTAATACTACTACTACTACTCCTCCTCCTACTACTACTCCTACTACTTCTTCTACTCCATCTACTTCAACTACTACTTCTTCTACTCCATCTATTATAACTACAACTAATGTTACTACTGCTACTACTATAGCAATAGCTACTACTACAACTATTGCTAGTACTACTACGACTGCAACTTTGACAATGATTACTACTACTACTGCAACTGCTACCACAGCTATTGCAACTACTACTACTAGTACTACTATTACTACCACTACCACTACTGCTGCTACTCCTGCTCCTACTCATAGTATAGCTACTACTCCTATTACTACTACTACGACTACTAGAACTTCTCCTTCTATTACTACTATTACTGCTACTGCTACTACTATTACTACTAGTGCTATGGCTACTATAACAACAACAACTACTACTACTACTTCTACAACCACTACTACTACTATTGCTCTTGCTACAATCACTTCTCCTATTTCAACTACTTCTACTACTACTACTTCTGCTAGTGCTACTGATACTAATACTACTGTTACTATTACTACTATTGCTGCTGTAACTACTACTACAACTATTAATATTACACTACTACTACTGTTGCAGTTGCCGCTACTACTACTACTACTAACTACACAACTACTACTGTTGCTGTTGCCACTACAATTGCTATAACTATAATAATTGCCGCTACTACTGCTACTACTTTTGCTACTAATTCAACTACTACTTCCATTTCTACTACTACAGAACCTACTACTAGTACTACCACAAGTACTACTAATACTACTACTGCTACTACTGCAACTACTTCTGCCACTGGCAATACTTCTACTACTACTATTACGACCAATGCTACTACTGCTACTAACACTACTACTTCTGTTACTACTACTGGAACAACTACTACGACTAGTACTACTATTACTACTTTTGTTACTCCTACTGCAGCTACTACTGCTACAACTACTACGGCTACAACAGGTACTACTAATATTACCGCTACTACTGCTACAAATATTGGTTCTACAATTGTTTTTACCTCTACTCTTGCTAGTCCAACAAATACTACTATTGTTACTACTACTACTGCTACTATTAGTATAACTACTACCAATACTACTACTCCTACTACTACTTTTAAGAGTACTACTACTACTACTATTGCTATTACTAATACCACTACTACTGCTACTGCTACTGCCGCTACTACTACACCTACTACTACAAGGTCTACTACTGCTACTGCTGCACTACTACAACTATTACTGCTACTGCTGCTACTACTTCAATTATTACTAGTACTACTGTAACTACTACTACTATTACTATGGCCTTTACTGCAACTGCTGCTACTACAGCTAATATTGCTACTGCTACAACTACTACTACTACTACTACTTCTGCTACTTCAACTATTTCTGCTATGATTCGTACCACTGCTAATACTATTACTATTGCTACTTCTTCTACTACTACTACAGCTGCTGCAACTACTACTACCGCTACCACAGCTACTACCACAAATACTACTATGACTACAACTACCACTACTAATAATCCTACTAGTACTACTACAATAACTACTTCTACAACTTCTACTAGTACTATTGGGGCTACTGCAGCTATTGCAACTCATGCTAATGCTACTGCTACTGATGTTACCTCTACTATTGCTATAGCCACTATAGCTATCACTGCTACTAGTACTACTGCTACTAATAATGCTACTACTACTGCTATACTACACCTATTACAGCTAATTCAACTACTAATGCTACTGCTACAGCTAATTTAGCTACTATTACTACAATAATGGAAACTGCTACTACAAGTACTAATACTGTTACCGCTACAACAACTACCACTACTTCTACTTTTGCTAGTGATGCAATTGTTGTTGCTACTACAACTGTAACCGCTACTACTGTTTCTTCTACTATAGCTCCAACTACTACCACTACCGCTACTACTACTTCTACTACTACTACTACTGCTGCTGCTGCTTATGCTACTTCTTCAACTAGTACTACTACCGCTACTGCCACTTCCCCTACAACTACTATTTCTGCTACTGCAGCTACTGCTATGGTAATGACTATGGCTATAACTACTACTACTACAACTAAAATTTTTGCAATTATTCCTACTACTACAACTACTTCTACTTTTGCTACTACTCCTTCTTCTACTTCTATAATCACTGCAACTACGTCTACATAAACTACTACTTCTACTTCTAATAGTACTTCGACTACTACTACTGCCACTACTACCGCTACTAGTATGACAACAACTACTACTACTACCACTGCACCTACTAATATTACTACTCCTACTACTGTAGTTTCTTCTACTTCCCCGATTGCTACTGCAACAACTACTACTGCTACTACTACTCATGCTGCTGCAGCTACTCCTACTGCTTTTACTATTAATACTACTGCAACTACAACTATTACTACTACTGCCACTACTATAACAACTACTACTACTGTTATTGCTATGATTACAACTAATGGTATGACAGCTACTGCTACTACTACTACTACTATTACATTGCTGTTGCTAATACTACTACTACTACTACTACTACTACTACTTATGCTCCATCTACTACAACTACTACTTCTTCTACTCCGTGTACTACAACTACAATTAATGTTACTATTGCTATTACTATTGCAATAGCTACTACTGCAACTATTGCTAGCACTACTACTACCGCTACTTCCACCACGACAACTACTATTAGGACTACTACGAATACTACTACGACTACTACTATTAGGACTACTACTGCTACTACTATTACTACTACTAATACCACCACAACTACTATTGTTGCTACTACACCTACTACCACAACGGCTACTACTGCTACTGTTGCACCACTACAACTATTACTTCTACTGCTACTACTGGTGCAATTATTATTACTACTACTACTACCACTACTACTACTACTATGGCCTCAACTGCTACTACAGCTACTACTTGTACTACAACAACTACTACTGCTGCTGCTACTACTACTACTACTACTTCTGCTACTACTATTACCACCACTAATACTATTACTACAACAACTACTACTACTATTGCTATAGCTGCTACAACTACTACTGCCGCTACTACAGCTACTCCATCAGTATTGCTAATAGTACTAGTTCTACTCCTTCTACTACAACAACTGTTACTACTTCTATTGCTACTACTACAACTACTGGTACTACTGGAACTACTGCTACTACAACTACTACTTCCACTACTTTCGCTTCTAATACTACTTCTCCTTCAGCTACTTCTACTACTTCTACTTCTACAACTGCATATGCTACCATTGTTGCTACTACTACAACTACTATTACTAATACTACTATAACTGCTGCGATAATTGCTAGTACTATTGCTACAATTGATACTGCAATTACTACTGCTACTACCGCTACTACTACAACTAATTCCACTACTGCAACTACTATAATGACTGCTACTACTACTACTACTTCTACTACTACAGCAACTATTGCTCCTATTGCTACTACTGCTACAAGTGCTACTATTACAACAACAACTACTACTACTACAATAGTTACTATTGCTACTACTGCTACTACTGTTATTACTGCTGCTACTACTACTACTGCTACTACTACTGCTACTGCTACTATTACTAATACTACTACTACTACTACTACATTTTCCACAACTGCTACAACAAATACTACTACTACTACTAATACTCCATCTACCACTACTACAATGACTTCTACAACTGCTACTACAACTACTGTTGCAACTACTACTAATACTTCTACTAGTAAGCTACTATTGCTACTACTGCTTATGTCGCTACTACTACTGCTACTGCTACTACTGCTACTATTACTGCTACTACTGCTACATTTTTGACAACTACTACTAGAAATACTACTACTACTACTACTTCTACTGAGACTACTACGACTCCAACAACTTCTGCTACAACTACTTCCACAACTGCTACTATGACTACTGCTACTACTCCTACTACTCCTACTGCTACTACTACAACTTATGCTAATAGTACTAGTACTGCTGCTACCTCTACTACTGCTACTGCCTCAGCTATTACTGCTGCTGCTACTACTATTGCTATTAATAGTGCTACTACTACTGCTACTACTACAACTATTACAACTACTTCTACTAATAATGCTACTCCTATAGCTACTTCATCAACTACTACTGCGATAATGGCTACTGCAACTACTAGTACTAATATTACACTACTGCTACCACTACCACTATCACTACTACCACTACTGCTACTACTGCTACAACTACTACTGCTACAATGATTACCACCACTACTACTATTACTTTTGCTATTAATGCAACTATTACTACTACTACTACTACTGCTACTACTACTACTACTACTACTAATGCTCCTACTTGTACTACTACTACAACTAATTCTATAACTGCTACTATGACTACTGCTACTACTACTACTGGGGCTAATAAAGCTACTGCAACTCATGCTAATGCTACTGCTACTTCTGCTGCCTCTACTATTGCTATAGCGACTGCTGTTATTGCTGTTACTAATACTACTACAAATAATGCTACTGCATCTACTACACTACAACTATTACAGCTACCCGAAATACTAATGCTACTGCTATTGCTAATTCAACTACTTTTGCTGCTACAATGGCAACTGCTACTACAAGTACTAATACAGCTACTACTGCTACAACTACCACTACTGCTACTTTTGCTAGTGATGCAACTACTGTTGCTACTACAACTACAACCACTACTGCTGTTTCATCTACTATAGCTCCAACTACTACCACTACTACTACAATAACTACTTCTACTACTACTATTGTTACTGTTGCTTCTGCTACTACTTCAACTATGACTATTACCACTACTACCACTTCTCCTACTACTACTACTTCTGCTACTATAGCTACTGCTACAATAATGACTACAACTATAACTACTACTGCTACAACTAATATTACTGTGACTACTGCTACTGCTGCTACTACGACTTCTATAACCACTATAACTACTTCTACTTAAATGACTACTTCTCCTTCTACTATAACTCCGACTACCACTTTGGCCACTACTACCGCTACTAGTATGACAGCTATTACTAGTACTACCACTGCAGCTACTAATATTACTTCTAATACTACTACTACTCCTACTACTGCTGCTACTTCTACTTCACCTACTGCTACTACTACGACGACTACTACTACTACTACTACTACTACTACTACTGTTGTTGCTGCTACTCCTACCACTTTTACTACTAATACTACTTTAACAACTACTATTACTACTACAACCACTGCTATAGCAAATACTACTACTGCTACTGCTACCACTACTGCTACTACTACTACCACTACTCCTACAACAACAACAACTACTACTACTACTTCTTCTACTTCATCTACTACAACTACTACTTCTTCTACTCCATCTACTACAACAACAACTAATGTTACTACTGCTACTATTATTGTAACTGCTACTACTGCAACCATTGCTAGTACTACTACAATTGCCACTTCCACTATGACTACTATACTACTACTACAACTGCTACCACTACTACCGCTACATTCCTACTACTCCTAGTACTACAATTACTACCACCACTACTGCTGCTGCTACTACTGCTCCTACTCCTAATACAACTACTACTCCAACTACTACTACTACTACTACTAGAACTTCCCCCTCTATTACTACTACTACTGCTGCTACTACTACTTCTATTACTATTAGTGCTACGACTACTACAACAACAACAACTACTACTACTTCTGCAACCACTACTACTATTATTGCTTTTGCTACTATCACCTCCTATTTTAACTACTTCTGCCACAGCTACTGATACTACTACTATTGCAACTATTACTAGTACTACTATTGCTGGTATAGCTACTACTACAACTATTACTACTATTGCACTACTACTACTATTGCTGTTGCCGCTACTACTACTACTACTACTATTGCAGTTGCCGCTACACCTGCTACCACTATAATAATTTTAGCTACTACTACTACTGCTTTCACTACTAGTTCAACTACTACTTCCACTTCTACTACAACAGAACCTACTATTAGTACTACCAGTAGTACTACTGATACAACTACTACTACTACAACTAATTCTGCCGTAACTATTACTTCTTCTACTACTATTACGACCAATACTACTATGGCTACTACTACTACTACTTCTGCTACTGCTACTACAACAACAACTACTACTAGTACTACTATTACTACTACTGCTACTCCTACTATAGCTACTACTACTACTACTGCTAATACCTCTACCACTACTGCTGCAGCTACTACTAATACTACCACTACTACAGCTACAACTATTGCTTCTACAGATGCTTTTACCTCTACCCCAGCTACTCCAATTAACACTACTGTTGTTACTACTACTACTACTACTATTAGTATAACTACTAACAATACTAATACAACTACTACTTTTAGGACTAATACTGCTACTACTATTACTATTACTAGTACCACTACTACTACTACTGCAACTACTGTTATTACTGCTACTACTACACCTACTACTACAACGGCTACTACTGCTACTTGAACCACTAGAACTATTACTACAACTACTACTACAACTACTACTACTACTACCACTACTACTACTACTATGGCCTCTACTACTGCTACTACTACTGCTACTACTAGCACTGCTCGAAACTACTGCTACTACTACTACTACTTCTGCTACTTCAACTACTTCTGCTACTACTGCTACCACCGCTAATACTATTACCATAGCTACTACTACTACTACTACTACAGTTGTTACAACTACTACTACCGCTACTACTGCAACTAGTACTAGTTCTACTCCTTCGACTACTAGTACTACTACTACTACTACTACTACTACTACTACTATTGGTACAACTGGAACTCCTGCGACTGCTACTACAACTACTACTACTGGTACAACTGGAACTCCTGCTACTGCTACTACAACTACTACTTCCACTACTTATGCTTTTAACACTACTACTCCTTTAGCTACTTCTACTACTTCTATTTCGACAATTGCACTTGCTACTATTGTTGCTACTACGGCTACTACTACTATTACTGCTACTACTACAACTACTGCGATAACTTAAAATACTATTGCTACTATTGCTACTACGGTTACTACTGCTACTACCGCTACTACTGCAACTACTACCACTAATGCAACTATGACTACTACTACTACTACTACTATTACTACTTCGACTACTATAGCTACGATTGCTTCTATTGCTACTACTACTACTACTGCTACTACTACTACTACTGCTACTACTATTACTAGTGCTACTATTTCTACTACAACAACAACAGCAACTACTTCTACTACAATAACTACTATTGCTACTACAGCTACTACAGCTGTTGCTGCTACTACTACTACTGCTACTAGTGCTACTATTACTACTACTACTACTTCGCAACTACTACAACAAATAAAACTACTACTACTCCTACTGATACTAGGACGACACTAACTACTACTGCTACAACTACCTCTACAATTGCTACTTCGACTACTGCTACAACTACTACTAATACTTCTACTACAGCTACTACTGCTACTATTGCTACTGTTGCTACTACTACCGCTATTACTACTACTGCTAATGCAACTGCTACTACTTCTACTAGTGCCACTATTACTACTACTACTACATTTTCCACAACTACTAACTCAAATACTACTACTACTCCTCCTACTGGTACTACTATGACTCCAACTACTTCTGCTACAACTACTTCTACAACTACTACTATGACTACTACTACTACTCCTACTACTCATACTACTACTATTGCAACTCATGCTAATGGTACTACTACACCTGCTACCTCTACTACTGCCACTGCTACTACTATTGCTATGAATATGCTACTACTATTGCTACTACTACAACTATTATAACTACTTCAACAACTAATGGTACTACTATTGCTACTTCATCTACTACTGCTGCTACAATGGTTACTATAGCTACTAGTACCACTACTGCTACCACTACGACTACCACTACTGCTATTACTGCTACTACTTCTACCACTAGTACTACAACAATAACTACCATGACTGCTACTATAACTTCTTTTACTACTAGTGCTACTATTGCTGCTACTACTACTACTACTACTACTACTAGTACTACAACTACCACAACTACTACCACAAATACTACTATGACTACAACTACTACTAGTAGAAGGAGTAGTAGCAGCAGCAGTTGTACTAGTAGTCAAAGTTGTAGTAGTAACAATAGTAGTAGTAGTAGTGGTAGTGGTAGTAATAGTTGCTGTTGTAGTAGTAGTAGTAATAGTAGTAGTAGCAGTACTAGTAGTAGCAATAGGAGTTGGCATTGGAGTTGGGGTAGTAGTAGGTGTAGTAGTTGTAGTAGTTGCAGTAGTAGTAGTAGGAGTTGGAGTAGGGGTAGTAGTAGGCATAGTAGTTGTTAGAGCAGGGGTAGTAAAAGTAGTAGGAGTTGTAGAAGCCATAGGAGTGGGAGTAAGAGAAGCAGTAGTAGTAGGAGTGGTAATAGGAGTAGTAGTAGGAGTAGTAGTAGGAGTAGTAGGAGTAGTAGTTGTTGCGGTGGTCAGAGTAGGAGTAGGAGTAGTAGTAGCAGTAGTAGGAGTAGTAGTAATAGTAATAGCAGGAGTAGTAGTAGTAGTTGGTGTGGTAGTCGTATTGGTTGTTATAGTTGTAGTAGTAGTCGTAGTAGTAGTAGCTGTAGCAGTTGGAGTAGCAGTAGTTGTGGTAGCCGTAGCAGTAGTAGTAGTAGTTATGGTAGCAGTAGCAGTTATAGTAGTAGTATTACTACTAGTAGTAGTTGTTGTTGTTGAAGTAGGAGTAGTAGCAGTAGTAGTAGTAGTAGCAATACTAGTACTAGTAGTAGTAGAAGTAGCTGTAGTAATAGCAGCAACAGCTATAGTAGGAGTAGTAGTTGGAGTATTAGTAGTTGTAGGTGTAGTAGTTGTAGTAGTAGTAGGAGGAGCAACAGCGATCGCAGCCACAGCAGCAGCAGCAATAGTATTCATAACAGTAGCAGCTATAGTAGTAGTAGCTGCGATAGCTGCTACAGACATAACAATAATAGCCGTAGTAAGAATAGTAGTAGGAGTAGTAGTTATTGTAGTAGTAGCAATAATAGTAGTAAAAGTGGTAGTAGTAATAGTAGTATGAGTGGTAGTAGTAATGGAAGTAGGAGTATTGGTAGAAGTAGTAGTAGTAGTAGTAATAGTAGTAGTAATAGGAATAGTAGTAGCAGTAGTACCAGTAGAAGTAGTAGTAGTATTGGTAGTAGTAATAGTAGTTGTAGGAGTTGGAGTGAAAGTTGTAGTATTAGTAGTGCTAGTAGTAGTTATTGTACTAGAAGTAGTAATAGGAGTAGGAGTAGTAGTAGTAGGAGTAAGAGTAGGAGAAGTGCTAGACGTAGTTGTAGTAGCAGTAGCAGCTACTGTAGTGGAAACAATAATAGTAGCAGTAGTAGTAGGATGAATAGTAGTTGTAGTAGTAGTAATAGTAGCAATCGCAGTAGTAGTAGTAGTAGTAGATGTTCTAATAGTAGTAGGAGCTATAGAAGTAGTACGAGTTGGAGTAGGAGTAGTAGAAGCATTATTATTAGTAGTAGCTGTGGTAGCAGTTGTTGTTGTAGTAGTTGTTGGAGTAGGGGTAGTAGTGGTAGTAGGAGTAGTAGTAGTTGTTGGAGTAGGGGTAGTAGTGGTAGTTGGAGTAGTACTAGCAGTATTAGTAGAAGTAGTGGTAGGAGGAGAAGTAGCAGTTATAGGAGTAGGAGCAGGAATAGTTGTAGCAGTAGTATTAGTAGTAGCAATTATAGAAGGAGTAGTAGTAATTGCATTTATACAAGTAGTAGAATTAGTAGTAGTAGCAGCAGCTGTAGTAGTAGTTGTATTAGTAGTAGTAGTGGTAGTCGCAGTAGCAGTAGCGGAAGGAGTTATAGTAGTAGTAGCGGCAGCAGTAGTAGCATTAATAGTAGTAGTAGGTGTAGTAGTTGTAGTGGGAGCAGTAGTTGTGGTAGTTGTAGTAGCTGTAGTAGTAGAAGTAACAGTTGTAGTTGTCGTTGTAGAAGTAGTGGTTGTTGTTGTAGTAGTACGAGTTGGTATGGGAGTAGTAGTAGCTATCATAGTAGTAGTAGAAGGAGTAGCAATTGTAGCAGTAGTAGTAGCAACTGTAGTAGTAGGAGTAGGAATAGTAGTAGTCGTAGTAGTAGTAGTAGTAGTAGTAGTAATGGTAGAAGTAGCAGTAGCAATAGTAGTAATATAGTAGTAGTAGTAAGAGTAGTAGTAGTAGCAGTAGAAGCAGCAATAGTCGTAGTAGTACTACAACTTCTTCTACCACTACTACAACTACTACTATTGCTACTATAACCACTCCTACTACTACTACTGCGATTAACACATTAATACTACTTCGACCGCTACTACAATAATAACATTTGCTACAGCTACAACTGCTACTGCTACTACAGCTACTACTATTACTACTCCTACTACTACTACAACAACTACTACTATTGCTACTACTATTTCTACTACAACTACTAATACTACTAGTTCTGTTGTAGCAACTATTAGCAGACTACTACTACAACTACTACTACAAGCTCTGCTAATATCAACAACTACTACCACTACTACTACTATTACTATGACAACTACCAGTACTACTACTACTACTACTACTACTACTATTGCTACTACTACTACTACTACTGCTGCTAATTCTACTACTACTACTTCTACAACTACTACAGCTACTAGTACTCCTACTACTACTATGACTACTACTATTCCTACTGCTAATATTACTATTACTACTACTACTACTGCTACTGCTACTGCTCCTACTTCTCCTACAACTACTACTTCTACTACGACTACTACTAATACTGCTACTACTACTGCAACTACTACTACAATAACTAATACTACCACTTCTACTACTCCTACTATTACTACAACAACCACTCCCACTACTGTCACTGCAACTACTACTACTACTACTACAATCACAACAACAACAACAACTACTGCTACTACTACTTCAACTACTACTACAACAACTATTACAGCTACTACTACTTCCACTACTACTACTACTATGACTATTCTTGAATCTACAATTTCTGCAACTACTACTACTACTATTGTTGCTACAGATACTACTACTACCCCTATTACTACAACTACTACTACAGCTCCAACTACTACTACTATTTCTACTCTTACTACCACTACTGCAACTACTTCTATTGCCACTCATACTACTCCTCCTACTACTACAAAAACTCCTAGTACTACTACTATTACTACTACTACTACTCCTATTACTACTTCTACTCCCACGCCTAGTGCTCCTACTACTCCTACTACCAGTACTACTGTTACTACTACTATTGCTACTGCTACTACTACTTCTACTGCTACTACTACTATTGCTAATAGTACTACTAGCACAACCACCACTACTACTACTACTGCTACAATGACTAGTACAACTACTACTACTACTTTTGCAACTACAGCTACTACTACTGCAACAGCGACAACAACTACTACAACTCCAACTACCACTACTACTACTTCTATTGATACTACTACTCCTCATACTAGTACAACTCTCGGTACTACGACTACTTGTACAACAACAGCAATGACAACAACAACTTCTACTACTTGTACTTCTGTAACTACTATTGCAGCTACTACTACTACTACTACTTTCACTTCTACTACTACTACTACTACTACTACTACTACTACTACTACTACTACTCCTACTCCTACTATGACTACTACTACTACTACCACTATTGCTGCTGCTGCTGCTGCTACTACTACTACTGCTACTACAACTACTACTATTGATACTACTACTCCTGCTGGTACTACTACTAAAACTACTACAACTGCTTCTACTACTGCTCCTACTAGTTGTACTACTACTACTACTACTACTACTACTACTACTACTACTACTACTACTACTACTACTACTACTACTACTACTACTACTACTTTTGTTGCTAAAGACCACTACTAATATTACTACTAGTCCTACTACTACTACTTCTTCTATTGCTGCTACTATTGTTACCACAATTGCTAATGCTACTGCTACTACTACTACTATGGCTACTTCTACTACTACTGCTAATACTACTGCTGCTTCCACTACAACTAGTATTGTTGCTACTGCTGCTATTGCGACTATTATTGCAACAACTACTACTTCTACTACTCCTATTTCTACTACTATTATTGCTGCTATTATTGCTACTACTGCTACTACTGCTACAAGTACTACCGCTGCTACTACTGATGTTGTTGTTGCTGCTACTAATACAGCTACTATGGCTACTACTATTACTACTATTGCGACTGCTACTGCTACTGCTACTACACTGCTACAACTAATACTACTACAACTAGTATTACTACTACTACTACTACGGCTATTGCCACTACTCGTGCTGACATTATTACACCCACTACTTCTCCTGCGACGACTACAATTGCTTCTACTTCTGCGACTACAACAACTACTGCTACTACAATTGCCACTGCTACTACTGCTACTATAACTACTGCTACTACTATTGCCACTATTGTTATTGCTACTATAACTACTGCCAATACTATTGCCACCACTGCTACCACTACAACTACAATTACTAGTACTACTACTACAACAACAACAACAATTACTACTACAACTACTACTTCTACTACTCTTACTGCTAGTACTGCTATTACTACTATTGCTGCTACTACTACTCATACTACTGTTATTGCTACTACCACTTCAATCGCTATTTCTAGTGCTACTACTACTGCTACTACTGCAACTACTACAACTACTTCTACTACTACTAGTGATCCCGCTACTACCCTTGCTACTACTATTGCGATGACTACTGCTGCTGCGGCAACTACTTATACTACTACTGCAAATACAACTTCTACAAGTACTTCTACCACTGTTGCTACTACTACTCCAACTACACTACCACTTCTACTATTACTGTGAGTGAAGCTACTACTTCTATTGCTACTCATAGTACTACTCCTGCTACTACAAATACTCCAATGACTACAACTAGAACTACTACTGCTCCTACTACTACTACTACTACTACTACTCTTATTCCTCCTACTACTACTTCAACTACTACTACTACCACTGTTGCTATAACTATTGCTACTTCAACTACTACTAATAATATTACTATCATAACTAGTATTACTACCACCACCACCACCACCACTACTACTACTATTGCTACTACTACTACTACTACCAATACTACCACCACCACCACCACCACTACTACTACTACTACTACTACTACTACTACTAATAGTAATAATAATAATAATAATAATAATAATAATACCACTACTATGACTACTACAACTTCTACAACAATAGCAATGACAAGAACAACAACAACAACTACTGCTTCTACTACTATAGCACCTACTACTACAACTACTACTACTCCTACTACTACTACTACTACTTTTAGTACCACTACTACTACTACTACTACTGTTGCTACTACTACTACTATAGCTGCCACTACAACTACTAGCACCACCACTACTACTAGTATAATAACTACTTCTACAACAATAATAATGACAATAACAACAAGAACTACTGCTACTGCTACTATTGCAGCTAATACTACTACTACTACTCCCACTACTACCACTACTAATACTACAATTACTACTACTACTACTCCTACTACTACTATCACTATTACTACTACTAGAACTACTACTACTCCAGCCACTACTACTACTACTACTTCTTCTTCTACTACTACTAGAACTACGACTTCTACTACTCCTACTTTTGGTAGCTCTACAACTAATACTGCAACTTCTACGGCTACTGCTACTACCACTTCTTCTGCCACTACTATTACTAATACTACTACTACAACAACTAGTTCTTCTGCTCATGCAACTCCTACTACTACTTTCACTACTACTGCTACTACTACTACTACTAATGCTGTTGCAACTACAACAACTACTACTACTAGTACTACTCCTATTACTACATCTAGTAGTCCAATTACTGCTTCTGCTACTTTTAGTAAGACTACTGCTACAAGTACCACCACTTATACGACAATAACTACAAGCACTATTACTACTAATACAACTGCTACTACTGCTTCTTCTACTCCTATTGCTACTCCTACTCATACTACTACTACTACTACTACTACTACTACTACCATTACTACTATGACTACTACTACTATTACTACTACTTCTACTACTTCAACTTTCGCTACTACAACTACAACAACTATTATTGCAACTGTAGCTACTGCTCTTGCTACTACTACTACTACTATAATTACAACAACAACAACAACAACAACAACAACAACTACTACTACTACTACTACTATTATTACTATGACTTCTACTACATCTACTACTACAACTACCACTACTACTACTACAACTACTACTTCTACTACTACTACTATTATTACTAACACTACCACTACTACTAGTGCTACTACTGCTGCAACTACTACTACAAACTATGACTTCTACTAATACTACTACTACTAATACTACTACTATTACTACTACTACTAGTACTACTACTACTACTACTACTACTAGTACTACCACCACTACTTCTACTACTATTGCCACTACTATTACTGATTTACACTATAACTATTGCTAGTACTACTTCTACTATAATCAATACTTCTATAGTTACTACTACTACAACTGCCACCACTACTAATACTAGAACTACTACTACTATAGTACTACTGCTGCTACTAATGCTACTACTACTATGAGTAATACTTGTACTGTAAGTACCACTATTACTTCTACTACCGCAAATATTGCTACAACTAGTACTACTACTACTACTACTACTAGTACTATAACTCCTACTATAGCTGCTGCTACTCCAACTACTATTCCTTCTCCAAGAAGCTAGAGTTGAAGGGGCAGTAGTAGTAGCAGTAGTAGTTTTAGTGTAGTAGTCGTAGTACTAATAGTAGTAGTTGTTGTAGTAGTAAGAGTAGCAGCACCAGCAGCATTAGTAGTAATAGCTAAAGTAGTAGTAGTAGTTATTGTAGTAGTACTTGTAGTAGCAAAAGTAGAAGTAGTAGTACTACTAATAGTGGTAGTAGCAACAGTAGTAGTACTACTACTACTACAAATTGTAGTAGTCGTCGTACTAGTACAAGTTGCAGTAGTGGCGACGGCCGCATCAATAGTAATACTAGTACTGGAAATAGGAGTAGTAGTAGTACCATTTGTACAATGAGTGGAAGTGGTAGTATTACTACAAGTAGCAGAAGTAGTAGTAGTAGTAGTAGTAGTGGTAGTAGTATTAGTAGTAGTAGTAGTAGTAGTATTAATAGTAGCAGGAGGAGGAATAGTAGTAGTAGTAGTAGTAGTAGTAGTAGTAGTAGTGGTAGTAGTAGTATAAGTTGTTGTACAAGAAGTGGAAGTGGTAGTATTACTACAAGTAGCAGAAGTAGTATTGGTAGTAGTAGAAGTAGTAGTAGTAGTAGTAGTAGTAGCATTAATAGTAGTGGTAGCAAGGGTTGTAGTAGTAGTAGTGCTAGTAGTAGTAGTAATAGTAGTAGTAGTAGCAGAAGTAATAGCAACAAACATAGCAGTAGTTATAGTAGGAGGTGTAGTAGTAGTAGTGGTGGTAGTAGTAGTAGCCGCAGGGCAGTAGTAGTATTACTAGCAGTAGTATTAGAAGTAGTAGTAGTGATAGTAGTAGTAGTAGCAGCAGCTGTTCTACTATTAATAGAAGTAGTATTAGTAGTAGCTGTAGTTGTAGTAGTAGCAGCAGCAACAACAACAGCAGTAATAGTAGTTATAGTAGCAGAAGTAGTAATAGTTGTAGTAGTAGTAACAGTAGTAGTTGCAGTAATAGTATTAGTGGTAGTAGTGGTCATAGCCACAATGCTAACTATAGTAGTAGTAGTAGTTGCTATTGAAGTAGTAGCTGAAATACTAGCAGAAGTTGCAGCTACAGTAGCAGTATTAATAGTAGTTGCAATAGTAGTAGTAGCTATACTAGTGGCAATACAAGTAGTAGCAAAAGTAGGAGCAGTCATAGTAGTAGAAGTAGTAATAAAAGGAGTAGTAGTTGTTGTTGTAGTTGCAGTAGTTGTAGCAGTAGTAGTTGTTATTGTAGTAGTAGTAGCAGCTGCAACAACACCAAGAGCAAAAGTAGTAGTAGTTGTTGTGTAAGTAGTATTAGTAGTAGCAGTAGTGGTAGTCGTAGTAGTAGTTATAGCAATAGTAGTAGAAGTGGTAGTAGTAGTCGCAATAGTTGCAGTAGTAGTAGTAATAGTAGCAGTGGTAGTAGTAGTATCAGTAGCAGTAGTAGTAGTAGTAGCACTAGTAGTTGCAGTAATAGCGGTAGTAGCAGTTGTAGTATTAGTAGCAATAGTAGAAGTAGTAGTGGTAGTAGCAGTGGAAGTAGTATTAGTAACAATAGTAGTTGTAGCAGTGGTAGCAGCAGTGGTAGTAGTAGTAGTTGTTGTTATTGTTGTAGTAGTAGTAGTAATAGCAGTAGTAGTAGTAGCAGCAAAAGTAATACCAGTAGGACTAGTAGTAGTAATTATATTAGTTATTATAGTAGTAATAGTTGTAATATTAGCAGTAGTAGTAGTAGTTGCAGTAGAAGTAGTGGTTGCAGTAGTAGTAGTTATAGTAGTAGTAGTTGTAGTAGTTGGAGAAGTTGAAGAAGTAGTAGCAATAGTAGTAGTAGTAGTAGTAGAAGTAGTAGTAGTCATAGAAGTAGTAGTAGCAACAGTAATAGCAGTAGTTGTAGTAGTAATAGTGGCAGCAGTAGCAGAAGTAGTAGGAGTAACAGTAGTAGTAGTAGTCATAGAAGTAGTAGTAGTAGCGGTAGTAGTAAGAGTATTAGTAGCAGTAGTGGAGGTTGTAGTCGTAGTAGCAGTAGGAGTTGTAGTAGTTGTAGTAGAAGTTGCAGTTGTATTGGTAGCTATAGTATTCGTAATAGTAGCAGTAGTAGAAGTAGTAGTAGTTGGAGCGGTATTTCTAGTAGTAGTAGTAAGAATACCATTTGCTGTATCATTTTAAGAAGTAGTAGTAGTAGTAGTAGTAGCAGGAATATCATTAGTAAAAATAATAGTAGCAGCATTAGTAGTAGGAGTTGTTGTAGTACTAGAAGAAGTAACAGAAGTAGTAATAGTAGCAATATCAGTAGTTCTAGTAGAAGCAGTAGTATTAGTAGTAGAAGTAGTAGTTGTCATAGCAGTTGTAGTAGTGGTAGTACTAGTAGTACCAGTAGCAGTTATAATAGCAGTAGTAGTAGTAGTAGAAGTCATTGTAGTAGGAGAAGTAGCAGTAGTAGTAGAAGCAACAACAGTAGTTGTGGGAGTCGTAGTAGTCGAAATAGTAGTAGTAGTAGTAATAGAAGTAGTAGGAGGAGTAGGACTTGTAGTAGTAATAGTCGTAGAAGCAGCAACAGCAGTAGTAGTAGCTATAGTAGTAATAGTAGTAGTAGTAGCAGTACTAGCACTAGCCCCAGTAGCTTTTGTAGTAGTTGTTGTAGTAGTGGTAGTAGTAGTAGCTTTAGGAGTTGTTGTAGCAATACTAGCAATCGTAGCAATAGTAGTTGTTGTAGTTGTAGTAGCAGTAGTTGTAGTAGTAGTAGTAGTTTTAGTACTTGGGATAGTAGTAGTAGTTGTTGTAGCAGTCATAGTAGTAGTTGTAGTCACAGTAGTGGTGGTAGCAGTGATAGTATCTTTAGTTATAGCTATAGAGGATGTATCAGTGGCAGTGGTAGTAGCTGTAGCAGTTGCAGCAGCAATAGTAATAGTAGTAGTAGCTATAGCAGTAGTAGTAGGAGTTGTAGTAGTAGTAGTAGATGCAATAGTAGTCGCAACTGTAGTAGTAGTAGGAGTAGTAGTAGAAGCTGTAGCAGTAGTAGAAGCAGGTGTAGTAGTAGTTGTAGCAGCAGCAGCAGCAGTAGTTATTATTGTAGTAGTAGTAGTAGTAGTAGCAACAGTAGTAGAAGTAGCTATAGTTACAGTAGTAGCATTAGTTGTTGTAGTAATCATATCAGTAGTAGCAATAGTAGCATTAGTAGTAGTACCAAAAGTAGTAGCAGCTATAGTAGTACAAGAAGTAGTAGCAGTAGCAGTAGTAGTTGTACAAGTAGTGGCAGTAGTAGCAGCGACTGTAGTAGTAGTAGTTGTTGTTGTAGCTGCTATAGTAGTAGCTATAGTTGTAGTAGGAATAGTAGAAGTAGTAGTAGCAATAGTTGTAGGCCTAGTATTGGTAACAATAGTAGCCATAGTGGCAGTAGTAGTAGTTGTAGTTGTTGTACCGAAAGTTAAAATAGTAGTAGTAGTTGTAGTAGTGGTAGTAGTAGTAGAAGTAGTAATAGTAATAGTAGTAGCAGCAGTCCTAGTAGTAGCAGTAGTACTCATAGCAATAGTAGTACTAGTTACAGTGGTGGGAGAAGTATTAGTAGTACTAGAAGTAGTACAAGTAGTAGTTGTTGTATTAGTGGTCGTAGTTGCAATAATGGTAGTAGTAGTAGTAGCAATTGTAGTGGCAGAAGTGGTAGTAGTAGCAATTGTAGCTGCAATTGTTATAGTATTAGCAGTAGTAGTATTAATATAGTAGTAGAAGTAGTAGCTATAGTAGAAGAAGTAGTAGTTGGTGAGGTAGTAGTAGTAGCAATAGTGGTAGTAGTGGTAGAAGTAGTGGTAGTATTAGTAGAAGTAGCTGCAGGAGTAGCAGGAGTAGTGGAAGCAATAGTAATAGGAGAAGTAGTATTTGCTGTTGCAGTTGTAGCAGAAGTAGCAGTAGTGGAATCAACAGCAGCAGTTGTAGTAGTAGCTATAATAGTGGCAGTTGTTGTAGTAGCAGATGTAGTGGTAGTAGTAGTTGTAGTAGTAGGTGTACTTGCAGCAGTAGTAGCAGAAGTAGTAGTAGTAGGAGCAGTAGCAGCAATAATAGTAGTAGTAGTTGTAGTAGTTGTCGTAGCAGCCGTACTGGTAGTAGAAGTAGTAGCAATCATAGTATTAGCAGTAGTAGCATAAGTAGTAGTTGTAATTGCTACAATAATAGCGGTAGTTGTACAGGTTGTAGTAGAAGTAGCAGTGGCACTAGTAGTGATAGTAGTAGTAGGAGGATTACTAGCAGCAGTAGTGGCAGTAGTAGTAGTTGCAGTAGCGGTAGCAGCAGAAGCTTTGGTAATATAATTTTCAATAGTAGCAGCAATAGTAGCAGTGTTTGGATTGGCTATAGTGGTTGCAGTAGTTTTAGAATTAGGAGTAGTACTAGTAGTAGCAGGAGCAAAATAGTAGGTGTAGGGGAAGAAGTAGCATAATTAGTAGAAGTTGTAGTAGTACTTGTAGTAGCAGTTGTAGCAAAAGTTGGAGTAGTTCTAGTGGTAGTAGTAGTAGCTGTAGCAGCAGCAGCAGTAGAAGTAATAGTAGTAGTAGTTATAGTAGTAGTTGTAGTAGCAGAAATAGTAGTAGTACTAGTAGTAGTGGTGTGGTGGTAGTAGTAGTAGTATTAATAGTCGTAGTAGTGTCAGCGATAGTAGTAGAAGTCAGGGTAGTTGTAGAAGTAGCAGTACTAGCATTAGTAGTAGTAGTCTTAGTTGCCGTAGTTTTTGTAGAAGTGGTAGTAGTACAAGTAGCAGTAGAAGTAATAGCGACAGTAGTAATAGTAGTTGGAGCAGTATTACAAGTAGTAGTAGTTGTAGTAGCAGTAGCAGTAGTAGTAGGACTAGTAGCAATAGTAGTCGAAGTATTATTAGTAAAAATAATAGTAGTAGTAGCGGTAGAAGGAGCAGTAGTAGTCATATTAGTAGTAGGTGTAGTAGGGGTAGTAGTAGCAATAATTGTAGTAGGACCAGTAGTAGTAGAGTACTAGGAGCAGCAGCAGTAGTATTAGCAATAGTAGCAGTAGTAGTTGTAGCTATAGTAGCAGTTGGAGTAATAGTAGTAGTAGTAGTAGTAGCAATAGTAGTTGTTGTTGTTGTAGTAGTGGTAGTCGTAGTAGTTAGAGATGTACTAATAATAGTTGCAATAGCAGTAGTAGTAGCAGTAGTAGTCCTAGTTGTTGTAGTGGTAGTAAAAATAGCAGAAGCAGAAGGAGCTATAGTAGTGGAAGTAGTAATACTAGTAGCAGTAGTGGAAGTTGTAGTAGTAGTAGTAGTAGAAACGATAATAGCAGTAGTAGCAGTACTAGAAGTGGTAGAAGCAGTAGCAGAAGCAGTAGTAGTTTTAGTAGTGGGGGTAGTAGTAGTTATTGTTATAGCAGAAGTAGTAATAGTAGTAGTAGCGATCGTAGTACTAGTAGCAGTAATAGTAGGAGAAGTAGGATTATCAACGGTAGCCGTAGTGGTTGTAGTAGTAGTAGTATTAGTAGTCGTAGTAGTAGCAAGAGTAGTAGTAGTAGTAGTAGTAGTTGGAGCAGTATTAGTAGTAGTGGTAGTAGTAGCAGTCGTTGTAGTAACGAAAGCAACTGTAGCAGTAGTGGTAGGGAAAGTAGTAGTAGCAGTAGGAGCAGTAGCATTACTTGTAGGAGTTGCAGTCGTAGTCGCAACAGTAGAAGTAGTAGTAGTAGTAGTAGTAGTATTTCTGAAAATAATAGTAGTAGTACTAGTAGTACTAGTAGTAGAAGTTCGAGTAGTAGTAGTAATAGTAGCAGCAAGAGTAGAAGAAATAGTAGTAGTAGTAATTGTTGTCGAAGAAGGAGCAGTAGTAGTAGTTGCAGTAGCAATAGTAGTAGTAGTTGTAGTTGTTGTTGTAGTTGTAGTCGTAATCGAAGGAGAAATACCAGGAATAGTAGCAGTGGCAGTAGTAGTATCGATAGTAGTAGTAGTCGTAGTAGTAGTAGTAAAAGTTGTAGTGGCTGAAATAATAGCACCAGCAGTAGTAGCAGAAGTAATAGTAGTAGTATTAGTAGTAGTAGTAGTAGTAGTAGTAGTAGTAGTAGTAGTAGAGTAGTAGTACTAGTAGTAGTAATTGTAGTAGTAGTAGCAATAGCAGTAGTAGCAGTAGAAGGAGCAGTAGTAGTAGGAATATTAGTAGTCATAGTAGTTGCTATTATAGCCGATGTAGTTGTAGTAGCAATAATAGCAGTAGTAGCAATAGCAGCAGTAGCAGCAATAGTAGTCATAGTATTTTTAGTAGTTGGGGAAGTTGTAGTAGCTGTTGTAGCTGTAATAGTAGTAGGCTTGGTAGTTGTAGTAGTAGTAGCTATTGTAGTAGCAGTAGTAGGAGGAGGAGAAGAAGTAGCAGTAGTCACAATAGCAGTAATAGTGGCAGTAGTAGTAGTAGAAGTAGAAGTAGCAATAGTAGTAGCAGCAGTAGTAGTTGGAGGAGAAGTAGTAGTAGTTGCAATAGCAATTGTAGCTATTATAGCCGCGGCAATAGTAGTAGTAGTGGTAGTAGTAGTAGTAGGAGTAGGAGTAGGAGTAGCAGTAGTTCTGGTAGTGGAAGTAATAATAGAAGGAGAAGTAGTAGTAGTAGTAGTAGTAGTAATAGTTGTAGTGCTAGTAGTAGTAGTAGTAGTAGTAGTCATAGTTGTAGTGGTGGTGGTAGTAGTAGTAGTGTTAGAAAAAGTAGTAGCAGTAGTAGTAATAGCAAAAGTAGCAGCAGTAGTAGTAGTGGTAGTAGTTGTTGTTGTTGTAATTGTAGCACTAGTAGTAGCAGTAGTAGTAACAACATCCATAGTAGCCATAGTACTAGCAGTAGTAGTTGTGGTAGTCTCATTAGCAGTAGTAGTAGTTGTAGTTGTGGCAATTGTAGTAGTTAGAGTTGTTGTAGTAGTAGTAGTAATAGTTGGAGTAGTAGTAGTTGTAGTAGTACCAGCAATAGTAGCAATAGCAGTAGGAGTGTTAGCAGTAGCAGTAGTTATAGTAGTAGTAGCTAGAGTAGTAGTGGTGGTAACAGGAGTAGCAATAGCTGTAAGAGTAGTAGTTGTAGTAGTAGCAATAGTTGGAGTAGTATTAGTTGTAATGCAAGTAATAGCAGTAATAGTAGTAGCAGTAGTAGTAGGACCAGTAGCAGTAGTAGTAACAGGACTAGTAGTAGCCGTAGTAGCAGTTGGAGTAGTAGTAGTAGTAGTAATAGCATAACAGAAGTAGTTGAACGATTATCCACTGTAGTAGTAGTAGTAGCAATAGTTGTAGAACTACTAGGAGTAGTGGTGGTACAGGTTATAGTAGTAGTAGGAGTAGTAATATTAAAAGTAGTAGTAGTCATGGTGGTACCAGTAATAGTAGTAGTAGTTGTTGTAAAAGTTGTAGTAGCAGTGGTGGTTCAAGCAATAGTAGCAATAGTAGTAGTAGTAAAAGTAGCATTAGCGGTAGTAGCAACAATAGCAGTAGTTGTAGTTAGACTAGAAGCAGCGGAAGGAGTAGTAGTAGTACTACTTGTTGTAGTAGAAATATTGGAAATAGTAGTAGCAGTGGTAGTAGTAGTAATAGCAGCAGGACTAGTAGCAGTACTAATAGTAGTAGCTGTAGTAGTAGTAGTAATAGTAATTGCAGTAGCAGCAGTATCCGTTGAAGCAGTAGTTGTAGTTGTAGTAGTAGTAGCAATAGTAGTTGTAGCATTAGATGGATTGGATGCAGTGTTAGTAGTAGCAACAACAGTTGTAGTAGTAGTTGTAATAGCAGTAGTAGCACGAGTAGTAGTAGTAGTAGAACAAGTACTAGGAGTAGTAGTAGTATTAGTAGTAGTAGCAGTAGTAGTACCATTAGTAGTAGTAAGAGGAGAAATGGTAGAAGTAGCAGTAGCTCTTGTAATAGTAGTAGTAGTAGTAGTAGTAGTAGTAGTAGTAATAGGAGCAGTTGCAGTAGTAGTACCTGCAATAGTAGTAGTAGTAGCCGTAGGAAGAGTAGTTGCAGTAGTAGTAGCAATAGTAGTAGTAGGAGAGGTTGTGGTACTAGCAGTACCAATAGTAGTGGTAGCCGCGATCATTGGAGGAGGCGAAGCAGTAGCAGCAATAGCAGTGGCAATAGTAGTAGTAGTAGTAGAAGTAGTTGTAATAGTAGTAGTATTGTTTGTAGTAGTAGTAGCAGCAATAATGCTGGTAATAGTAGTGGTTGCGGTAGAAATAGTAGAAGCAGTAGTAATAGAAGCTGTAGTAGTAGTAGCAGTAGTTGTTGTTGTGGCAGTTGCAATAGTTGCAAAAGTGGGAGTAGTGGGAGTAGTAGTAGTAGAATTAGTTGTAGTAGTAGCAGTAGCAGTAGTTGTAGAAGGAGTAGTAGTAGAGGTATTAGTAGTAATAGTAGCAGTAGTAGAAGTAGTAGTAGTAGTAGTAGTAGTAGTAGAAGTAATGATAGTAGCACTAGTAGTAGTAGTAGTAGTAGCACTAGTAGTAGTTGTTGTAGTAGAAGTACTAGGTAGTAGTAGTAGCAGTAGTTCTAGTAGTTGTAGTGGCAGTAGGAGAAGCAGTACTAGGAGTAGCAGTAGTACTAGTAGTAGTAGCTGTAGTAGTAGGAGCAATAGTCACTGCAGTAGTAGTAGTAGTAGAAGTAGTAGTGGCAGAAGTAGCAGTAGTAGTGGTTGTTGTAGTAGTAGTAGTAGTAGTAGAAGTAGTAGGAGTAGCATTAGTAGCAGTTGTAGTAGTTGCAGTTGTAGGAGTAGTCGCAACAGTCGTACTAGCATTTGTAGTAGTAGGATTTGTGGTAGTAGCAGTACTAGGACTAGGAATAGAGATATTATTGGTAACCCTAGCATTCGTTGTTGTATTTGTAGTAGTTGAACTAGTAGGTGTTGTAATTATGGTAGTAGTAATAGCAATAGTAGTTGTAGTTGTAGTAGCAGCAGTAGTAGTAGTGGTAGTACTAGTACAAGTAGTAGTAGTAATAGTTGTTGTTGTTGTAGTAGTAGTTGTTGTTGTTGTACTAGTAGCAACAGTAGTAGTAGTAGTAGTAGAAGTAGTAGTAATAGTCATAGTAGTAGTAGTAGTAGTAGTAGTAGTAGTAGCAGTAGTACTAGTTGTTGTTGTTGTTGTGATAGTAGTAGTAGTAGAAGTAGTGTAATAGTTGTAGTTGTCGTAGTAGTAGTGGTATTATTAGTAGTAGTAGTAGCAATAACAGTGGCAGCAGTAGTAGTAATAGTTCTTGTTGTCGTGGTAGAAGTAGTGGTATTAGTAGTAGTAGTAGCAATAGCAGCTGCAGTAGTGGTAGCAATAGTAGTAGCAGTAGTAGTAGAAGTAACTGTAGCAGTAGTAGTAGTATCAGTAGTTATTGTTGTTGTAGTAGCAGTGGCATTTGTAGTCGTAGCAGTAGCAATAGTACCAGCAGTAGTAGGAGCAGAAGTAATAGTATGAGTGGTAGTAATAATTGTAGTAGCAGCAGTAGCAGCAGAAGTAGCAGTAATAGTCGTAATAGTAGTAGTAGTAGTAATAGTAGTTATTGTAGCAATATCAGTAGGAGTAGTAGTAGTTGTTGAAGTAGTAATAGTATTAGTTGTACGAGTAGCAGAAGTAGTTGTAGCAGGAATAGTAGTAGTTGAAATAGTGGTAGTAGTTGTAGTAGTAATAACATTAGTAGTAGAAGTAGTAGTAGTCATAACTGGACTAGTTGTTGTTGGAGTATTAGTAGTAATAGGAATTGGAGTAGTAGTACTGGTAGCAGAAGTAGTAGCAGTGGTAGGAGTACAAGTAGTAGCAGTAGGAGTCGGAGTAGGAATAGTTGTAGTAGTAACAGTAGTAGTAATAGTAGTAGTAGTAGGAGTAGTAGTCGAAGTAGTAGTAGCAGCAGCAGTAGTAGTTGTTGTTATAATAATAGTAGTAGTAGCAGTAACACTAGTGGAAAGAGTTGTAGTTGTAGTAACAGTAGCAATAGTAGTAGTAACAATATGAGTAGGTGCAGTCGTTGTAGTAGTAGTAACATTTGTTATAGTACTGGTAGCAATAGCAGTAGCAGTAAGAGTTGTTGTAGTAGTAGTAGTAGTAGTAGTAGTCGTAATGGCAGTATTAGTAGTAGTAGTACTAGTAGTTGTACTAGTTGTTGTTGAAACAGCAGTAGCAACATCAGTAGTAATTTAGTATTAGTAGTTATAGTAGTAGTAGTACGAGTTGTAGTAGAAGTAGTAATAGTAGTAGTAGTAGTAATAATAGTAGGAGTAGCAGTTGTAGTAGTTGTAGTAGTAGTAGTAGCAGTAAAAGGAGTAGGAGAAGTAGTAGTTGCAATAGTAGTAGTAGTAGTGAAAGCAGTAGAGTCATAGTAGTATTCGTAGTAATAATAGTAGCAGCAGTAGTAGTAGTAGTGGCGATAGTAGTAGTAAGACTAGTAGTACTAAGATGGTAGTAGTAGTAGTAGTAGTAACAGCAGTAGCAGTGGTAGAAGTTGTAGTAGCAGCTACAACAACTGCAGGATTAGGAGTAACTGTAGTTGGAGCAGTAGTAGTACTAGTAGCTAGAGTTGGAATAGGTGTAGAATTAGTAATAATAGTAGCAATTGCAGTAGTAGTAGTTGTAGTAGTAGTAGGAATATGGGAAGTAGTTTTTGTAGTAAGTGTAGCAATAGTAGTAGTAGTGGCACAAGTAGGAGTAGGAGTAATAATGGTAATTCGGCTGCAGATGCTACTACAACTACTACTATTGCTAATACTACTACTACTACTACCGCTAGTACTACTGCTACTAGAACCACTGCTACTGCTTCTACTACTGCTGTTGCTGCTAATATTGTTAGTACTACTATTACTACTATTACGTCTACGACTCTTACTACTTCCACTACTATTACTACTAGTAGTTCTCTAGCTACTACTACAATTGTTGCGACTACTATAGCAACCATTGTTACTGCTGCTATTGCCACTACTGTTACTTATACAACCGCTACTACTGCTACTTCTACTATTACCATTACCACTACTACTGCTAGTGCTGCTTATACAATTGCTGCTGTTACTACTACTACTACTGTACTACTATTTCTACTATTACTACAATTGCTAATACTAATGAAACTACTACAAATACTACTACTACTACTACTTCTTCTCCTACAACAACAATAACAACAACTACTACTCCATCTCATCCATCTATTATTGTTGTTACTACAACTACTGCTACAACTACTGCTACTGCTGCTGCTGCTGCTGCTGCTGCTACTGCTGCTTCTCCTAATGCTACAACTTCTACTACTACAACCACTACTTCTATTGCTACTAATGATACTACCATTACCACTATTACGACTGTTACTACTGCTGCTACAAATTCTGATAGAACCACTACTGTTCGTACAACAAATACTGCTATTACTATTATAGCTACAACCGCTACTACTAGTTCTACTACTACTACTGTTGCTACTACTACTACTACTCTGCTACTCCTAGTCCTACTACTACTGCTAGTACCAATAATAATATTACTATTATAACAACAACTACTACTACGACTAATACTACTATTACTCCCACTACCACTGCTACTACTACTGCTATTACTACTCCTCCTATTACTACTAATATTACTATTACTACTCCTACTACGACTACTAAACCTAACACTCATACTACTACCACTACTACTACTGCTGCTATTAAAACTACTACTTCGGCTAGTACAACAACAACTACTATTTCTGCAGTTACTACTACTATTACTATAATTACTACTACTGCTACTACTACTGCTACAACTAATACTACTGCTATAACAACAACTACTACCACTAATATTACTACTGCTACTGCTACTACTACTACTACTGCTTCAAATAGTACTATTCCTACTATTACTACTACTACTACAATTCCAACTCCTTATCCTACTACTACTACTACTCCTACTACTACTACTAGTATGACTACTACTATTCCTACTCCTACTCGAACTCCTACTACTACTACAACAACTACTATTGCAGCTACCACTACAACAACAACTACAACTCCTACCACTACTACTACAACTCCTACTAATACTACTACTAATACAACAACTATTACTACTACTATTGCTAATACTACTGCCAATAAAACTACTATTACTACTACTGTTGCTACTACTAACACAACTACTGCTACTACTACGACTCCTACTAAAACTATTAATAGTACCAATAATAATAATATTACTACTGCTTCTGCTACTGCCGCTACCGCAAATACTACTACTATCACAACTAATACTGATACTAATACTAATACTACTACTACTGCTACTATTATTAGTACTATTACTACTACTACTTCAACTACTACTACTACTGCTACGCCTACTACTACTACTACTACTACTACTATACCTATTGCTACTATTACAACTACACCTATTGCTACTATTACTACTACTACTGCTACTACTACTAGCACTACTAGAACTACAACTACTATTAGTACTACTACTATTATTAGCACTACTACCACTACTACTACAACAAGGACTAATACTACTACTACTACTCTTGCCAC
>RXID01014716.1:0-22500 GCA_005019695.1 Trichopus zeylanicus subsp. travancoricus
TTACCAATTTCTATAATTTTTGTAAATTTAATGATTTTTGTATCTTTTTTTAGTTTCAAGGCTTTTTTTAAGTTTTTGAACTTTCAAGGGTCGTTTTTTTATATTATTTTTATATTTTTAGGACATTTTATGATTTTTCATACTTTCAAATATTTTTTATGATTTTTTCCTTATTTAAAAATTTTAATTTACTCCCGTATACCTCTTAAAAAAATTCAAAGTTGCATGGAAATGTTACATGAAAAATGAAAATACATATTTAACCTCATGATGTAAAAAAATTCAAAAGAAGTGAAGTATTTTAAAAACTTATTTATTTTCAAAACCTAGAAAAATTAAATCTCAGATTCGATTAAAAAACCAAAATTTTCACATATATGGCTCTTGAAAAAAATCAAATTTCATATTTAACCTTAAAGGGCTTAATTTTCACTTGTAAACCTCTTGGAAAGAAGAAAATTGCCTAGAAAAATATTTTTAGCATATATACTTCTTAAAAACTGAAGTTGAGGACTCAATTTCAAAATCTTAATTATCGCATACATACCTCTTAGGAGAATGAAATGCATATTTAGAACAGAATTTTTATGATTTTTTCGTAGTTTCTAGGATTCTTTATACTTTGATGAAGTTTTTGGGGGGTTTTTTGAGGTTTCAATGATTTTATAGATTTTTAGAGGTTTTTTATGATATTTTATACTTTTACCAATTTTCTACAATTTTTCCAAATTTAATGAATTTTGTTTTTTTTTTTACTTTCAAGGGTTTTTTTTAAGTTTTGGAACTTTAAAGGGAGGTTTTTTTATATTTTATTTTTATATTTTTAGTGAATTTTATGGTTTTTTGTACTTTCAAATTTTTTTATGATTTTTTATCACCTTTGAAAATTTAAATTTACTTGCGTGTACGGCTTAACAAAATTCAAAGTTGCTTGTAAAACTTACTTAAAAAAATGAAAATACATATTTAACCTCGTAACGTAAAAAATTTCAAAGAAGGAAATTATTTTAAAAACTTATTTAACCTCATAACCTAAAAAAATCAAATTGCATATTCGGTTAAGAAACGATGATTTTCTTTTATATGGCTCCTAAAAAATAATATTTCATATTTAACCTTAAATGGCTTAATTTTTGCATATAAACCTCTTTGAAAGATGAAAATAGCCTAAAAAAATGTTTTTAGCATATATACCTCTTAAAAGCTCAAATTGAAGACTCAATTTCAAAATCCTAATTATCGCATATTTACCCCTTAAGAGAACGAAATGCATATTTAAAGCATAATTTTTATGATCTTTTTGTAGTTTGAACGATTTTTTTATGCCTTCATGCAGTTTAAGGGATTTTTTGGGATTCCAATGATTTTATGGAGTTTCAAAGTTTTCTTTGTGATATTTTGTACTTTTACAGATTTTCTATAATTTTTGCAAATGTAATGAATTTTGTATTATTTTTTCACTTTCAAGAGTTTTTTTTAAGTTTTGGAACTTTCAAGGGATGTTCTTTTATATTTTCATTTTATATTTTTAGGGAATTTTATGGTTTTCTATAATTTCAAAAATTTTCTATGATTTTTTGCTGCCATTAAAAATTTTAATTTACTTGTGTTTATCTCTTAAAAAATTTAAAGTTGCTTGTTAAACTTACTTAAAAAATGAAAATACATATTTAGCCTCAAAAGGCTAAATTTTCGCATATAAACTTCTTTGAAAAAAAATTGCCTATAAAAAAGTTTTCAGCATATATACCTCTTAAAAACTCAAATTTAAGACTCAATTTCAAAATCTTAATTATCGTATATATACCACTTAAGAGAATGAAATGCATATTTCAAACAGAATTTTTATGATTTTTTTGTAGTTTTAGGGATTTTTTATACTTTCGTGAAGTTTAAGAGTTTTTTTTAGATTTCAATGATTTTATAGAGTTTTAGAGGTTTTCTTTATGATATTTATATTTTTATCAATTTTCTATAATTTTTGCAGATTTAATAAATTTTGTATTTTTTTATTTCAAGGGTTTTTTTTAGGTTTTGGAACTTTCAAGGGATGGTTTTTTTATATTTTTAGGGAATTTTTATGGTTTTCTATACTTTCAAAAAAAATTTTATGATTTCTTACCACCTTTGAAAATTTTAATTTACTTGCATGTGTACCTCGTAAAAAAATTCAAAGTTGCTTGGAAAACTTTCTTAAAAAATGAAAAATCCATATTTAACCTCGTAACATAAAAAATTTGAAAGAAGGAAATTATTTGAAAAAGTTATTTAACCTCATAACTTAAAAAAATCAAATCGCATATTCGATTAAAAAACGCTGATTTTCATTTATATGGCTCCTAAAAAAATAAAATTTTGTATTTAACCTTAAAGGGCTTAATTTTCGCATATAAACCTCTTTAAAAGAAAAACAATTGCCTAGAAAAACGTTTTTAGGATATATACCTCTTAAAAACTCAAATTGAAGACTCAATTTTAAAATCTTAATTGTCGCTTATATACCTCTTAGGAGAATGAAATGCATATTTACAACATAATTTTTATGATCTTTTTGTAGTTTCAGGAATTTTTATACTTTCATGAAGTTTAAGGGAGTTTTTGAGATTTCTGTTATTTTATGGAGTTTTAGAGTTTCTTTTGTGATATTTTGTACATTTAAAGATTTTGTATAATTTTTGCAAATTTAATAAGTTTATTATTATTATTTTCACTTTCAAGTGTTTCCTTAAGTTTTGGAACTTTCAAAGGAGGTTTTTTTTTAGGAAATTTTATGGCTTTTTATACTTTCAAAAATTTTCTATGATTTTTTGCCACCATTCAAAATTTTAATTTACTTCCGTATATCTCTTAAAAAAAATTCAAAGTTGCTTGTTAAACTTACTTGAAAAATGAAAATACATATTTAACCTTGTAACGTAAAAAATTCGAAAGAAGGAAATTATTTCAAAAACTTATCTAACCTCATAACCTAAAATAATCAAATCACATATTCGATTAAGAAATGCTGATTTTCATTTATATGGCTCTTAAAAAAAATAAAATTTCATATTTAACCTTAAAGGGCTTAATTTTCGCATATTTGAAAGAAGAAAATTGCCAAGAAAAAAGTTTTTAGCATATGTACCTCTTACAAACTAAAATTGAAGACTCAATTTTAAAATTTTAATTATCGCATATATACCTCTTAAGAGAAAGAAATGCATATTTAAAAGAGAATTTTTATGATCTTGTTATAGTTTTAGGGATTTTTATCCTTTCATGAAATTTAAGGGCCTTTTGAGACTTCAATGATTTTATTGAGTTTCACAGTTTTTTTATGATATTTTATATTTTTACCGATTTTATACAATTTTTGCAAATTTAATAAATTGTGTATTATTTTATTTTACTTCCAAGGGTTTTCTTGAGTTTTTGAACTTTGAAGGCAGGCTTTTTTATTGTTTTTTATAATTCTAGGGAATTTTATGATTTTCTATACTTTCAAAAAATCTTTGTGATTTTTTCTCTCATTTAGAAAGTTTAATTTATTGGCGTATACCTCTTAAAAAAAATTCAAAGTTGCTTGGAAAACTTACTAGAAAAATGAAATTACATATTTAACCTCGTAACATAAAAAATTTGAAAGAAGTAAAGTATTTTAAAAACTTTTTTAATCTCATAATTTGAAAAAAATTTAATTGCAGATTTGATCAAAAAGCCCTGATTTTCACATATATGGCTCCTAAAAAATAAATGTTCATATTTAACATTAAAAGGCTTAATTTTTGCATATAAACCTCTTTGAAAGAAAAAAATGGTCTAGAAAAATATTTTTAGTATATATACCTCTTAAAAACTGAAATTGAAGACCCAATTTTAAAATCTTAATTATTGCATATACACACATTTAGAGAAAGAAATGCATATTTAAAAGAGAATTTTTATTATCTTTTTGTAGTTTCTGGGATTTTTTATACTTTCATGAAATTTGAGGGTTTTTTTTTAATTTCAATGATTTTGTGGAGTTTTATAGGCTTTTTGTGATATTTTATATTTTTACCGATTTTCTACAACTTTTGCAAATTTAATGAATTTCGTATTATTCTTTTTTTACTTTCATGGGTTTTTTTTAAGTTTTTGAACATTCAAGGGAGGCCTTTTTATATTGGTTTTATATTTTTAGGGAACATTATGGTTTTCAATACTTTCAAAAATTTCTTTGATTTTTTGTCCTCATTTGAAAAATTTTAATTTACTTGCGTATACCTCTAAAAGAACAATTCACATGTGCTTGGAAAACTTACATGAAAGTGCAAACACCTATTTACCACGTAACGTAAAAACTATTTAACCTTCATAACCTACAAAAATTAAATCATAGATTCGATTAAAATTATAAAACCTGATTTTCACATAATCTGGTTCGTCAAAAAATAAAATTTCATACTTTAGCCTTAATGGGTTTACATTTTTGCCTTATAAAACTCTTGAAATAAAACAAAATTGGCTAGAAAATTTTTTTTGGCATATATACCTCTTAAAAACTGGAAATTGAAAACTTATTTCAAAAATCTTAATTTATCACCATATCCCATTTAGAGAACGAATGCATATTAAAGCGGAATTTTCATTGGATCTTTTCTAACTTTTAGGGATTATTTTTTATGCATTCATGAAAATTTAACGATTTTTGTGATATTTTCAATGATTTTATGGAATTTTAGAGGTTTCTCTATGTATTTTGTCCTTTTACTGATTTTTCTATACTTTTGCAAAATATGAATTTGATTATATTTTTTGCTTTCAAGGAGTTTGTTTTTACATTTTTTGAACTTTCCCCGGGAGGGTTTTTTTATTATCTTTTATATTTTTTAGGAAATTGTCTGATTTTCTATATTTAAAAAAACAAATTTCATGATTTTTGCTCGTTAAGATTTAATTTTACTTGCAGACTATAAGACCCTTTTAACAACAAAAAAATTTCAAAGTTTCTTGGAAAACTTACTTGAAAAATAAAAATACATATTTAAGCACGTAACATGAAAAATTTGAAATAAGTAAAGTATTTTAAAAAATTATTCAACCTCATAACCTAAAATAATTAAATCACATATTCGATTAAAAAACCCTGCTTTTTACATATATGGCTCTTGGAAAAATAAAATTTTATATTTAACATTAAAGGGCTTAATTTTCACATGTAAACCTCTTTGAAAGAAGAAAATTATCAAGAAAAAAATTTTTAGTATATATACCTCTGAAAAACTGAAATTGAAGACTCAATTTTAAAATTTTAATTATCGCATATATACTCCTTCAGAGAATGAAATGCATATTTAACAAAGAATTTTTATGATCTCTTTGTAGTTTTAGGTTTTTTTTTACTTTCATGAAATTTTTGGGGTTTTTTGAAATTTCAATGATTTTATGGAGTTTTAGAGGTTTTTTATGATATTTTGTACTTTTACCGATTTTCTATAATTTTTGCGAATTTAATGAATTTTGTATTTTCTTTACTTTCAAGGGAGGTTTTTATATATTTTTTTCTTTTATATATTTATAGAATTTTATGGTTTTCTATACTTTCAAAAAAATGTAATAATTTTTTACTACCTTTGAAAATTTTAATTTACTTGCATGTACCTCTTAAAAAAATTCAAAGTTGCTTGGAAAACTTACTCAAAAAATGAAAATGCATATTTAACCTTGTAACGTGAAAAATTTGAAAGAAGGAAACTATTTTAAAAACTTATTTAACCTGATAACCTCCAAAAATCAATTCATAGATTCGATTAAGAACCACTAATTTTCATTTATATGACTCCTAAAAAAATAAAATTTCATATTTAATCTTAAAGGGTTTAATTTTCGCATATAACCTCTTTGAAAGAAGAAATTGCCTAGAAAAAAGTTTTTAGCATGTATGCCTCAAAAAAACTGAAATTGAAGACTCAATTTCAAAATCTTAATTATCACATATATACCCATTTAGAGAATGAAATGCATATTTAATAAAGAATTTTTAAGATCTTTTTGTAGTTTCAGGGATTTTTTATACTTTCATAAAATTTTAGGGGTTTCTTGATATTTCAATGACTTTAAGAAGTTTGAGAGGTTTTTCTATGATATTTTTTACTTTTTTCAATTTTCTATAATTTTTGCAAATTTAATGAATTTTGTATTTTTTTTTTCACTTTCAAGGGAGGTTTATTTATATTATTTTAAGATTTTTAGGGAATTTTCTGATTTTCTATACTTTCTAAAATTATTTGTGATTTTTTGCCTCATTTGAAAATTTTAATTTACTTGTGTATACCTCATAAAAAAATTCTAAGTTACTTGGAAAACTTACTTCAAAATTAAAAATACATATTTAACCTTGTAATATGAAAAATTCGAAAGAAGTAAAGTATTTAAATAACTTATTTAACCTCACAACGTAAAAAAATTAAATCTAAGATTCGATTAAAAACCCAGATTTTCACATATATGGCTCTTAAAAAATAAAATTTCATATTTAAACTTAAAGGGCTTAATTTTAGCATATAAACCTCTTTTAAAGAAGAAAATTTCCTAGAAAAAAGTTTTTAGGATATATACCTCTTAAAAACAGAAATTGGAGGCCCAAATTCAAAATCATAATTATCACATATATACCCCTTAAGAGAATGAAATGCATTTTTAAATCAGAATTTTTATGATCTTTTTGTAGTTTCAGGGATTTTTTATACTTTCCTGAAATTTTTGGGGTTTGTTGAGATTTCAATGATTTTGTGGAGTTTGAGAGGTTTTATTGTGATATTTCTTTTACATTTACTGATTTTCTATAATTTTTTCAAATTTCATGAATTTTGTATTATTTTATTTTACTTTCAAGGGTTTTTTTTTAAGTTTTTGAACTTTCAAGGGACGGTCTTTCTAAATTAATTTTTATATTTTTGGGAATTTTATGAATTTTTTACTTTCAAAAATTTTCTATGATTTTTTGGATTTTGAGAGGTTTTATTGTGATATTTTTTACATTTACCGATTTTCTATAATTTTTTCAAATTTAATGAATTTTATATTATTTTATTTTACTTTCAAGGGTTTTATTAAGTTTTTGAACTTCCAAGGGAGGTCTTTCTATATTATTTTTTATATTTTTAGGGAATTTTATGATTTTTTTATACTTCAAAATTTTTTTTTTGATTTTTTGCTTGGTTTAAAAATTTTAATTTATTTGCATCTACCGCTTAAAAAAATTCAAAGTTGATTGGAAAACTTACTTGAAAGATGAAAATACATATTTAACCTTGTAATATAAACAATTCAAAAGAAATAAAGTATTTGAAAAACTTATTTAACCTAATAACCTAAAAGAATTAAATTACAGGTTCGATTACAAAAACCCTCGTTTTACATATATGCCTCTTAAAAAATAAAATTTAATATTTAACCTTAAAGAGTTTAACTTTCGCATATAAACCTCTTTGAAAGAAGAAAATTTCCTAGAAAGAATTTTGTGGCATATGTACCCCTTTAAACAAAGAAATGCAGATTTAAAACAGAATTTTTATGATCTTTTGTATTTTCAGGTTTTTTTTATACTTTCATGAAATTTTAGGGATTTTTGAGATTTCAATGATTTTATGGAGTTTTAGAAGCTTTTTGTGATATTTTGTACTTTTACCGATTTTCTATAATTTTGAAAATTTAATGAATATTGTATTATTATTTTCTACTTTCAAGGGGATTTTTTTTTTATGTTTTTGAACTTTCAAGGGATGTTTTTTATATTTTCCTTTTAGAGTTTTTGTGGGAATCTTATGATTTTCTACACTTTCAAAAAAATTTATGATTTTTTACCACCTTTAAAAATTTTAATTTACTGCGTGGACCTTTAAAAAATTCAAAGTTGCTTGCAAAAGTTACTAAAAAAATGAAAATACATATTTAACCTCGTAACGTAAAAAATTCGAAAGAAGGAAACTATTTTGAGAACTTATTTAACCTCATCACCAAAAAAAATCAATTCATAGATTCGATCAAGAAACACTGATTTTCATTTATATGGCTCTTAAAAAAAATAATATTTTATATTTAACCTTAAGGGGCTTATTTTTCGCATATAAAACTCTTTGAAAGAAGAAAATTGCCAAGAAAAAATTTTGTAGTATATATACCTCTTAAAAACTAAAATTGAAGACCCAATTTTAAAATCTTAATTATCACATATATAACCCTTAAGAGAATGAAATGCATATTTAAAAGAGAATTCTTATGATCTTTTTATAGTTTCAGGGATCTTCTATACTTTCATGAAGTTTAAGGGGTTTTTTGAGATTTCAATGATTTCATGCAGTTTTAGAGTTTTTGTCATGATATGTTGTACTTTTACCGATTTTCTATAATTTTTGTAAATTTAATATTTATTTTACTTTCAAGGGTTTTTTTAAGTTTTGGAACTTTCAAGGGATTTTTTTATATTTTATTTTTACATTTTTAGGGAATTTTTTACTTTTCTATATTTTAAAATTTTTTTTTTGATTTTTGACCACCTTTGAAAATTTTAATTTACTTATGTGTACCTCTTAAAAAAAGAAACTTACTTAAAAAATGAAAATACATATTTAACCTCATAATGTAAAAAATTGGAAAGAAGGAAATTATTTCAAAAACTTATCTAACCTCATAACCTAGAAAAATAATTGCATATTCGATTAAGAAACACTGATTTTCATTTATATGGCTCCTAAAAAAAATAAAATTTTATATTTAACCTTAAAGGGCTTAATTTTAGCATATAAACCTCTTTGAAAGAAGAAATTTGCCTAGAAAAACGTTTTTAGCATATATACCTCTTAAAAACTCAAATTGAAGACACAATTTTAAAATCTTAATTGTTGCATATATACCCCTTAAGAGAATGAAATGCATATTTAAAACATAATTTTTATGATCTTTTTGTAGTTTCAGGGATTTTTTATACTTTCATGAAGTTTAAGGGATTTTTTTAGATTTCAATGATTTTATGGAGTTTTAGAGTTTCTTTAGTGATATTTTATAGTTTTACGAAATTTCTATAATTTTTACAAATTTAATGAATTTTGTATTATTTGTTTCACTTTCAAGGGTTTCTTAAGTTTTGGAACTTTCAAGGAATTTTATGGCTTTTTATACTTTCAAAAATTTTCTATGATTTTCTGTTGCCATTAAAAAATTTAATTTACTTGCATATATCTCTTAAAAAATTAGAAATTGCTTGTTAAACTTACTTAAAAAATGAAAATACATATTTAACCTCGTAACGTAAAAAATTTGAAAGAAGAAAATTATTTCAAAAACTTATCTAACCTCATAACCTGAAAATATCAAATCGTAGATTCGATTAAGAAACTGTGATTTTCATTTATATTGCTCTTAAAAAAAAATTTCATATTTAACCTTAAAGAGCTTAATTTTCGCATTTAAACCTCTTTGAAAGAAGAAAATTGCCAAGAGAAAAGTGTTTAGCATATATAACTCTTATAAACTAAAATTGAAGACTCAATTTCAAGATCCTAATTATCGCATATATACCGCTTAAGAGAAAGAAATGCATATTTAAAAGAGAATTTTTATGATCTTTTTATTGTTTCAAGGATTTTTATACTTTCATGAAGTTTAAGAGTATTTTGAGATTTCAATTATTTTAGTGAGTTTCAGAGTTTCTTTTTGTGATATTTTATACTTTTACGGATTTTATATAATTTTTGCAAATTTCGTGAATTTTGTATTATTTAATTTTACTTTCAAGGGTTTTCTTGAGTTTTTGAACTTTGAAGGGAGGTTTTTTTTATTGTTTTCTATATTTCTAGGGAATTTTATGATTTTCTATACTTTTAACAATTTTTTGTGATTTTTTGTCTCATTTAGAAATTTTAGTTTACTTGCGTATGCCTCTTAAAAAAAATTCAAAGTTGCTTGGAAAACTTATTAGAAAAATGAAAATATATATTTAACCTCATAACATAAAAAATTCAAAAGAAGTAAACTATTTTAAAGACTTTTTTAATCTCAAGGAGACCTAATTTTCACATATATGGCTGTTAAGAAAATAAAATTTCATATTTAACATTAAAGGGCTTAATTTTTGCATATGAACCTCTTTGAAAGAAGAAAGTTATCTAGAAAAAGGTTTTTAACATATATACCTTTGAAAAACTGAAATTGAAGACCCAATTTCAAAATCTTAATTATCGCATATATACCCATTTAGAGAAAGAAATGCATATTTAAAAGAGAATTTTTATTATATTTTTGTAGTTTCAAGGATTTTTTATACTTTCATGAAATTTGAGAGGTTTTTTGAGATTTTAATGATTTTATGGAGTTTCATAGGTTTTTTGTGATATTTTGTACTTTTACCGATTTTCTATAATTTTTGCAAATTTAATGAATTTTGTATTATTCTTTTTTACTTTCATGGGTTTTTCATGGGTTCTTTAAAGTTTTTGAACTTTCAAGGGAGGTTTCTTTATATTGGTTTTCTATTTTTAGGGAACAATATGATTTTCTATACTTTCAAAAATTTTCTTTATTTTTTGCCTCATTTGAAAATTTTAATTTACTTTCGTCTACCTCTTAAAAAAAAATTCAAAGTTGCTTGGAAAACTTACTTGAAAAATGAAAATGTATATTTAACCTCATAATGTGAAAAATTCGAAAGAAGTAAAGTATTTTACAAACTTATTGAACCTTATGACCTAAAAAAATTAAATAGCAGATTCGATTAAAAAATCTTTATTTTCACATATATGGCACTTGAAAAAATAAAATTTCATATTTAACCTTAAAGGGGTTAATTATCGTATATAAATCTCTTTGAAAGAAGAAAATTACTTAGAAAAAAGTTTTTAGCATATATACTTCTTAAAAACTGAAATTGAGGACCCAATTTTAAAATCTTAATTATCGCATATATACCCCTTAAGAGATTGCGATGCATAATTAAAACAGAATTTTTATGATCCTTTTGTAGTTTTAGGGATTTTTTATACTTTCCTGAAATTTTAGGGGTATTTTGAGATTTCAATAATTTTATGGAGTTCGATAGGTTTTATTGTGATATTTTTTACTTTTATTGATTTTCTATAATTTTTGCAAATTCAATGAATTTTGTATTATTTTATTTTACTTTCAAGGATTTTTTAAATTTTTTGAAATTTCAAGGGAGGTTTTCTTATATTATTTTTATATTTTTAGGGAATTTTATGATTTTCTATACTTTCAAAAATTTTTTGTGATTTTTTGCCTCATTTAAAAATTTTAATTTATTTGTGTATACCTCTTAAAAAAAATTCAAAGTTACTTGAAAAACTTACTGGAAAAATGAAAATACATATTTAACCTCGTAATGTAAAAAATTTGAATGAAGTAAAGTATTTTTGAATCTTATTTAACCTCATAGCCTAAAAAATTTAAATTGTGGATTCCATTAAAAAGCCCTGATTTTCAGAAATATGGCTCTTAAAAAAATAAATTTTCATATTTAACCTTAAAGGGCTTAATTTTTGCATATAAACCTCTTTGAAGAATAAAATGGCCTAGAGAAATGTTTTTGACATATATACCTCTTAAAAACTGAAATTGAAGACTCCATTTTAAAATCTTAATTATCCCTTATATATCCCTTCAGAGAATGAAATGCATATTTAAAATAGAATTTTTATGTTCTTTTTGTAGTTTCGGGGATTTTTTATACTTTCATGAAGTTTAAGGGGGTTATTTGAGATTGCATTGATTTTATGGAGTTTCAGAGTTTTTTTGTGATATTTTATACTTTCACTGATTTTCTAAAATTTTTGTGACTCTAACGACTTTTGGATTATTTTTTTTACTTTCGAGTGTTTTTTTTTAAGTTTTTGAACTTTCAAGGAAGGTTTTTTTTAATTTTTGTTTTATATTTTTAGGTACTTTTACGGTTTTATATACTTTCAAAAATTTTCTGTGATTTTTTGCCTCCAAAAATTTTAATTTATGTCTTAAAAAATTTCAAATTTACTTGAAAAACTTACTAGAAAAATGAAAATACATATTTAATCTCATAACGTAAAAGATTCGAAAGAAGTAAAGTATTTTAAAAACTTATTTATCCTCATAACCTAAAAAAATAAAATCACATATTCGATTAAAAAACCCTAATTTTTCACATATATGGCTCTTAAAAAAATAAAATTTCATATCTAATCATAAAGGGCTAAATTTTCATATATAAACCTCTTTGATGAAATAAAATTACCTAGAAATTTTCTTTTTGACATATATGCCTTTTAAAAACTGAAATTGAAGACTCGCTTTAAAAATCTTAATTATTGCATATATACCTCTTAAGAGAGTGAAATGCATATTAAAAACAAAATTTTTATAATCTTTTTGTAATTTCGGGGATTTTTTTAAACTTTCATGAAGTTTAAGGGGTTTTTTGAGATTTTACTAATTTTATGGAGTTTCAGAGTTATTTTTATGATATTTTGTACTTTTACCGATTTTCTATAATTTTTGAAAATTTAATGAATTTTGTATTTTTTTTACTTTCAAGGGAGGTTTTTTTATATTGCTTTCATCTTTTTAGGGAATGTTCTGGTTTACTATACTTTCAAAAATTTTCGGTGATTTTTTGCCTCATTTAAAAATTTTAATTTACCTGCGTTTACCACTTAAAGAAATTCAAAGTTGCTTTGAAAACTTACTGGAAAAATGAAAATACATATTTAACCTCATAATTAAAAAATTCAAAAGAAGTAAAGTATTTTAAAAACTAACCTCATAACCTAAAAAATTTAAATCGTAGATTCGAGTAAAAAACCCTGATTTTCACATATTTGGCTCTTAAAAAGTAAAATTTTATATTTAACCTTAAAGGGCTTAATTTTCGCATATAAATCTCTTTGAAAGAAGAAAATTGCCTAGAAAAAAGTTTCTAACATATATAACTCTTAAAAACTAAAATTGAACACTCAATTTCAAAATCATAACTATAGCATGTAGACCCCTTTAGAAGAGTCGATAGAAGTGGAAGTTTTTCGAATCATCTCGTTATGCCCTGCTAGAGAGCTTGAGGTGTTTATTTATAGATGTTACACGAGTTGATGAGAAGCCTGTCTCATCAGATACACGGGTAGATGTGATAAGAGAGCATCTCCTTTACAGCAGATAAGGGAGCATCTCCTTTACAGCACATCGAGCATCTCCACCACATCTCCTTTACATCACATCTATTTTATATCACATCTACTTTACTTTACTTTATCAGCATAATGGCTGTCATGCGCAAGGACGTCCCTGTGTGGTCAAAATCGGTAGGTGGGTAGTCGCTGTGCAGAATCAGCTAGGAGTTGGACTGCTGTTTCCAGTTGTTTATCAATCTGAGTCACAACAAGGTGCCACTGGGCCCAGAAGTTGCCCGTGGACTTGCGTCTTGCGCGCTTTGCGACCTCTATCAGCTTGAGGGCGTGCATGTTTCAGAATTTCCGAACAGCTTCAAGTGCTTCCTGGGCACCTTGTTGTTCCAGTTGGCACAGTCATCGTTTGATGGTGTCATGGGTAGCAAGGGACATGGGGAGGTTCTGTAGGAGCTACAGTTGTTGCTCATACTGCAGAACAAGGCTTGAGCCATCGTCAGGTATCTCGGAACCTCTGGAAGGGGTGCTTGCTGTACTTCTTGTAACTGGGTGGCCACTAGGCTGAGTACTTCTAAGTCGTCTGGCGCAGGCCATCCTGAAATTACAAGGGAAGTAATTAAACGAGAGAGGCTATCAGCTAATTGGTTATCCCCTCCGTCGATATGTTCAAACTGGATAGGAATCCCGGTGCCCGTAATATAGTCGGTGAGCGCGAGCCAGCGTACACGGGATGATTTGTTGTTGGCCGATTTATTGAAGAAGCTGATAATGGCCTGACAATCCGTACGGATGGTCAGCTCGGCCTTATCCAGATAGTAAATTTTGAGTGCTTCCAGGGAGTTCATCATAGCAAAGAGTTCCGCATCAATCGTTGATTTTAGTGGGTGAAACTTGCCACTGGCATAAGCACAGATCTTTTCGACAGACTTCAGGTCAAATTTATGGGGCTTCCATTTGCAAACCCCACCCCAGCCTGTCATGCAGCCGTCGGTCTCCAAGATCATATAGCTGTTGTCTGGTGGAATCTCCAAATCCGGTAGTTGTTGGATCAGGGTTTTGATCTTGGTTATTAGGTCCCAATCCTGGGAGTTCCAGCGCTTCTCCCCTGTAGGACTAGTTTTAGCATAGAGTGGCCCGAGCAAAGTTCCCAGATTCGGGATATAGTTGCGGGCGTAATTGAGAATACCGAACCAAGCTCGGAGGCCTTTAGTGGTTGTGAGCTCCTGTTCCTTAAAAGTTGCGATCTTTTTGATGATATGGGGCTGTAATTTGATCCGTTGGTTGCCAAGGACAGCCCCTAGGAATTCCACTTCTGAGACCGCCAGCTTCATTTTGGTTGGGCTAAGAACAAGCCCATGTGTTTTGCAGATTTGAAGCATAATCTGCAAATATTGTTCGTGCTCTGCCTCAGAGGAAGAGAAGACCAAGATGGCATCAATATAGCCTGCAATAAAGTCCTCAGTCCCTTTGAAACAGTGGTCCATCTTTCTTTGGAAGATGGCAGGTGCATTCTTCAGGCCGAATGGCATAACAAGCCATTCATATAATCCGTCTGGTACCCAGAACGCCGTCCATTTCATGGAAGCAGGATGCATAGCTACTTGATGAAAGCCTGATTTAAGATCAAATTTAGAGTAGATAGTACTCCTACTCACCTTCCATAGGATGGTGTTGATTCCTAGCAAACTATACTGGTCCTTGTTGGTAATGTCATTGAGGCGTCGGTAATTGAATACCATACGCTCTTTGCCTTTGACTTCTTGGCCAGTATGCAGATCCACAAATGTGCCAGAATTCACAATTATGGCGGTCGTGCGGTGCCAACTTCTGCTAGGACGGATGACACCAAGATACAAGAGAGCTTTGACGTGCTTTGCGTAAGTTGCTTTAGTTTGAGGGGTGACATGCTTCAGAGGTCGGTCTTCAATGATGAAGTCCGGGTTCTTGATGTCCAGTTGGCATAGGACCTTGTTCTTGGACCAGTGTTTTAATGGATTGTCACCAATGTATCCTTGCTTTCGGAGCTCATCAAGCAATGAGCTTAGTTTGCTGGTGATGTTCCGTGTTGGTTGGTGTGCTGAATAGCGCACGAGCTCCTAAATTTAGATGTATTCTTCCTCGTCCAAATCGAGCTCTTCAATAGCGGCTGCGGTAGGTACCGATGGAAGTGTATTGATCGTGGTTACATTTTTGTCGAACGTAACCGTGTTGCCTTCAATCCGAACTCCGCCTTGCATTGCGCGGATAAAGTTACAGCCAAGAATCATTTGGATATTTTCCCCTAATGTCATGGGGAAGGCATAGGTGTACGGAATCCGGAAGCTGTTCTCACCAATTAGCATGCGGCCAAACTTCAGTTTCTTGTTGGCCGAGGTACGCGAGTTAATGCCGCTGAAGTGCACCAGGTAAGGATTATTCTCGAGGGCGCCGGGGGAGACGGCTCCTTGATCAATGCAGCAAGTGGTGGCACCTATATCAAGGATGGCATTAACAACGAATGGCACAGTGTGAGGGATGTCGAACTTCACCGTCAGGTTATATAACATATTCTTGGCCCGACGGGGCTGTGTCAGTATCTGGGCTTCAGCAGAGAGAATCTTTTGAGTTGTGTCAACAAGAAAGACATTGAGGGAGGTATCATCAGTCTCCTCGTCTTCCTGTTGCTTGCCCTTGTGATGGGACAAGCCTTGAATTTCCCATCGGAGGTCATCTCGTTCGAGCAACAGGCGATCAAGTTCCATGGTAGCTTCCTCGAGTTCCTGGTATTTCAACTTCCATGTGTTGGCCTCCTACTGCCACCGTTGGCTCTCCTGTTGAGCCAGAAGGAGGCATTGTCGGAGGGCCTCCGTCTCTTCATGGCTGGGAATAGTTGTTTGAACAGGAATGCGCTTGTCAAAATAGTATGGGCTACACCGCCCACAGGCTGTCAGCTTGCAGATGGGGCAATGCATCCGGTAGTGTTTTTGAGAGGGAGTGTGATAGCAATGGCAGTGTTTATAAGTATCAGGAATGTCTTGATTCACCTCCCAGGTGTGGCTGCATTCATATTGGAACTAGGAGACTTGAATCATGGCTTGGTAGCCTCCTGTAGGGCCAATCCACCATGTGTGGTCTTCTTCCCGAAACATAAAGATCTTTTCCTCCTGCAAGACAGTCGTATCGTCCTCACCTTCCGAAATGCTGTAAATCGCATCACTGGGGTCATCACCTTCTTGGACGGACACGATCTCACAGTCCACAGGGAGCTCCAGTTGTTCAAACATGGCGACGCGCTTGACGTTGCGTTGCTCATTCGGGCATTCACGGGCGAAGTGCCCTTCTTCTCCACAGAGGAAACACCGACAGCGTCGGTTCCGGATAAGATGCTTCTTTTTTTCTATCCGAGCATGTGAGGGGTGCGGCTTGCCTTTATAAGTAGTTGAGCGCCGAACACCAAGCTTTCGGCGGGGTCGTTGGTAGTACCCGGGAATTGGGATGTCGTGGCAGAATGTCAAATCTTTGAGTGCCCGGGTAAAGGCTGCCTCCTTGCATGCTTCCTCAAGATATTTGTAAGTAAATAGAACTCTGGGATAGACTCCGATAGTATTACCTGGGTGTTTGGCTTCGAAGGCTTCTTTGATCTTCTTGCCAATGGATCCAGGCATTTTAGACCATAATTTCTCGGAGAGCTCAGGGCCAGTGAATAGTCGGCCGGTTCTGGATGCGACCTGCATATATTCATGCAGAAAAGGAATTATATCCCGTAAATTGTGACAGGATAACCTTTCCAAATCCCAGTAGGACTCTTCTTGGATGGTCATCGAGCCTTGGTAGGGATCTTCGAGGGCAAAAATCGTCCGTATTTGAGACAGGACGTTCTGTGTGCCATTTGCCCCGTCTGCATGTTCCAGCAGGTGCTGGTACTCCATTGGATATGCCATCCGCCACTGGATCCAGGCCAGTTTTTCAGATTCTCCAAGTAGATTTTCAATAAATTCAGTTTTACTTCAAGAATCCGTAAAACCGTGGAGGGTAACTGTATTCTTGGTGATGGATTCCCAGCGCATGAACACGTCATTAAACTGCCCGATCTGAGGGGGCATGACGAAGATGGCACCGAATTGTTGCTGAGCAGAGGGAAGGTTCCACCATTCGGAGGGGTTCATTGCTTTAAACTTGACACCCTTGGGTTGGTAACCATCCCAGACATGATCTCGACTGGAACTTGGTTCGTTTGTCCTGGCAGCCGGAGGATAGTTCACAGGGCCCATGGTGGAATCGACAGGGGGCCTGTATTCGGAGATAATAGAGGAAGAATATAATTGTTGTTCTGCTTGCTGGGGTGCTCGCTGGGGGTACTCCAGTCCCCAGTCTTCCTCAAGAGTAGCAATTATTTCTGTATCTCCTAGACAAGTATAATACTGAAGATAGTCACCGTACTCATCTGGGTCGTTGTTGGTATCCGGGGTCTCGTCCTGATGCCATGTAGCAAGGAGGTGGGTGTTATCATCAGTGCCTTCTTGTGGAGGATCCATGGACCGAAGTACAGAGGCCCTTGGGCGTGCATCTCCTGCATGGTCACCACAAAGTGGCACTTGGTGTGCTTTGGTCTGCTGTCGCCACACAAGTTGCTTTCTTGCTATATGTTGGTGCAACCGGCATCTCCACTGTCTTGCTGGCATCACTTTTCTTGGAGCAGGACATGCAGGCGGCTGCTGGATGTCGCTAGGTTCTACTATGTCGCTGGGGGGATCATCCCACCCCGTTGGTGTCGTCAGAAACGAGCTGAAGAAAGATGGGGGAGCAAAGTAGCGAACATAATAATCATACCTACCGCTAGGCTCGCCCAAAGTGTCCCATACTTCATCAGAAGCCTCATCTTGCGTGAGGATAGCAACCAGTTCCTCATCCGCTTCATCGGTAGTGTCCGGCAGGGAGGCGTACTGGTGAAAGCTGAGGGAGATGCACCCATCCAGGAGTGTGCGGCTAGACACCTCAATGGGTGTCAGGACAGGAGAGATTTGAGAAGGCTTTAGGAGCCAATCGATCCCACAGAGCTGTGCGGTAGAGTATCGCTTTCCCGGAAGAGCATGCACGCCGTGGCTTGCCAGGTAGTCAATGACGCCCGAGACCTCATAGGCAAAGGCCATGTTTGGCGTATTGATAGCCGCCCGATTAACCCTCGGGTAATCAGTAAGTTGGCTTCCCCATGGTGCCAAGTATCATATCCGCGGGTGAGGATGGAGATTTGGATGTTTTGGTAAAAATCTCTAATAGTCAGCATCATATCAAGAATGATGTAGACTAGTTGGCTTCCTTGGGTGAGGTCAACTTCCATGGTGGCAATCAACGCTTTATCCCCTTGCCACCGGTTATCGTGGAACACGACAAGTGCCAGTGTTCCTTCGGCGTGTCGATGGAGCACTTGCAGGCGTACCTGCATAACACCAAGGTGGATAAACTTCATACCGCTTTTGCGTAGCTGCTGCTAACTATCATCCTGGATGAAGTTGCGGTCCACCTGTGCATCCCCGACGCAACTGATGGACTCCTCCGAGCGGTGGATATATACTCGGTGGTGTTCATCATCTGCCCGGGAATGATACAGCACCTCTGCAGGAGCAATAGCGGCGCGTTCTCGCATGTAGAGGTGCAATTGTTCCTGAGGGTCTAATTGCTGTTCTAAAATATGTTGAGGGGCAGGTTGTCTAGTCAGGCGATGGACTATCCGTCGCGTTGTTTGTTGAGCGGTATAGACACGTCGCTGATTATGCCTATACCCCCGGATTTGGTCCTGGACCAGGGGTTGGGGCGCTGGTTCGTTTAACATGACCTGTGTTGCCATTTAGCTTCACTTGTTCCTCCTACAAAATCAATAAAGGGTCCTTAAAAATAAGGAGCCTTCCGCGAGGCCCAAGAGGTCTAGTTTTGGGATGTAGGGACAAGTTCTCTAACTTCGTGAGGAGAGACTCAAGAAGAGGGGAAGTGGCACCCTTCTTGTGCTTGTCTCTGATGGAGGCGATATTAGCTTGGATGTCCCTAAGGGTCTCAGCTATCTATATGAGGAGCTAAATTTGGGTGTTGTTTTGCTTAATAATGGCTGAATTTTGGGCTGAAGTGCTAACACAATCACTGGGTTTCACAAACCCAAGTGCTAGAGTATCTATGGGTTCAACGGCTTTCACAGCTTTGCAATAAGACAGGGTTGTTTTGGCTGGCAGGAAAGTGTTCATTCACAGAGGGATGCACTAATCAGTGGTGAAGGCTATCTAGGTGCTCTAGGTTCCGGGTGTGAGGTATAAGTCTGACCTGATCGAACAAAAGACAGAACTATGAGAACACCAGACGCTCTTCTCGTGTATCTGTCATGCTCATCCGACTGGCAGCTACTGCCTCTTGCAGATTTACGCGCACTGCGGCCTTTTGCAGTCGAGACACCGAGATCGGCGTCAGGAATTCCTAAGTCTCGCCTCACCAAAATCATTAACACCTACTTCTTTCCCAATATTGACCTTGTGGTGGACTTATTAGGTCCAGCCTCTGTGCCACCCGAGGGGTCAATCCAGGATTTTTTGGTAACATGATCTAGGCATCAACGGCCATCAGGTACAGGAGAACCATCACACACATCCCCCGATGAGTACCTAGACAGAAGAGGTTTACTCAGCCATGGAAGGGGTTAAGCCAGGCAAGGAACTAAGCTCTGATACCAGAGTATGGAAGAGTAGAAGAGTCGATAGAAGTGGAAGTTTTTCGAATCAGAAGAGTCGATAGAAGTGGAAGTTTTTCGAATCCTCTCGTTATGCCCTGCTAGAGAGCTTGAGGCAAAGAATTGCGTATTTAAGACAGAATTCTTATGATCTTTTTGTAGTTTCAAGGATTTTTTATACTTTCTTGAAATTTTAGGAGTTTTTTGAGATTTCAATGATTTTATGAAGTTTCAGAGTTTTTTTTATGATAATTTTTACTTTTGCCGATTTTCTATATTTTTTGCAAATTTAATGAATTTTTGTATTTTTTTTTTTTACTTTCAAGAGTTTTTTCAAGTTTTTCAACTTTCAAGGGAGGTTTTTTTTATATTGTATTTATATTTGCAGGGAATTTCATGATTTTCTATACTATCAGAAATTTTCAGTGATTTTTTGCCTCATTTAAAAATTCTAATTTACATTCGTATACTTCTTTAAAAAAAATTCAAAGTTGCTTCGAAAACTTACTTGATAAATGAAAATACAAATTTCACCTCATAACATGAAAATTTCAAAAGAAGTAAAGTATTTTAAAAATATATTTAACCTCATAAACTTAAAAAATAAATCACAGATATGATTAGAAAATCCTGATTTTCACATATATGACTCTTAAAAAAATAAAATTTCATATTTAACCTTAAAGGGCTTAATTTCCACTTATAAACGTTCTTTGAAAGAAGAAAATTGCCTAGAAAAATATTTTTTTGACATATGTAACTCTTAAAAAAAATGAAATTTAAGACTCAATTTTAAAATCTTAATTATCGCTTATATACCGATTAAGAGAATGAAATGCATATTTAAAATAGAATTTTTATGTTCTTCTTGTAGTTTTGGGGATTTTTTATACTTTCATGAAATTTAACGAGTTTTTTGAAATTTCAGTGAATTTTATGGAGTTTCAGAGTTTTTTTTTGTGATATTTTGTACTTTCATCGATTTTCTATAATTTTTGTAAATTTAATGAATTTTGTAATTTTTTTTTTACTTTCAAGGGTTTTTTTTAAGTTTTTGAACTTTCAAGGGAGGTTTTTTTATGTTGTTTTTTTATCTTTTTAGGGAATTTTCAAAAAATTTTCTGTGATTTTTTGCCTCCTTTAAAAAAGTTAATTTACTTGTGTATACTTCCCCTAGTTCCGTTGCGTGGTAATTATTTTTGGTCCACCAATTCTATCTTTTTTAAAAGTAACAGTAAACAAAATTACATTTTTTAATTGATTCGAATATTGTTTTGGTGCAACTTAATCAATTAATTGATAATTGATCAAGTTCGGGGCAAGGTGGCTATAATTTAAATTTTAATTAGAACTACAAAACCTGATAAGATAACCTTAGTTGTTTTTTATTTCAGTTCTATACGAAGTATCATAGGATTGGGGATTTCCAATAAACAGAAGTTTTTCTTATTTGATTGGAATCTAATTAATTAATTTGACAAACTAATTAATCAATTACATAATGAGTTAGATTTCAAATAAATTAACTAGAATAATTAGATCTTTTTTTTATTTAGTATTAACCATTGTTAATATGTTAATGCCATATGTTATGCGATAGGCATGTATTATATATTTTATTTATATAGCAATTTCTATATAATTTATATATGATTTTATCTTTTGATTTTAGTATATATATATATATATTTGTTGTATATTAGAAACAAAAAAATTTTCTGAGAAAGGAAAATGAAAAAAAATGTTAAATAAAAAAAAATTCTTATTCGTGTTCGTGCAACGCAATGCAATAAGTTAAAAAGAAAGAACAATCTTTTATAAACAATACATGTCTTCCACATAGAAAAATAAAAATTAGTAATTTAAATGGCGGTCCCCAAAAAATGAACTTCTATATCAAAAATGTGTATTTGTAGAAGTATTTGGAGGAAAACAGCATCTTTAGTTGCAAGAAAAGCTTTTTCTTTAGCTAAATCAATTTCTACCAGACATTCCAAAAGTTTTTTTGTACAACAAAGAAAAAAAAAACTTGGACTAATCTGAATCCATACGGCGCGAAAAAAAATGTCATTTTTTTTAGATGAATGATTCGTATTAATTACTGTATTGAATTCCACAATATAAGTTAGAACTAACTGTTATGGTATGTAGAATACCAATTCTTCTGTCTATTGTCTAGGGGGTTTTATTTTGATTTTCCATTTTTTATTTTTCATTACAATATATAGATTTAACTCATGATGAGATGTTGTTTTTTCGGTCTTTGGGAAGTATCATGATCATCCAATAAGAAGGGTTTCATTTTATTCAAATGAATGATTTGAACACTTATTGATTCTAACAACTGATTGCAGAGTTGATCATTCGGACCTTTCAATTCATAGATGTGGATCTCGAACCGATGAATGGGTATATCCCCGATACTCACAAAGAAAAAGGGAAGTGACTTTGACAAAAAGGGAAGTGACTTGGACAACAAGAGAAGTGACTTGAACAAAAATAAACGAAGTGACTTAGACAAATCTTGTTTGTCGATAGCCTCGGACCAATCAATCAAATATTGATTAATATGTAATCGATCGAACACTACTTGAAAATGGTTCTTTTGTTCAGAAATAAAATGTTCCAAATGTTCCTCGAAATTCTTGCTCCCATTGGACCATTTGTATCTATATGCATTGGGATCCC
>RXID01014716.1:27500-82500 GCA_005019695.1 Trichopus zeylanicus subsp. travancoricus
ATTTTTTGTTAAATTAATGAATTTTGTATTATTCTTTTTACTTTCAAGGGTTTTTTTTAAAGTTTTTGAACTTTCAAGGGAGGTTTCTCTATATTATTTTTATATTTTTAGGAAATTTTATGGTTTTATAAACTTTCAAAAATTTTCTTTGATTTTTTGCCTCGTTTGAAAATTTTAATTTACTTACGTCCACCTCTTAAAAAAAATTCAAAGTTGCTTGAAAAACTTACTTGAAAGATGAAAATACATATTTAACCTCATAACGTAAAAAATTCCAAAGAAATAAAGTATTTTAAAAAAATATTTAACCTCATAACCTAAAAAATTTAATCGCAGATTCCATTAAAAAACCATCTTTTTACATATATGGCTCTTGAAAAAAATAAAATTTCATATTTAACCTTAAAGGGTTTAACTTTCGCATATAAACCTCTTTGAAAGAAAAAAAATTGTCTAGAAAAAAAATTGTACCGATATACCTCTTAAAAACTGAAATTGGAGACTCAATTTCAAAATCTTAATTATAGCACATATGCCACTTTAGAAAAAGAAATACATATTTAAAACATAATCTTTGTGATCTTTTTGTAGTTTCAGTGATTTTTTATACTTTTATGAAGTTTATCAGGTTTTTTGAGATTTTAATGATTTTATGGGGTTTCAACATTTTTTTTTGATATTTTATACTTTTATCGATTTTCTACAATTTTTGCAAATTTAATGAATTTTGTATTATTCTTTTTACTTTCAAGGGTTTTTTTAAGTTTTAAAACTTTCAGAGGAGACCTTTTTATATTATTTTCATATTTTTAAGGAATTTTATGGTTTTCTATACTTTCAAAAAATTTCTTTGATTTTTTTGTCTTGTTTGAAAATTTTAATTTACTTGCATCTACCTCTTAAAAAAAAGTTCAAAGTTGCTTGGAAAACTTACTTAAAAAATGAAAATACATATTTAACCTTAGAATGTGAAAAATTCAAAAAAAGTAAAGAATTTTAAAAACTTATTTAATCTCATAACTTAAAAAAATTAAATCACAAATTTGATTAAAAAACCCTGATTTTGACACATATGCCCCTTGAAAAAATAAAATTTCGTATTTAACCTTAAAGGGCTTAATTTTCGCATATAAACCTCTTTGAAAGAAGAAAATTACCTAAAAAATTGTTTTTAGCATATATACCTCTTGAAAACTAAAATTGAAGACCCAATCTGAAAATCTTAATTATCGCACATATACCACTTAAGAGAATGAAATGCCTATTTAAAATAGAATTTTTATGATCCTTTTGTAGTTTTAGGGATTTTTTATACTTTCCTAAAATTTTAGGGGTTTTTTTTTTGAGATTTCAATGATTTTATGGAGTTTTAGAGGTTTTATTGTGATATTTTTTTACTTTTTCCTATTTTCTATGATTTCTGCAAATTTAATGAAATTTGAATTATTTTATTTTATTTTTAAGGGTTTTTTTAAGCTTTTGAACTTTCAAGGGAGGTCTTTCTATATTAGTTTTACATTTTTAGGTAATTTTATGATTTTTTATACTTTCAAATAAATTTATGATTTTCTGCCTAATTTAAAAATTTAAATTTACTTGCGTATACCTCTTAAAAAAATACCAAGTTGCTTGGAAAACTTACTTGAAAGATGAAAATACATATTTGACCTCGTAACCTAAAAAAATTAAATTGCATATTAGATTAAGAAACCATCTTTTTACATATACGGCTCTTAAAAAAATAAAATTTCGTATTTAACCTTAAAGGGTTTAACTTTAGCATATAAACCTCTTTGAAAGAAGAAAATTGCCTAGAAAAAAGTTTGTAGCATATACCTCTTAAAAACTAAAATTGAAAAGTCAATTTAAAAATCTTAATTATAGCACATATATCCCTTTAGAGAAAAAAATGCATATTTAAAACACAATTTTTACGATCTTTTTGTTGTTCCAGGGTTTGTTTATACTTTCATGAAATTTTAGGAGTTTTTTGATATTTCAATGATTTTATGGAGTTTTAGAGGTTTTTTGTGATATTTTTTACTTTTACCAATTTTCTATAATTTTTGCGAATTTAATGAATTTTATAAATTTTTTTTACTTTCAAGGGTTTTTAAAATTTTTGAACTTTCAAGGGAGGTCTTTCTATATTATTTTTATATTTTTATGGAATATTATAATTTTTTATACTTTCAAAAATTTTCTGTGAGTTTTTGCCCCATTTAAAAATTATAATTTACTTGCGTATACCTCTTAAAAAAGTTCAAAATTACCTGAAAAATGTTCTTGAAAGATGAAAATACATATTTGACCTTGTAACCTCAAAAATTCCAAAGAAATAAAATATATTAAAAACTAATTTAACCCCATAACCTAAAAAAATTAAATCGCATATTCAATTCAAAAAACCATCTTTTCACATATATGGCTCTTGAAATAATAAAATTTTGTATTTAACTTTAAAGGGTGTAACTATCGCATATAAACCTTTTTGAAAGAAGAAATTTGCCGAAAAAAGTTTGTAGCATATATGTCTCTTAAAAAAAAAATTTAAGACCCAATTTCAAAATCTTAATTATCGCATATATATCCCTTAAGAGAATGAAATGCATATTTAAAACAAAATTTTTATGATCTTTTCATAGTTTCAGGAATTTTTTATACTTTCCTAAAATTTTAGAGGTTTTTTGAGATTTCAATGATTTTATAGAGTTTTAGAGGACTGATTGTGATATTTTTTACTTTTACCGTTTTTCTATAATTTTTTCAAATTTAATAAATTTAATATTATTTTATTTTACTTTCAATGGTTTTTTTAAGTTTTTGAACTTTTAAGGGAGGTATTTCTTTTGTTATTTTTATATTTTTAGGGAATTTTATGATATTTTATACTTTAAAAAATTTTTTGTGATTTTTTTCCTGGTTTAAATATTTTAATTTACTTGCATATACCTCTTAAAAAAATTCAAAGTTTCTTGGAAAACTTACTTGAAAGATGAAAATACATATTTAACCTTGTAATATAAAAAATTTGAAAGAAGGAAAGTATTTCAAAAACTTATTTAACCTCATAACCTAAAAAAAATCAATTCGTAGATTCGATTAAAAAACCAACTTTTTACATATATGGCTCTTAAAAAATAAAATATAGTATTTAAGCTTAAAGGGTTAACTTTCGCATATAAACCTCTTTGAAAAAAGAAAATTTCCTAGAAAAGATTTTGTAGCATATATATCTCTGGAAAACTGAAATTGAAGACTAAATTTCAAAATCTTAATTATATCACATATACCCCTGAAAAAAGTCCATATTTAAAATAGAATATTTATGATCTTTTTGTAGTTTCAGGGATTTTTTATACTTTCTTGAAATTTGAGGGTTTTTTTTTTGAGATTTCAATGATTTTATGGAGTTTAGAGGTTTTATTGTAATATTTTTTACTTTTACCGATTTTCTATATTTTTTGCAAATTTAATAAATTTTGTATTATTATATTTTACTTTCAAGGGTTTTTTTTAAGTTTTTGAACTTTTAAGCGAAGTTTTCCTATATTATTTTTATATTTTTATTGAATTTTATGATTTTTTATACTTTCAAAAATTTTTTGTGATTTTTTGCCTTCTTTAAAAATTTTAATTTACTTGCGTATACCTCTTAAAAAAATTCAAAGTTGCTTGGAAAACTTATTTGAAAGATGAAAATACATATTTAACCTCCTGACATAAAAGTTTTGAAAGAAGTAAAGTATTTTAAAAACATATTTAACCTCATAAACTAAAAAAATAAATCGCAGAGATGATTAGAAAATCCTGATTTTCACATATATGGCTCTTAAAAAAATAATATTTCATATTTAACCTTAAAGGGCTTAATTTTCGCTTATAAACCTCTTTGAAAGAAGAAAATTGCCTAGAAAAATATTTTTGACATATATACCTCTTACAAAAATGAAATTTAAGACTCAATTTTAAAATCTTAATTATCGATTATATACCAATTAAGAGAATGAAATGCATATTTAAAATAGAATTTTTATGTTCGTCTTGTAGTTTCGGGGATTTTTTATACTTTCATGAAATTTAACGGGTTTTTTGAAATTTCAGTAATTTTATGGAGTTTCAGAGGTTTTCTTTTGTGATATTTTGTACTTTCATCGATTTTCTATAATTTTTGTAAATTTAATGAATTTTTTTGTTTTTTTAACTTTCAAGGGTTTTTTTTTTAACTTTTTAGACTTTCAAGGGAGCTTTTTTAATGTTGTTTTCTATCTTTTTAGGGAATTTTATGGTTTTTTATACTTTCAAAAATTTTTTGTGATTTTTTTCCTCGTTTAAAAATGTTAATTTACTTATGTATACCTCTTAAAAAAAATCAAAGTTGCTTCTAAAACTTACTTGAAAAATAAAAATACATATTTAACCTCATAACATAAAAGATTCAAAAGAAATAAAGTATTTTAAAAGCTTATTTAACTTCATAAACTAAAAAAATTAAATCACAGATTGAATTAGAAAACCCCCTTTTTACATATATGGCTCTTCAAATAATAAAATTTCATATTTAACCTTAATGGGCTTAATTTTCACACATAAACCTCTTTGAAAGAAGAAAATTATCTAGAAAAAAGTTTTTAGCATATATATCTCTTAAAAACTGAAATTGAAGAGTCAATTTAAAATCTTAATTATCGCATATATACCTATTAAGAGAATGAAATGCATATTTAAAATAGAATTTTTATGATTTTTTTGTAGTTTCTGTGATTTTTTGTACTTCCCTAAAATTTTAGGGGTTTTCTGAGATTTCAATGATTTTATGGAGTTTTAGAGATTTTATTGTGATCTGTTTTTGCTTGTACCAATTTTCTACAATTTTTGCAAATTTAATGAATTTTGTATTATTTTATTTTACTTTCAAGGGTTTTTTTAAGTTTTTGAACTTTCAAGGGAGGTTTTTTTATAATTGTTTTATATTTTTCAGGAATTTTATGGTTTTCTATACCTTCAAAAATTTTCTTTGATTTTTTGCCTCATTTGAAAATTTTAATTTACTTGCGTCTACGTCTTAAAAAAATTCAAATTTTCTTGGAAAACTTACTTGAAAGATGAAAATACATATTTAGCCTTGTAACATAAAAAATTTGAAAGAAGTAAAGATTTTAAAAACTTTTTTAACCACATAAACTAAAACAATTAAATCGCAGATTCGATTAGAAAGCCCTGTTTTTACATATATGCCTTTTCAAAAAATAAAATTTCATATTTAACCTTAAAGGGCTTAATTTTCGCACATAAACCTCTTTGAAAAAAGAAAATTACCTAGAAAATTTTTTTAGCGTAGATACCTCTTAAAAACTGAAATTGAAGAGCCAATCTAAAAATCTTAATTATCGCATATATACCTCTTAAGAGAATGAAATGCATATTTAAAACAGAATTTTTATGATCTTTTTGTAGTTTTTGAGATTTTTTGTACTTTCCTAAAATTTTAGGGGTTTTCTGAGATTTCAATGATTTTATGGAGTTTTAGAGGTTGTATTGTGATATTTTTTATTTTTACCGATTTTCTTAATTTTTTGCAAATTTAATGAATTTTGTATTATTTTATTTTACTTTCAAGGGTTTTTTTTAAGTTTTTGAACTTTCAAGGGATGTTTTCTTAAATTATTTTATATTTTTGGGGAATTTTATGGTTTTATAAACTTTCAAAAATTTTCTTTGATTTTTTGCCTCGTCTGAAAATTTTAATTTTCTTGTGTCTACCTCTTAAAAAAATTCAAAGTTGCTTGGAAAACTTACTTAAAAGATGAAAATACATATTTAACCACGTAACATAGAAAATTCGAAAGAAGTAAAGTATTTGAAAAACTTATTTAACCTATAACCTAAAAGAATTAAATCACATATTCGATTAAAAAGCCCTCTTTTTACATATATGGCTCTTAAAAAATAAAATTTCATATTTAACCTTAAAGGGTTTAACTTTCGCATATAAACCTCTTTGAAAGAAGTAAATTGCCTAGAAAAAAGATTGTAGCATATATACCTCTTAGAAACTAAAATTGAAGACTCGATTTCAAAATCTTGATTATAGTACATATACCCCATTAGAGAAAGAAATACATATTTGAAACAAAATTTTTATGATCTTTTTACAGTTTTAGGGATTTTTTATACTTTTATGAAGTTTAATGGGTATTTTGAGATTTTAATGATTTTATGGGCTTTCAGAATTTTTTGTTGATATTTTGTACTTTTCTCAATTTTCTACAATTTTTGCAAATATAATGAAGTTTGTATTATTCTTTTTACTTTCATGGGTTTTTCTAAGTTTTTGAACATTCAAGTGAGGTTTTCTTATGTTGTTTTTATATTTTTTGGAAATTTTATGCTTTTCTATGCTTTCAAAATTTTTCTTCAATTTTTTGTCTCATTTGAAAATTTTAATTTACTTCTGTCTACCTCTTAAAAAAAAATTCAAAGTTGGTAGGAAAACTTACTTGAAAAAAAATACATATTTAACCTCATAACGTGAAAAATTTGGAAGAAGTAAAATATTTTAAAAACTTATTTCACCTCATAACCTAAAAAAATTAAATCGTAGATTTGATTAAAAAACTTTAATTTTCACATATATGGCTTTTAAAAAAATAAATTTTCATATTTAACCTTAAAGGACTTAATTTTTGCATATAAACCTCTTTGAAAAAAGAAAATCGCCAAGAAAAATTTTTTTAGCATATATACCTCTTTAAAATTGAAATTGAAGACCCAATTTCAAAATCTTAATTATTGCATATATACCCCTTAAGAGAATGAAATACATATGTAAAACAAAATTTTTATGATCTATCAGTAGTTTCAGGAATTTTTTATACTTCCTGAAATTTTAGGGGTTTTTTGATATTTCAATGATTTTATGGAGTTTTATAGGTTTTATTGTGATATTTTTCACTTTTATATTTTTTCAAAATTTAATGAATTTTGTATTATTTTATTTTACTTTCAAGGGTTTTTCTCTAAGTTTTTGAAACTTCAAAGGAGGTTTTTTATATTATTTTTATATTTTTAGGGAATTTTATGGTTTTCTATATTTTCAAAAATTTTCTTTGATTTTTGCCTCCTTTGAAAATTTTAATTTACTTGCGTATACCACATAAAAAAAATTCAAAGTTGCTTGGAAAACTTACTTGAAAAATGAAAATACACATTTAACCTCGTAATATAAAAAATTCAAAAGAAGTAAAGTATTTTAAAACCTTATTTAACCTCATAACCTAAAAAAATTAAATTGCATATTAGATTAAGAAACCCTCTTTTTACATATACTGCTCTTAAAAAAATAAAATTTAATATGTAACCATAAAGGGTTTAACTTTCACATATAAACCTCTTTGAAAGAAGAAAATTGTCTAGAAAAAAATTGTGCTATATATACCTCTTAAAAACTGAAATTGGAGACTCAATTTCAAAATCTTAATTATAGCACCTATACCACTTTAGAAAAGGAAATGCATATTTAAAACAGAATTTTTGGGATCTTTTTGTAGTTTTAGGGATTTTTTATACTTTTATGAAGTTTTACTAGTTTTCTATGATTTTAATGTTTTTATGGAGTTTTAGAGGTTTTATTGTGATATTTTTTTACTTTTACCGATTTTCTACATTTTTTGTTAAATTAATGAATTTTGTATAATTATTTTTACTTTCAAAGGTTTTTTTTTAAGTTTTTGAACTTTCAAGGGAGGCTTTTCTATATTGTTTTTATATTTTTAGGAAATTTTATGGTTTTATAAATTTTCAAAAATTTTCTTTGATTTTTTTCCTCATTTGATAATTTTAATTTACTTACATCTACTTCTTAAAAAAAATATTCAAAGTTCCTTGGAAAACTTACTTAAAAGATGAAAATAGATATTTAACCTCGTAATGTAAAAAATTCCAAAAAATGAAGTATTTTAAAAAATTATTTAACCTCATAACCTAAAAAAATTAAATTGCAGATTCCATTAAAAAAATCATCTTTTTACATATATGGCTCTTGAAAAAAAATAAAATTTCATATTTAACCTTAATGTGTTTAACTTTCGCATATAAACCACTTTGAAAGAAGAAAATTGTCTAGAAAAAAATTATACCATATATACCTCTTAAAAACTAAAATTAGAGACTCAATTCAAAATCTTAATTATAGCACATATAACACTTTAGAGAAAGAAATGCATGTTTAAAACAAAATTTTTGTGATCTTTTTTAGTTTTAGGGATTTTTTATACTTTTATGAAGTTCGATGGGTTTTTTGAGATTTTAATGATTTTATGGGGTTTCGGAATTTTCTTGATATTTTATAATTTTATCAATTTTCTACAATTTTTGCAAATTTAATGAATTTTGTATTATTCTTTTTATTTTCAAAGGGTTTTTTAAGTTTTTAAAAATTCAAAGGAGGCTTTTTATATGGTTTTTATATTTTTAAGGAATTTTATGGTTTTAATTTACTTGCGTCTACCTCTTAAAAAAAAATCCAAAGTCGCTTGAAAAACTTAATTGAAAAATGAAAATACATATTTAACCTTACAACGTGAAAAATTCAAAAAAAGTAAAGTATTTTAAAAACTTATTTAACCTCATAACTTAAAAAAATTAAATCGTAAATTCGATTAAAAAACCCTGATTTTGACACATATGCCCCTTAAAAAAATTTTAGTATTTAATCTTAAAGGGCTTAATTTTCGCATATAAGCCTCTTTAAAAGAAGAAAATTACCTAAAAAATTATTTTTAGCATATATACCTCTTGAAAACTAAAATTGAAGACCCAATCTCAAAATCTTAATTATCGCATATATACCCCTTAAGAGAATGAAATGCCTATTTAAAATAGAATTTTTATGATCTTTTTGAACTTTTAGAGATTTTTTATACTTTCCTAAAATTTTAGGGGCTTTTTGAGATTTCAATGATTTTATGGAGTTTTAGAGGTTTTATTGTGATATTTTTTACTTTTACCGATTTTCTATAATTTTTGCAAATTTAATGAATTTTGTAATATTTCATTTTACTTTCAACGGTTTTTTTAAGTTTTTGAACTTTTAAGAGAGGTTTTTTTTATATTAATTTTATATTTTTAGCGAATTTTTTTATTTTTTATACTTTCAAAAATTTTCTGTGATTTTTTGCCTCCTTTAAAAATTTTAATTTACTTGTGTATACCTCTTAAAAAAATTCAAAATTGCTTGAAAAACTAACTTGAAAGATGAAAATACATATTTAACCTCATAACGTAAAAAATTTGAAAGATGTAAAGTGTTTTAAAAACTTATGTAGCCTCAGAAGCTAAAAAAATCAACTCACAGATTCGATTAAGAAACCACGATTTTCATTTATATGTGTCTTAAAAAAATTTCATATTTAACCTTATAGGGCTTAATTTTCACATATAAACCTCTTTGAAAAATGAAAATTCCCAAGAAATATTTTTTCGCATATATACCTCGTAAAAACTAAAATTGAGGACTGAATTTAGAAATCTTAATTATCGCATATATACCCCTTAAGAGAATGAATTGCATATTTAAAATAGAATTTTTATGATTATTTTGTAGTTTCAGGGATTTTTTATACTTTCATGAAATTTTAGGGGTTTTCTGAGATTTCAATGAGTTTATGAAGTTTCAAAGTTTTTATGATTTTTGTACTTTTATCGATTTTCTACAATTTTTGCAAGTTTAATGAATATTGTATTTTTTTACTTTCAAGGGTTTTTCAAGTTTTCAAACTTTCAAGGGTGTTTCTTTATATATTTTTTATATTTTTAGGGAATTTTATGGTTCTCTATACTTTTAAAAATTTTGTTTGATTTTTTGCCTCATTCGAAAATTTTAATTTACTTGTGTATACCTCTTAAAAAAAATTCAAATTTGCTTGGAAAACTTTCCTGAAAAACGAAAATACATATTTGACGTTGTAATGCAAAAAATTGGAAAGAAGTAAAGTATCTTAAAAACTTATTTAACCCCATAACCTAAAAAAATTAAATCACAGATTCGATTAAAAAACCCTGATTTTCACATATATGGCTCTTGAAAAAATAAATTTTCATATTTAACCATAATGGGCTTAATTTTTGCATATAAACCTCTTTGAAAGAAGAAAATTGCCTAGAAAATCATTTTTAGCATATATACCTCTTAAGAACTGAAATTGAAGACTCAATTTTAAAATCTTAATTATCGCATATATACCCCTTAAGAGAATGAAATGCATATTTAAAATGATTTTTTTTTATTTTTTTGTAGTTTCAGGGATTTTTATACCTTTATGAAGTTTAAAGGGTTTTTTTGATATGTCAATGACTTTATGGAGTTTCAAAGTTTTTTGTGATATTTTGTACTTTTACAGATTTTTAACAATTGTTGCAAATTTAATGAATTTTGTATTTTCTTTTTTTTTTTTACATTCAAGGGAGGTTTTTTGATATTTTATTTTTACATTTTTTAGGTAATTTTTTGGTTTTCTATACTTTCAAAAATTTTCTGTAATTTTTTCCCATTTCAAAATTTTAATTTACTTGCATATACCTCTCAACAAATTTTAAACTTTCTTCAAAAACTTACTTAAAAAATGAAAATACATATTTAACCATGTAATGTAAAAAATTAGAAAGAAGGAAATTGTTTTAACATAAAAACTTATTTAACATCATAACCTAAAAAAAATCAAATCACAGATTCGATTAAGAACCACTAATTTTCATTTATATAGCTCCTTAAAAAAATAAATTTTCATATTTAACCTTAGAGGGCTTAATTTTTGCATATAAACCTATTTGAAAGAAGAGAATTGCTTAGAAAAATCTTTTTATCATATATACCTCTTTAAAATTGAAATTGAAGACTCAATTTCAAAATCTTTATTATTTCATATATACCCCTTAAGGGAATGATATGGATATTTAAAATAGACTCTTTATGATCTTTTTATAGTTTCAGGGATTTTTTATATTTCATGATATTTTAGGCATTTTTTGGGATTTCAATGATTTTATGGAGTTTCACAGGTTTTTTTGTGATATTTTGTACTTTTATCGATTTTATATAATTTTTTGCAAATTTAATGAATTTTATATTATTTTATTTTACTTTCAAGGGTTTTCTTTTTAAGTTTTTGAACTTTCAAGGGAGGCTTTTTATATTGTTTCTATATTTTTAGGTAATTTTATGATTTTTTATACTTTGAAAACTTTTTTGTAATTTTTTGCCTCGTTTAAAAATTTTAATTTACTTGCGTCTAGCTCTTAAAAAACATTCAAAGTTGCTTGGAAAACTTACTTGAAAGATGAAAATACGTATTTAACCTCGTAACATAAATAAATTCAAAAGAAGTAAAGTATTTTAAAAACTTATTTAACCTCGTAACCTAAAAAAATTAAATCGCATATTCGATTAAAAAACCCTCTTTTTACATACATGGCTCTTAAAAAAATAAAATTTCATATTTAACCTTAAAGGATTTAACATTCACATATAAACCTCTTTGAAAGAAAAAATTGCCTAGAAAAAAGATTGTAGCATATATACCACTTAAAAACTTAAATTGAAGACTCAATTTCAAAATATTAATTATAACACAGATACCCCTTTAGAGAAAGAAATGCATATTTAAAACAGAATTTTTATTATCTTTTTGTAGTTTCAGGGATTTTTTATACTTTTATCAAGTTTAACAGGTTTTTTGAGATTTTAATGATTTTATGAAATTTTAGAGGTTTTATTGTGATATTTTTTACTTTTACCGATTTTCTAAAATTTTTGCAAATTTAATGAATTTTTTATTATTTTATTTTACTTTCAAGGTTTTTTTTTAAAGTTTTTAAACTTTCAAGGGGATTTTTTAATATTATTTTTATATTTTTAGGGAATTTTATCATTTTCTAAACTTTCAAAAATTTTCTTTGATTTTTTGCCTCGTTCGAAAAATTTTAATTTTCTTGTGTCTTCCTTTGAAAAAAAATTTAAAGTTGCTTGGAAAACTTACTTAAAATATGAAAATACATATTTAGCCATGTAAAGTAAAATATTTGAAAGAAGGAAAGTACTTTAAAAACTTATTTGACCTATAAAAAAAAAATAAATCGCAAATTCAATTAAAAAAATCCTCTTTTTACATATATGGCTCTTAAAAAATAAAATTTCATATTTAACCTTACAGGGTTTAACTTTCGATATAAACCTCTTTGAAAGAAGAAAATTGCCTAGAAAAATGATTGTAGCATATATACCTCTTAAAAACTGAAATTGAAGACTCAATTTCAAAACCTTAATTATAGTACATAAACCCCATTAGAGAAAGAAATGCATATTTAAAATAGAATTTTTATGATCTTTTTATAGTTTTAGGGATTTTTTATACTTTTATATACGTTAACGGGTTTTTTAAGCTTTTAATGATTTTATGGGCTTTCAGAAATTTTTCCTTGATATTTTGCACTTTTCTCTATTTTTTACAATTTTTGCAAATTTAATGAATTTTGTATTATTCGTTTTTACTTTCATTGGTTTTTTTAAGTTTTTGAACATTCAAGGGAGGTTTTCTTATATTGCTTTTATATTTTTCGGGAACTTTATGTTTTTTTATACTTTGAAAAATTTTCTTTGATTTTTTGTCTCGTTTGAAAATTTTAATTTACTTGTGTCTACCTCTTAAAATATACTCAACATTGCTTAGAAAACTTACTTGAAAAAAGAAAATACATATTTAACCACGTAACATGAGAAATTTGGAAGAAGTAAAGTATTTAAAAAACTTATTTCACCTCATAACCTAAAACAATTCAATCACATATTCTATTAGAAAACTTTCATTTTCACATATATGGCTTTCGAAAAAATAAAATTTCCTATCTAACCTTAAAGAAATTAATTTTCGCATATAAACCTCTTTGAAAGAGGAAAATTGCCAAGAAAAATATTTTTAGCATATATACCTCTTAAAAACTGAAATTGAACAACCATTTTCAAAATCTTAATTATCGCATATATACCACTTAAGAGAATGAAATGGATATTTAAAACAGAATTTTTATGATCTTTCTGTAGTTTCAAGAATTTTTATACTTTCATGAAATTTTAGGGGTTTTTTGAGATTTCAATGATTTTATGGAGGTTTAGAGGTTTTATTGTGATTTGTTTTTTACTTTTACCGATTTTCTATAATTTTTGCAAATTTAATGAATTTTGTATTATTTTATTTTACTTTCAAGGGTTTTTTTCTATGTTTTCAAACTTTCAAGGGAGGTTTTTTTACATTATTTTTATATTTTTAGGGAATTTTATGGTTTTCTATACTTTCAAAAATTTTCTTTGATTTTTTGCCTCATTTGAAAATTTTAATTTACTTGTGTATACCTTTTAGAAAAATTCAAAATTGTTTGGAAAACTTACTTGAAAGATGAAAATACATTTTTAACCTCATAACATAAAAAAATTTGAAAGAAGTAAAGTATTTTAAAATCTTATTTAACCTCATAACCTAAAAAAATTAAATCACACATTAGATTAAAAAACCCTCTTTTTAAATATATGGCTCTTAAAAAAAAATTTCATATTTAACCATAAAGGGTTTAACTTTCACATGTAAACCACTTTGAAAGAAGAAAATTGTCTAGAAAAAAAATTGTACCATATATACCACTTAAAAACTGAAATTGAAGACTCAATTTCAAAATCTTAATTATAGCACATATAACCCTCTAGAGAAAGAAATGCATATTTAAAATAGAATTTTTATGATCTTTTCGTAGTTTTAGGGATTTTTTATACTTTTATGAATTTTAACTGTTTTTTGAGATTTTAATGATTTTATGGAGTTTTAGAGGTTTTATTGTGATATTTTCTACCTTTACTTATTTTCTACAATTTTTGTGAAATTAATAAATTTTGTATTATTCTTTTTTACTTTCAAGGGTTTTTTTTAAAGTTTTTGAACTTTCAAGGGAGGTTTTTTGATATTGTCTTTATATTTTTAGGAAATTTTATGGTTTTCTAAACTTTCAAAAATTTTCTTTGATTTGTTGCCTCGTTTGAGAATTTTAATTTACTTGCGTCTACCTCTTCAAAAAAATTCAATGTTGCTTGGAAAACTTACTTGAAAGATGAAAATACATTTTTAACCTCGTAACATAAAAATTTAAAAGAAGTAAAGTATTTCAAAAACTTATTTAACCTCATAACCTAAAAAAAAATTGCAGATTCGATTAAAAAATGTTCTTTCTACATATATGGTTCTTAGAAAAAAATAATATTTCATATTTAACCTTTCGCATCTGAATCTCTTTGAAAGAAGAAAATTGCCTATAAAAAGATTGTAGCATATATACCTCTTAAAAACTGAAATTAAAGACTCAATTTTCAAATCTTAATTATAGGACATATACCCCTTTAGAGAAAGAAATGCATATTTAAAATAGAATTTTTATGATTTTGTATAGTTTTAGGGATTTTTCATACTTTTATGAAATTTAACGGATTTTCTGAGATTTTAATGATTTTATGGGGTTTCAGAATTTTTTTTGATATTTTATACTTCTATCGATTTTCTACAATTTTTGTTATTTTAATGAATTTTGTATTATTCTTTTTACTTTCAAGGGCTTTTTTAAGTTTTTAAGCTTTCAAAGGGGGCTTTTTTATATTATTTTTATATTTTAAGGAAATTTTATGGTTTTCTATACTTTCAAGAATTTTCTTTGACTTTTTGCCTTATTTGAAAATTTTAATTTACTTAAGTGTACCTCTTAAAAAAAATCTAAAGTTTCTTGGAAAACTTACTTGAAACATCAAAATACATATTTAACCTCCCAACATGAAAAATTTGCAAAAAAATAAAATATTTTAAAAACTTATTTAACCCCATTATTTAAAAAAAATAAATCACAAATTCAATTAAAAACCCCTGATTTTCCCATATATGGCTCTCGAAAATATAAAATTTTGTATTTAAGCTTAAAGGGCGTAATTTTTGCATATAAACCTCTTTGAACGAAGAAAATTACCTAAAAAAAGTTTTTAGCATATATACATCTTGAAAACTGGAATTGAAGACCCAATTTCAAAATCTTGATTATCGCATATATACCCCTTAAAAGAATAAAATGTATATTTAAAACAAAATTTTTATGATCTTTTTATAGTTTCAGGGATTTTTTATACTTTCTTGAAATTTTAGGAGTTTTTTGAGATTTCAATGATTTTATGTAGTTTTAGAGGTTTTATTGTGTTATTTTTTACTTTAACCGATTTTCTATGCTTTTTGCAAATTTAACGAATTTTGTATTATTTTAATTTACTTTCAAGGGTTTTTTTCTAAGTTTTCAAACTTTCAAGGGAGGTTTCTTTATATTATTTTTTATATTTTTAAGGAATTTTATATTTTTCTATACTTTCAAAAATTTTCTTTGATTTTTTGCCTCATTTGAAAATTTTAAACCCTTCACATATAAAACTCTTTGAAAGAAGAAACTTGCCTAGAAAAATGATTGTAGCAAATATATCTCTTAAAAACTGAAATTGAAGACTCAATTCGAATGATTTTTTATACTTTTATGAAGTTTAACGGGTTTTTTGTGATTTCAATGATTTTATGGAGTTTTAGAGGTTTTATTGTGATATTTTTTACTTTTACCAATTTTCTTCAATCTTTTGCAAATTTAATAAATTTTGTATTATTTTATTTTACTTTCAGGGGTTGTTTTTAAGTTTTTGAAGTTTCAAGGGAGGTTTCTTTATATTATTTTTATATTTTTAGGGAAATTTAAGGTTTTCTATACTTTCAAAAATTTCCTTTGATTTTTTGCCTCATTTGAACATTTTAATTTATAGGCATCTACGTCTTAAAAAAATTCAATGTTGCTTGAAAAGCTTACTTGAAAGATGAAAATACATATTTAACCTCGTAAGGTAAAAAATTTGAAAGAAATAAAGTATTTTAAAAACTTATTTAACCTCATAACCTAAAAAAATAAAATCGCAAATGCAATTAAAAAATGCTCTTTCTACATATATGGCTCTTAAAAAAAATAATATTTCATATTTAACCTTAAAGGGTTTAACTTTCGCATCAAAATCTCTTTGAAAGAAGAAAATTGCCTAGAAAAAGGATTGTAGCATTTAAAAAAAAAACTAAAATTGAAGACTCAATTTCCAAATCCTAATTATAGGACATATACCCCTTTTTGTAGTTTCAGGGATTTTTTTTTATACTTTTATGTAGTTTAACGGATTTTTTGATATTTTAATGATTTTATGGGGTTTCAGAATTTTTTCTGATATTTTATACTTTTATTGATTTTCTATAACTTTTTGCAAATTTAATGAATTTTGTATTATTCCTTTTACTTTCAAGGGTTTTTTTTAAGTTTTTAAACTTTCAGAGGAGGCTTTTTTATATTGTTTTTATATTTTTAAGGAATTTTATGGTTCTCTATACTTTCAAAAATTTTCTTTGATTTTTTTTCCTTGTTTGAAAATTTTAATTTACTTGCGTCTACCTCTTAAAAAAAATCCAAAGTTGCTTGGAAAACTTACTTGAAAAATGAAAATATATATTTAACCTCACAACGGGAAAATTTAAAAAAAGTAAAGTATTTTAGAAACTTATTTAGCCACATAACTTAAAAAAATTAAATCGTAAATTCGACTAAAAAACCCTGATTTTCACATATCTGGCTCTTGAAAAAATAAATTTTCATATTTAACCTTAAAGGGCTTAATTTTCGCATATAAATATCTTTGAAAGAAGAAAATTACCCAAAAATTTTTTTTAGCATATATACCTCTTGAAATCTGGAATTGAAGTCCCAATATCAAAATCATAATTATGGCATATATACCCCTCAGGAGAATGAAATGCATATTTAAAATAGAATTTTTATGATCTTTTTGTAGTTTTAGGTATTTTTTATACTTTCTAGAAATTTTAGGAGTTTTGAGATTTCAATGATTTTATGGAGTTTTAAAGGTTTTGTTGTGATATTTTTTACTTTTACCGATTTTCTATATTTTTTGCAAATTTAATGAATGTTGTATTATTTTATTTACTTTCAAGGGTTTTTTTATATTCTTTTTATATTTTTAGGAAATTTTATGATTTACTATACTTTCAAAAATTTTCTTTGATTTTTTGCCTCATTTGAAAATTTTAATTTACTTGCGTCTACCTCTTAAAAAAAAAAAATTCAAAGTTGCTTGGAAAACTTACTTGAAAGATGAAAATACATATTTAACCTCGTAACGTAAAAAATTTGAAAGATGAAAAGTATTTTAAAAACTTATTTTACCTCATAACCTAAAATAATTAAATCGCATATTAGATTAAAAAAACCCTCTTTTTAGATATATGGCTCTTAAAAGAATAAAATTTCATATTTAACCATAAAGGGTTTAACTTTCACATATAAACCTCTTTGAAAGAAGAAAATTGTCTAGAAAAAATATTGTACCATATATACCTCTTAAAAACTAAAATTGAAGACTCAATTTCAAATTCTTAATTATAGCACATATACCCCTTTAGAGAAAGAAATGCATATTTAAAATAGAATTTTTATGATCTTTTTGTAGTTTCACGGATTTTTTATACTTTTTTGAAGTTTAACAGGTTTTTTGAGATTTGAATGATTTTATGGTTTTTACTTTTACCGATTTTCTACAATTTTTGAAAAATTAATGAATTTTGTATTATTCTTTTTTACTTTCAAGGTTTTTTTTAAAAAGTTTTTGAACTTTCAAGGGAGGTTTTTTTATATTATTTTTTATAATTTTAGGAAATTTTATGGTTTTGTAGACTTCCAAAAATATTGCCTCGTTAGAAAATTTTAATTTACTTGTGTCTACCTCATAAAAAAAAATTTAAAGTTACTTGGAAAACTTACTTGAAAGATGAAAATACATATATAACCTCATAACAGAAAAAATTCAAAAGAAGTAAAGTATTTTAAAACCTTATTTAACCTCATTACCTAAAAAAATTAAATCGCATGTTCAATTAAAAGACTCTCTTTTTACATATATGGCTCTTAAAAAAATAAATTTTCATATTTAACATTAAAGGGTTTCACTGTCGCATAGAAACCTCTTTGAAAGAAGAAAATTACCTAGAAAAAAGATTATAGGATATATACCTTTAAAAAAATTGAAATTGAAAACTCAATTTCAAAATCTTAATTATAGCACATATACCCCTTTAGAGAAAGAAATGCATATTTAAAACAAAATTTTTCTGATCCTTTTGTAGTTTCAAGGATTTTTTATACTTTTATGAAGTTTAATGGGTTTTTTGAGATTTTAATGATTTTATGGGATTTCATAATTTTTTCTGATATTTTGTACTTTTATCGATTTTCTATAATTTTTGCAAATTTAATGAATTTTGTACTCTTCTTTTTTACTTTCATGGGTTTCTTTAAGTTTTTGAACTTTCAATGGAGGTTTCTTGATATATTTTTTTATATTTTTAGGGAATTTCATGGTTTTCTATACTTTTAAAAATTTTCTTTGATTTTTTGCCTCATTTGGAAATTTTAATTTACTTGCGTATACCTCTTAAAAAAATTCAAAGTTGCTTGAAAAGCTTACTTGAAAAATGAAAGTACATGTTTAACTTCATAGTATAAAAAATTTGAAAGAAGTAAAGTATTTTAAAAACTTATTTAACCTCATAGACTAAAAGAATTAAATCGCAGATTCGATTAGGAAACCCTGATTTTCAGATATATAGCCCTTAAAAAAATAAAATCTCATATTTAACCTTAAAGGGCTTAATTTTTGCATAGAAACCTCTTTGAAAGAAGAAAATTACCTAGAAAAACATTTTTAGCATATACACCTCTTAAAAACTGAAATTGTAGACTCAATTTTAAAATCTTAATTATCGCTTATATACACTTAAGAGAATGAAATGCATATTTGAAATTGAATTTTTATCTTCTTCTTGTAGTTTCGGGAATTTTTCATACTTTCATGAAGTTTAATGGGTTTTTTATGATTTCAGCAATTTTATGGAGTTTCAGAGGTTTTTTTGATGATGTTTTGTGCTTTCATTGATTTTCTACAATTTTTGCAAATTTAATGAAATTTGTATTATTTTTTTTTTACATTCAAGGGTTTTTTCTAAGTTTTTGAACTTTCAAGGGAGCTTTTTTTTATATTTTTTTAAATATTTTTAGGGAATTTTATGGTTTTCTATACTTTCAAAAATTTTCTGTACTTTTCTGTCTCATTTAAAAATTTTAATTTACTTACGTATACCTCTTAAAAAATTCGAAGTTACTTTGAAAACTTACTTGAAAAATAAAAATTGTTATGTAAACTCGTAACATAAAATATTCAAAAGAAGTAAAGTATTTTAAAAACTTATTTAACCTCATAACCTAACAAAATTAAATCACATATTCGATTAGAACACCCTGAGTTTCACATATATGGCTCTTGAAAAAATAAAATTTTATATTTAACCTTAAATGACTTAATTTTCACATATAAACCTTTTTGAAAGAAGAAAATTGCCTAGAAAAAGGTTTTTAGCTTACATACCTCTTAAAAACTAAAATTGAAGACCCAATTTCAAAATATTAATTATTGCATATATACCCCTTAAGAGAATGAAATGCATATTTAAAACGGAATTTTTATGATCTTTTTGTAGTTTCAGAGATCTTTTGTGGTTTCCTAAAATTTTAGGGGCTTTTTGAGATTTCAATGTTTTTATGGAGTTTTAAAGGTTTTATTGTCAAATTTTTTACTTTTACTAATTTTCTATAATTTTTGAAAATTTACTAAATTTTGTATTATTTTATTTTACTTTCAAGGGCTTTTCAAGTATGTGAACTTTTAAGGGATATTTTTTTATATTATTTTTATATTTTTAGGAAATTTTATGGTTCTCTATAGTTTCAAAAATTTTCTCTAATTTTTTTGTCTCATTTGAAAATTTCAATTTACTTGAGTCTACCTCTTAAAAAAATTAAAAGTTTCTTGGAAAACTTAGTTGAAAGATAAAAAATACATATTTAACCTCATAACGTAAAAAATTTGAAAGATGTAAAGTATTTTTAAAACTTATTTAACCTCATCTTGTCAAAAAATTACATAACAGATTCGATTAAAAAACCCTGATTTTCACATATATGGCCTTGAAAAAAATAAATTTTTATATTTAACTTTAAAGGGCATAATTTTCACATATAAACCTCTTTGAAAGAAGAAAATCACCTAGAAAAAAGTTTTTAGCATATATACCTCTTAGAAAATGAAATTGAAGACCCAATTTCAAAATCTTAATTATTGCATATATACCCCTTAAAAGAATGAAATGCATATTTAAAACAGAATTTTTATGATCTTTTTGTAGCTTCAGTTATTTTTTATACTTTTCTGAAATTTTAGGGGTTTTTTGAGATTTCAATGATTTTATGGAGTTTTGGAGGTTTCATTGTGGTATTTTTTACTTTTACCAATTTTCTTCAATTTTTGCAAATTTAATGAATTTTTTATTATTTTATTTTACTTTCAAGGGAGGTCTTTCTATATTATTTTTATATTTTATGGATTTTTTGATTTTTTATACTTTCGAATATTTTCTATGATTTTTTGCCTGGTTTAAAAAAATTAACGTATACCTCTTTAAAAAAATTAAAAGTTGCTTGGAAAGTTTACTTGAAAGATAAAAATACATATTTAACCTCATAACGTAAAAAATTCACAAGAGATAAAGTATTTTAAAAACTTATTTAACCTCATAATCTAAAAAAATTAAATCGCAGATTCGATTAGAAACCATCTTCTCACATATGTGTCTCGTAAAAAAATAAAATTTCATATTTAACCTTAAAGGGTTTCACTTTCTCATATAAACCTCTTTAAATGAAAAAAATTGCCTAGGAAAAAGTTTGTAGCATATATCCCTCTTAAAAACTGAAATTGAAGACCCAGTTTCAAAATCTTAATTATAGCACATATACCCCTTTAGAGAAAGAAATGCATATTTAAAACAGAATTTTTATGATCTTTTTATAGTTTTAGGGTTTTTTTATACTTTCATGAATTTTTAGGGGTTTTTTGAGATTTCTATGTTTTTAAAGAGTTTTAGAAGTTTTTTGTGATATTTTATACTTTTACCGACTATCTATAATTTTTGTGAATTTAACAAATTTTGTATTACTTTTTTTACTTTCAATGGTTTTTTTAAAGTTTTTCAAATTTCAAGGGAGGTTTTTTATATTTTCCTTTTATATTTTTAGGAAATTTTATGATTTTCTATACTTTCAAAAAAATTTTATGATGTTTTACCACCTTTGAGAATTTTAATTTACTTACGTGTTCCTCTTAAAAAAAATTCAAAATTGCTTGGAAAAGTTACTTAAAAAAATAAAAATACATATTTAACGTTGTAACGTAAAAAAATGGAAAGAAGAAAACTATTTTAAAAACTTATTTAACCTCATAACCTAAAAAAATCAATTCATAGATTTGATTAAGAAAGGATGATTTTCATTTATATGACTCCTAAAAATAATAAAATTTCATATTTAACCTTAAAGGATTTAATTTTCTCATATAAACCTTTTTGAAAGAAAAAAAATAATGAAATGAATATTTAAAACATAATTTTTATGATCTTTTTGTAGTTTCTGGGATTTTTTATACTTTCCTAAAATTTTAGGGGTTTTTTGAGATTTCAATGATTTTATGGATTTTTAAAGGTTTTATTGTAATATTTTTTTTACTTTTACTGATTTTTCATAATTTTTGCAAATTTAATGAATTTTGTATTATTTTATTTTACTTTCAAGGGTTTTTTTCAAGTTTTTGAACTTTCAAAGGAGGTCTTTCTATATTATTTTTATATTTTTAGGGAATTTTATGATTTTTCATACTTTCAAAAATTTTAATTTACTTGCGTATACCTCTTAAAAAAATTCGAAGTTGCTTGGAAAACTTACTTGAAAGATGAAAATACATATTTAACCTCGTAACGTAAAAAATTCAAAACAGATAAAGTATTTTAAAAACTTATTTAACCTCATAACATGAAAAAATAAAATTGCGTATTTGATTAAGAAACCATCTTGTTACATATACGGCTCTTAAAAAAATAAAATTTCGTATTTAACCTTAAAGGGTTTAACTTTCGCATATAAACCTCTTTGAAAGAAGAAAATTGGCTAGAAAAAAAATTTGTAGCGTCTATACCTCTTAAAAATTGAAATTGAAAACCTAATTTCAAAATCTTAATTATAGCGCATATACCCCTTTAGAGAAATAAATGCATACTTAAAACTGAATTTTTATGATCTTTTTGTAGTTTCAGGGTTTTTTATACTTTCATGAAATTTTAGTGGGCTTTTTGATATTACAATTTCTGCAAATTTAATGAATTTTGTATTTCTTTTTTTTACTTTCAATGATTTTTTCAAGTTTTTGAACTTTCAAGGGAGGTCCTTCTACATTACTTCTATATTTGTAGGGAATATTATGATTTTTTATATTTTCAAAAATTTTCTGTGTTTTTTTGCCTCATTTAAACATTTTAATTTACTTGCGTATACCTCTTAAAAATTTCAAAATAGCTTGAAAAAATTTCTTGAAAGATGAAAATACATATTTGACCTCATAACCTAAAAAATTCAAAAGAAATAAAGTATTTTAAAAACTTATTTAACCTCATAACCTAAGAAAATTAAATCGCATATTCAATTAAAAAATCCTGATTTTCACATATATTGCCTTTGAAAAAATAAAATTTTCTATTTAACATTAAAGGGCTTAATTTTCGCATGTAAACCTCTTTGAAAGAAAAAAAATTGCGAAGAAAAATGTTTTTAGCATATACATACCTCTTAAAAACTAAAATTCAAGACTCAATTTTAAAATTTTAATTATCGCATATATACCTCTTAAGAGAATGAAATGCATATTTAAAAGAGAATTTTTAAGATCTTTTTGTAGTTTTAGGTATTTTCTTTTTACTTACATGAACTTTTAGGGGTTTTTTGAGGTTTAAATGATTTTATGGAGTTTTAGAGGTTTTCTGTGATATTTTGTACTTTTACCAATTTTCTATAATTTGGGCGAATTTAATGAATTTTGTATTTTATTTTTTTTACTTTCAAGGGAGGTTTTTTATATTTTCCTTTTATATTTTTAGGGAATTTTATGGTTTTCTACACGTTCAAAAATTTTTTATGATTTTTTGCTACCTTTAAGAAATTTAATTTGCTTGCGTATAACTCTTAAAAAAATTGAAAGTTGCTTGAAAAACTTAGTTGAAAAAATAAAAATACATATTTAACCTCGTAAAGAAGTAAAGTATTTTAAAAACTTATTTAACACCATAACCTAAAAAAATTAAATCTCAGATTCGATCAAAAAACCCTAATTTTTACATATATGGCTCTGAAAAAAATAAAATTTCATATTTAGCCTTAAAGAGGTTAATTTTCGCATATCAACCTCTTTGAAAGAAGAAAAGTGCCTAGAAAAATATTTTTAGCATATATTCCTCTCAAAAACTAAAATTGAAGACTCAATTTTAAAATCTTAATTATTGCATATATACCCATTTAGAGAATGAAATGCATATTTAAAAGAGAATTTTTAAGATCATTTTGCAGTTTTGGGGATTTTTTATAATTTCATGAAATTTTAGTGGTTTTTTGATATTTCAATGACTTTATGGAGTTTGAGAGGCTTTTCTGTGATATTTTTTACTTTTACTAATTTCCTACAATTTTTGCAAATTTAATGAATTTTGTATTTTTTTTAAATTTCAAGGCTTTTTTTAGGTTTTCGAACTTTCAAGGGAGGTTTTTTCTATTATTTTTATATTTATAGGGAATTTTCTAATTTTCTATACTTTCTAAAATTTTTTGTGATTTTTTGCCTCATTTAAAAAATTAATTTACTTGCATATACCCCTTAAAAAAATTCTAAGTTGCTAGAAAAACTTACTTCAAAAATGAAAATGCATTTTCAACCTCATAACCTAAAAATGTTAAATCGCAAATTCAGTTAAAAAAAACCATGATTTTCATATATATGGCTCTTGAAAAAATAAAATTTCATATTTAACCTTAAAGGGCTTAATTTTCGCATATAAACCTCTTTAAAGGAAGAAAATTGCCTAGAAAAAAGTTTTTAGCATATATACCTCTTAAAAATTGAAATCTTGATTATTACATATATACCCCTTAAGAGAATAAAATACATATTTAAAACATAATTTTTATGATCTTTTTTGTAGTTTCAGGGATTTTTTATACTTTCATGAACTTATTAGGGGTTTTTTGAGATTTCAATGATTTTTGGCGTTTTAGCGTTATTCTTGTGATATTTTGTCCTTTAACCAATTTCGAGTTATTCTTGTGATATTTTTTACTTTAACCAATTTTCTATCATTTTTAAATTTAAATGAATTTTGTATTATTTTTATTTTACTTTCAAGTTTTTTTAGTGTTTTGAACTTCATGCGAGGTTTTTTTAATATGGTTTTTATATTTTGAGGAAATTTTATGATTTTCTATACTTTCAAAAAAAATTTTTGACTTTGGCCTCGTCTAAAAATAAAAATTTATACCTCTCAAAAAAATTCAAAGTTTTTCATTAGAGAACTTATTTGAAAAATGAAAAAAATACAAATTTAACCCCCAAACATAGAAAATTAAAAAAAAAAAGTAAAGTATTTTGGAAACTTATTTAACCTTATAAACCTAAAAAGAATTAAATCACATATTCGATTAAAAACCCTGATTTTCACATATATGGCTCTTAAAAAAAAGAAATTTCATATTTAACCTTAAAGGGCTTATTTTTTGCATATAAACTTGTTTGAAAGAAGAAAATTGCCTAGAAAAATATTTTTGACATATATATCTCTTAAAAACTAAAATTGAAGACTCAATTTTAAAATCTTAATTATCGTATATATACCCCTTAAGAAAATGAAATGCATATTTAAAACAAAATTTTTATGATCTTTTTGTCGTTTCAGGGATGTTTCATACTTTCATGAAGTTTTAGGGGTTTTTGAGATTTCAATGATTTTATAGAGTTTCAGAGGTTTTTTTTGATATTTTGTACTGTTACCGATTTTCTATAATTTTTATTAATTTAATGAATTTTGTATTACTTTTAAATTTCAATGATTTTTTTTTAAGTTTTTGAACTTTCAAGCGAGGTTTTTCCATATTGTATTTCTATTTTTAGGGAATTTTATGGTTTTTGATACTTTCAAAAAAATTTTGTGATTGTTTACCCGATTTAAAAATTTTAATTTACTTGCTTATACGTCCTAAAAAGACTCAAATTTGCTTGGAAAACTTACTTGAAAAATGAAACTAGATATTTCACCTCGTAACATGAAAAATTCAAAAGAAGTAAAGTATTTTAAAAAATTATTTAACTTCATAACCTGAAAAAATTAAACCATGAATTCGATTAAAAAACCCTCATTTTCACAAATATGGCTCTTAAAAATATAAAATTTTATATTTAATCTTAAACGACTTAATTTTTGCATACAAACCTCTTTGAAAGAAGAAAATTGCCTAGAAATTTTTTTTTGACATATATACCTCTTAAAAACTGAAATTGAAGGCTCAATTTCAAAATCTTAATTATTGCTTATATACCCCTTAAGCGAATGAAATGCATATTTAAAATAGAATTTTTATGTTCTTTTTGTAGTTTAGGGTATTTTTTTATATTTTCATGAAATTTACAGGGTTTTTTGAGATTTCAGTGATTTTATGGATTTTCATAGTTTTTTTTGTGATATTTTGTTCTTTCACCAATTTTCTACATTTTTTGCAAATTTAATGAATCTTGTATTATTTGTTTTACTTTCAAGGGTTTTTTATAAAGTTTTTGAACTTTCAAAGGAGGTTTTTTTATATATTATTTTTTATATTTTTATGTACTTTTATGGTTTTTTAATGTTTCAAAAATTTTCCCTAATTTTTTGCCTCCTTTAAAAGTTTAATTTACTTTAATATACCTCTTAAAAAAATTCAAAGTTGTTTGATAAACTTACTTGAAAAATGAAAATACAGATTTAACCTCATAATGTAAAAGATTTGAAAGAAGTAAAGTATTTTAAAAACTTCTTTAACCTCATAATCTAACAAAATCAAATCACATATTCAATTAGAAAGCCCTGATTTTCACATATATGGCTCTTAAAAAAATAAAATTTTATATTTAACTGTAAAGCTCTTAATTTTCGTATGTAAACCTCTTCGAAAATTGAAAATTACCTAGAAATTCTTATTTGACATATATATCTCTTAAAAACTAAAATTGAAGACTCAATTTCAAAATGTTAATCACATATATACCCCCTAAGAGAATGAAATGTATATTTAAAATAGAATTTTTATGATCTTTTTGTAGTTTTAGGGATTTTTTTATACTTTCATGAAGTTTAAGGGGTTTTTTTTTTCAGATTTCAATGATTTTATGGAGTTTCAGAGTTATTTTTGTGATATTTTTTAGCTTTGCCAATTTTCTATTATTTTTTAAAATTTAATGAATTTTGCATCATTTGTTTTTGCTTTCAAGGTTCTTTTAAGTTTGTGAACTTTCAAGGGAAGTTTTTTTATATTGGTTTTATCTTTTTAGTGAATTTTATGGCTTTTTATACTTTCAAAAATTTTCTATAATTTTTAGCCTCCTTTGAAAATTGTAATTTACTTTCGTATACCTCTTTAAAAAATTCAAAGTTTCCTTGAAAACTTACTTGAAAAATGAAAATACATATTTAATATCGTAATTTAAAAAATTCAAAAGAGGTAAAGTATTTTAAAAACTTATTTAACCTCATAACCTAAAAAAATAAAATCATAGATTTGATAAAAAAACCCTGATTTTTAGATATATGGCTCTTAAACAAATGAAATTTCATATTTAACCTTATAGGGCTTAATTTTCACATATAAACCTCTTTAAAAGAAGAAAATTGTCTAGAAAAAAGTTTTTAGCATATATACCTCTTAAAACTGAAATTAAAGACTCAATTTCAAAATCTTCACTATCGGATATGTACCCCTTTAAAGAAAGAAATGCATATTTAAAACAAAATTTTTATGATCATTTTGTAGTTCTGGGGATTTTTTATACTTTCATGAAATTTTAGGGGTTTTTTGAGATCTCAATGATTTTACGAAATTTCAGGGTTTGTTATGATATTTTGTACTTCTACCACTTTTTTACAATTTTTGCAAATTTAATGAATTTTGTATTTTTTTTATTTCAAGGGTGTTTTTAAAGTTTTTGAACTTTCGAGGGAGGTTTTTTATACTGCTTCTCTATTTTTTGAGAATTTCATGATCTTCTATACTTTCAAAAATTTTTGGCAATTTTCTGCCTCATTTAAAAATTTTAATTTACATGCGTATACTTCTTAAAAAAAATTCAAAGTTGCTTCCAAAACTTACTTGAAAGATGAAAATACATATGTAACGTCGTAACATGAAAATTTTGAAAGAAGTAAAGTATTTTAAAAAATTATTTAACCTCATAACCTAAAAAAATTAAATCATAGATTCGATTAGAAAACCCTGATTTTCATATATATGGCTCTTAAAAAAATAAAATTTCATATTTAATCATAAAGGGCTTAATTTTCGAATATAAACCTCTTTGAAAGAAAAAAATTACCTAGAAATTTTTTTTTGACATATATACCTCTCAAAAACTAAAATTGAAGACTCAATTTCAAAATCTTAATTATCGCATATATACCCCTTAAGAGAATGAAATGCATATTTTAAAAAAAATTTATGTACTTTTATTATTTCAGGAATTTTTCATACTTCATGAAGTTTAAGAGGTTTTTTGAGATTTCAATGATTTTATGGAGTTTCAGAGTTTTTTGTGATATTTTATACTTTTACCAATTTTCTACAATTTTTACAAATTTAATGAATTTATTATTATTATTTTTACATTCAAGGGTTTTTTTTAAGTTTTTGAACTTTCAAGGGAGGTTTTCTTATATTTTATTTTATTTATTTTTAGGTACTTTTATGGTATTCTATACTTTCAAAAATTTTCTCATATTTTTTGCCTCCTTTAAAAATTTTAGTTTACTTGCATATACCACTTTAAAAAATTCAAAGTTGCATGGAAAACTTACTTAAAAAAATAAAATAGATATTTAACCTTGTAATGTAAAAATTTGAAAGAGGTGAAGTATTTTAAAAATTTATTTAACCTCATAACCTAAAAAAATCAAATCGTAGATTCGGTTAAAAAATTCTAATTTTCATATATATGGCTCTTAAAAAAAAATAGAATTTCATATTTAACCTTAACGGGCTTAATTTTCGCATATAAACCTCTTTGAAAGAAGAAATTTGCCTAGAAAAATATTTTTGACATATATACCTCTTTAAAACTAAAATTGAAGACTCAATTTCAAAATCTTAATTATCGCATATAGATCACTTAAGAGAATGAAACACATATTTCAAACAAAAATTTTATGATCTTTTATACTTTCATGAAGTTTAAGTGGTTTTTTGAGATTTCAATGATTTTCTGGAGTTTCAAAGTTATTTTTGTGAAATTTTTTACTTTTACCAATTTTTTACAATTTTTGCAAATTTAATGAATTTTGAATTTTTTTTCACTCTCAAGGGAGGTTTTTTTTATATTTTTTGGGAATATTATAGTTTTCTATACTTTCAAAAAAATTTTGTGATTTTTTTTCTCCTTTAAAAATTTTAATTTACTCGTATATAACTCTTAAAAAAAATTCAAAGTTGCTTGAAAAACGTACTTAAAAAATTAAAATACATATTTAACCTTATAATGTTAAAAATTCAAAAGAGGTAAAGTATTTTAAACACTTATTCAACCTCATAACCTAAAAAAATCTGTTCGTAGATTCGATTAAAAAATAATAGTTCATTTTTAACCTTAAAGGGCTTCATTTTCGCATATAAACCACTTTGAAAGAAGAAAATTACCTAGAAAAAAGTTTTTTGAATATATACCTCTTAAAACTTGAAATTGAAGACTCAATTTTAAAATCTTAATTATCACATATATACACATTAAGAGAATGAAATGCATATTTAAAACAAAATTTTTATGATTTTTTGTAGTTTCAAGGATTCTTTATACTTTCATGAAGTTTAAATTGTTTTTTGAGATTTCAATGATTTTATGGATTTTCATAGGTTTTTTGATATTTTATACTTTTACCGATTCTCTATAACTGTTACAAATTTAATAAATTTTGGATTAATTTTTTTGCTTTCAAGGGTTTTTTTTAGTTTTGAACTTTCAAGGGAGATTTTTTTATATTGTTTTTATATTTTCAAGAATTTTATGGTTTTCTATTATTTAAAAAACTTTTGTGATTTTTGGGCTCATTTAAAAATAAAAATTTATACGTCTTAAAAAGATTCGAAGTTGCTTGGAGAACTTACTTGAAATATGAAAATATAAATTTGTCCTCCTAACGTAGAAAATTCCAAAAAAGTAAAGTATTTTGGAAACTTATTCAACATCATAACCTAAAAAAAATTAAATCACAGATTCGATTAAAAAACCCTGATTTTCACATATATGGCTCTTCAAAAAAATGAAATTCCATGTTTAACCTTAAAAGGCTTAATCTTAATTTTCGCATATAAACCTGTTTGAAAGAAGAAAATTTCCTAGAAAAATGTTTTTGACATATATACCTTTTAAAAACTGAAATTGAAGACTCTATTTCAAAATCTTAATTATCACATATATACCCCTTAAGAGAGTGAAATGCATATTTAAAATAAAATTTTTATGATTTTTTTGTAGCTTCAGGGATGTTTAATACTTTCATAAAGTTTTAGGGGTTTTTTGAGATTTGAATGATTTTATGGAGTTTCAAAATTTTTTTGTGATATTTTATACTTTTACCGATTTTCTACAATTTTTTTAAATTTAATGAATTTTGTATTATTTTTAAATTTGAACAATTTTTTTAAGTTTTTGAACTTTCAAGTGAGGTTTTTCCATATTGTCTTTATATTTTTAGAGAATTTTATGATTTTCTATACTTTCAAAAATTTTCTATGACATTCTGCCCCGTTTAAAAATTTTAATTTACTTGTTTATACCTCCTAAAAAATTTCAAGGTTGCTTGGAAAACTTACTTGAAAAATGAAACTACATATTTAACCTCATAACGTGAAAAATTTGAAAGAAGTGAAGTACTTTAAAAACTTATTTAAAATCATAACCTAAAAAAATTAAGTCGTGGATTCAATTAAAGAATCTTAATTTTCACAAATATGGCTTTGAAAAAAATAAAATTTCATATTTAACCTAAAACGGCTTAATTTTTGTATATAAACCTCTTTGAAAGAAGAAAATTGCTGAGAAAAATATTTTTGACATAGATACCTCTTAATGATCACTTATATACTCCTTAAGAGAATGAAATGCATATTTAAAACAGAAATTTTATATTCTTTTTATAGTTTCGTGGATTTTTTATATTTTCATGAGTTTAAGGGGTTTTTGAGATTTTAGTGATTTTGTGGAGTTTCAGAGTTATTTTTGTGATATTTGGTTATTTCACCGATTTTTGATAATTTTTGAAAATTTAATGAATTTTGTATTATTTTTTTTACTTTCAAGGGTTTTTTTTAAATTTTTGAACTTTCAAGGGAGGTTTTTTTATATTTTTAGGTACTTTTATGGTTTTCTATACTTTCAAAAATTTTCTCTGATTTTTTTCCTCTTTTAAAAATTTTAATTTACTTTTGTATACCTCTTGAAAAAAATTCAAAGTTGTTTGGAAAAATTACTTGAAAAATGAAAATACATATTTAACCTCATAACGTAAAAGATTTGAACGAAGTAAAGTTTGTTAAAAAATTATTTAACATCATAACCTAAAAAAATCAAATCACAGATTCGATTAAAAAACCCTAATTTTCACATATATGGCTCTTAAAATTTTTTTTTTTTCATATTTAACCATAAAGAGCTTAATTTTCGCATGTAAACCTCTTTGAAAATAAAAAATTACCTAGAAAATATTTTTTGACATATATACCTCTTAAAATCTGAAATTGAAGACTCACTTTCAAAATCCTAATTATCACATATATACCCCTTAAGAGAATGAAATGCATATTTAAAATAGAATTTTTAGAATCTTTTTGTAGTTTCAGGGATTTTTTATACTTTCATGAAGTTTAAGAGTTTTTTTTTGAGATTTTAATGATTTTATGGAGTTTCAGAGTTATTTTTATGATATTTTGTACTTTTACCAATTTTCTATAATTTTTGAAATTTTAATGATTTTTTTTATTTTTTTTACATTCAAGGTTTTTTCTAAAGATTTTGAACTTTCAAGGGACCTTTTTTTATATTATTTTTATCTTTTTATGGAATTTTATGATTGTCTATACTTTCAACAAATTCCTATGATTTTTAGCATCATTTAAAATTTTTAATTTGCTTGCGTATACCTCTTAAAAAAATTCAAAATTGCTTGGAAAATTTGCATGAAAAATGAAAATACATACTTAACCTCATAACGTAAAAAATTCAAAAAAAATAAAGCATTTTGAAAAGTTATTTAACCTAATAAACTAAAGAAATCAAATCACAATTTCGATTAAAAAATCTTGATTTTCACATATATGGCTCTTAAACAAATAAAATTTTATATTTAACCTTAAGGGGCTTAATTTTCGCATATGAACATCTTTGAAAAGAGAAACTTGCTTAAAAAAAGTTTTTCAGATATATATCTCTTAAAAGCTGAAATGAAGACTCAATTTCAGAATCTTAATTATCACATATATACCATTTAAGATAAAGAAATGCATATTTAAAAAATAATTTTTATGAACTTTCTGCATTTCTAGAGATTTTTTATGTTTTCATGAAGTTTAAGGGGTTTTTTGAGATTTCAATGATTTTATGGAGTTTCAGAGATTTTTTATGATATTTTGTACTTTTACCGATTTTCTACAATTTTTGCAAATTTATTGAATTTTGTATTTTTTTTACTTTCAAGGGTGTTTTTAAAGTTTTTTAACTTCGAACGGAGGTTTTTTTATATTTTTTTATTTTTAGCGAATTTTATGATTTTTTATACTTTCAAAACTTTTCTCTGATTTTTTGTATCCTTGAAAAGTTTTAATTTACTTGCATATATCTCTTTAAAGAATTCAAAGTTGTTTTGAAAGCTTACTTAAAAAATGAAAATACATATTTAACCTCATAAAGTAAAAAATTTGAAAGAAATAAGTTATTTTAAAAACTTATTTAATCTCATAACATAAAAAAATCAAATCGGAAGTTCGATTTAGAAACCCTGATTTTCATTTATATGGCTCTTAAATGTTTTTGAACTTTCAAGGGAGGTTTTTTCATATTGTTTTTATAGTTTTAGGGAATTTTATGGTTTTGTATACTTTCAAAAATTTTTCGTGATTTTTTGCCTCGTTTAAAAATTTTAATTTATACCTCTTAGAAGAATTCAAAGTTGCTTGAAACATTTACTAGAAAAATGAAAATAAATATTTAACCTCGTAACGTAAAAAATTCAAAAGAAGTAAAGCATTTTGAGAACATATTTAACCTCATAACCTAAAAAAAATTAAATCGTAGATTTGATTAAAAAACCCTGATTTTCACATATATGGCTCTTAAAAAATTAGAAAATCATATTTAACCTTAAAGGGCTTAATTTTTGCATATAAACCTCTTTGAAAGAGGAAAATTGCCTAGAAAAATGTTTTTGACATATATACATCTTAAAAACTAAAATTGAAGGCTCAATTTCAAAGTCTTAAGTATCACTTATATTATACCCCTTAAGAGAATGAAATGCATATTTAAAAGAGAATTTTCATGATCTTTTTGTAGTTTCAAGGATTTTTTATACTTTCATGAAATTTAAGGGGTTTCTTGAGATTTCAATGATTTTATAGAGTTTCAAAAAATTTTTTTGTAATATTTTGTACTTTTGCCAATTTTCTATAATTTTTGTAAAATTAATGAATTTTATGTTTTTTTACTTTCAAGGGCTTTTTTAAGTTTTTGAACTTTCAGTGGAGGTTTTTTCATATTGTTTTTCTATTTTTAGGGAATTTTATAATTTTCTATACTTTCAAAAATTTTTTGTGATTTTTTGCTATGTTTAAAAATTTTAATTTGTACCTCTTAAAAAAATTCAAAGTTGCTTAGAAAACTTACTATGAAAATGAAAATACATATTTAACCTCGTAACGTAAAAAATTTGAAAGAAGTAAAGTATTTTCCAAACTTATTTAACCACATAACCTAAAAAAAATAAATCACAGATTCGATTAAGAAACCCTGATTTTAACATTTATGACTCTTAAAAAAATAATATTTCATATTTAACCTTACAAGGCTTATAATTTTAATGATCTTTTTGTAGTTTCGGGAATTTTTATACTTTCATTAATTTTAAGGGGTTTTCTGAGATTTCAATGATTTTATTGGGTTTCAGAGCTTTTTCTGTGATATTTTGTGCTTTTACCATTTTTCTACAATTTTAGCAAATTTAATGAATTTTGTATTTTTTTTAACTTTCAACGGTTCTTTTAAGATTTTTGAACTTTCAAGGGAGGTTTTTTTATATTGTTTTTATATTTTTAAGAAATTTTATGATTTTCTATACTTTTAAAAATTTTTTGTGATTTTTTTCTTTGTTTAAAAATTTTAATTTACTTGCGTATACCTCTTAAAAAAAATTAAAAGTTGCTTAAAAAACTTATTTGAAAAATGAAAATACATATTTAGCCTTGTAACGTAAAAAATTTGAAAGAAGTAAAGTATTTTGAAAACTTATTTAACCTCATAAAATAAAAAAATTAAATCACAGATTTGATTAAAAACCTCTGATTTTCACATATATGGCTCTTGAAAAAATAAATTTCATATTTTACCTTAAAGGGTTTAATTTTTGTATATAAACCTCTTTCAAAGAAGAAAATTGCCTAGAAAAATATTTTTGACATATATACCTCTTAAAAACTAAAATTGAAAACTCAATTTCAAAATCTTAATTATTGCATATATACTTCTTAAGAGAACAAAATGCATATTTAAAAGAGAATTTTTATGATCCCTTTGTAGTTTCTGGAATTTTTTTATACTTTCATGAAGTTTAAGGTGTTTTTTGTGATTTCAATGATTTTATGGAGTTTCAGAGTTTGTCTTGTGATATTTTGCACGTTTACTGATTTTCTAATATTTTTACAAATTTAATCAATTTTGTATTATTTTTTTATGGAAAACTTACTTGAAAAATGAAAATACATATTGAATCTTGTAATGTAAAAAATTTGAAAAAAGTAAAGTATTTTCAAAACTTATTTAACCTCAAAACCTAAAAAAATAAATTGTAGATTCAATTAAAAGACCTTGATTTTCACATATCTGGCTTTTAAAAAAAATTTTCATATTTAACTTTAAAGGGCTTAATTTTCGCATATAAACCTCTTTGAAAGAAGAAAATTGCCTAGAAACACTTTTTTAACATATATACCTCTTAAAAACTAAAATTGAAGACTCAATTTGAAAATCTTTAATGGTTGCAGATATACCCCTTAAGAGAATGAAATGCATATTTAAAAGAGAATTTTTATGATCTTTTTGTGGTTTTTTGGGATTTTTTATACTTTCATGATGTTTAAGGGGTTTTTTGATATTTCAATTATTTTATTGAGTTTTAGAGTTTTTTTGTGATATGTTGTATTTTTACCGATTTTCTAAATTTTTTGCAAATTTAATCAATTTTGTATTTTTTTTTTACTTTCAAGGGTTTTTTAAATTTGTGAACTTTCAAGGGAGGTTTTACTGTATTGTTTTTGTATTTTTAGGGAATTTTATGGATTTCTATACTTTGAAAAATTTTCCATGATTTTTGGCCCGGTTTAAAAATTTTAATTTACTTGCGTATACCTCTTAAAAAAAATTCAAAGTTGCTTGGAAAACTTACTGGAAAAATTAAAATACATATTTTAACCTCATAATGTAGAAAATTTGAAAGAAGTAAAGTATTTTCAAAACTTATTTAACCTCATAACCTAAAAAAATTAACTCGTAGGTTTGATTAAAAAACCCTGATTTTCATATATATGGCTCTTAAGAAAAATAAAATTTCATATTTAACTTTAAAGGGCTTAATTTTCGAATATAAACCTCTTTGAAAGAAGAAATTTGCTTAGAAATTTTTTTTTGCAATATACACCTCTTCAAAACTGAAATTGAAGACTATTTTTCAAAATCTTAATTACCACATATACACCTCTTAAGAAAATGAAATGCATATTTAAAAGAGAATTTTTATGATCTTTTTGTAGTTTCAGAGATTTTTTATACTTTCATGAAGTTTAAGGGGTTTTCTGAGATTTTAATGATTTTTTGGAGTTTCAGAGTTTTTTTTATGCTACTTTGTACTTTTATCGATTTTCAATAATTTTTTCAAATATAATGAAATTTGTATTTTTTTTTAATTTCAAGGGTTTTTTTTAAGTTTTTGAACTTTCAAGGGAGGTTATTTTATATTGTTTTTATATTTTTGGGGAATTTTATGGTTTTCCTTACTTTCAAAAATTTTTTGTTATTTTTTGTCTCATTTAAAAATTTTAATTTACTTGCGTATGTCTCTTAAAAAAATTGAAAGTTGCTCAAAAAACCAACTGAAAAAATGAAAATACATATTTAACCTCGTGAGATAAAAAATTTAAAAGAAGTAGAGTATTTTCAAAACTTATTTAACCTCATAACCTAAAATAATTAAATCGCAGATTGAATTAAAAAACTCTGATTTTCCCATATATGGCTCTTAAAAAAAAAATTTCATATTTAACCTTAAAGGCCTTAATTTTCGCATATAAACCTACTTGAAAGAAGAAACTTGGCTGAAAAATATTTTTAACATCTATACCTCTTAAAAATTGAAATTGAAGACTCAATTTCAAAATCTTAATTGTCGAATATATACCCCCTTAAGAGAATGAAATGCATATTTAAAAGAGAATTTTTATTATCTTTTTGTAGTTTCAGGGACTTTTTATAATTTCATGAAGTTTACTTTCAAGGGTTTTTTTTTAAGTTTTTGAACTTTCAAGGGAGGTTTTAGTATATTGTTTTTATATTCGTAGGAAATTTTATGGTTTTCTATACTTTCAAAAATTTTTCGTGATTTTTTGTCTCGTTTAAAAATTTTAATTTACTTGTATATACCTCTTAAAACAATTCAAAGTTGCTTGGAAAACTTACTCGAAAAATGAAAATACATATTTCATCTCATAACGTAAAAAATTTGAAAGAAGTAAAGTATTTTTAAAACATATTTAACCTCATGACCTAAAAAAAATTCTCATATTCGATTCAAAAACCCTGATTTTCACATATATGGCTCAAAAAAAAAAAAATTCATATTTAACCATAAAGGCCTTAATTTTCGCATATAAACCTCCTTGAAAGAAGAAAATTGCATATAAAAATGTTTTTGACATATATACCTCTTAAAAACTGAAATTGAAGACGCAATTTCAAAATCTTAATTATTGGATATATACCCCTTAAGAGAATAAAACACATATTTAAAAGAGAATTTTTATGATATTTTTTTAGTTTCAGGGATTTTTTATACTTTCATGAAGTTTATAGGATTTTTTGAGATTTCAATTATTTTATGGAGTTTGAGATTTTTTTGTGATATTTTGTACTTTTACAATTTTTCTAAAATTTTTGCAAATTTAATGAATTTTTTTTACTTTCAAGGGTCTTCTTAAGTTTTTGAATTTTAAAGGTAGGTTTTATTATATTATTTTTATATTCTTAGGGAATTTTATGATTTTCTATACTTTCAAAAATTTTTCGTGATTTTTTACCTCATTTAAAAAGTTTAATTTACTTATGTATACCCCTTAGAAAAATTCAAAGTTGCTTGGAAAACTTACTCGAAAAATGAAAATACATATTTAACCTCATAGCATAAAAAATTTAAAATAAGTAAGGTATTATCAAAACTTATTTAACCTCATAACCTAAAAAAATAAAATCGCATATTTGTTTAAAAAACCCTGATTTTCACATATTTGGCTCTTAAAATTTTTTTTCATATTTAACCTTAAAGGGCTTAATTTTTGAATATAAACCTCTTTGAAAGAAGAAAATTTCCTAGAAAAAACATTTTGCAATAAAGACCTCTTAAAAATTGAAATTGAAGACTCTATTTCAAAATCTTAATTATCGCATATATTCCACTTAAGAGAATGAAATGCATATTTAAAAGAGAATTTTTATGATATTTTTGTAGTTTTAGGGATTTTTTATGCTTTCATGAAGTTTAAGGGGTTTTTTGAGATTTCAATGGTTTTATGGAGTTTCAGAGTTTTTTTTGTAATATTTTGTACTTTTACCGATTTTCAATAATTTTTGCAAATTGAATGAATTTTGTTTTTTTTTTACTTTCAAGGGTTTTTATTTAAGTTTTTGAACTTTCAAGGGAGGTTTTTTATATTATTTTTATATTTTTAGGGAATTTTATGGTTTTCTATACTTTCAAAAATATTTCGTGATTTTTTGCCTCATTTAAAAAATTTAATTTATTTGCGTATACCTCTTAAAAAAATTGAAAGCTGCTTGAAAAACTTACTTGAAAAATGAAAATACATTTTTAACCTCGTGAAATAAAAAATTCAAAATAAGTATTTTCAAAACTTATTTAACCTCATAACTTAAAAAAAATTAAATTGCAGATTCATTTAAAAAACCCTAATTCTCACATATATGGCTCTTAAGAAAAGTGTAATTTCATATTTAACCTTAAAGGGCTTAATTTTTACATATAAACCTCTTTGAAAGAAGAAAATTGCCTAGAAAAAAGTTTTTGACATATATACCTCTTAAAAACTGAAATTGAAGACTCAATTTCAAAATCTTAATTATCGCATATATACCCCTTACTAGTTGTAGTTGTAGTAGTGGTAGTAGCAGTAGTAGTTGAAGTTGCTGTAGTAGTAGTAGTGTTAGTATTAGTAGCGGTAGTAGGAGGAGTGGTAGTAGTAGCAATTATACTAGTAGTAGAAGTAGTAGTAGTAGTAGTAGCAGTAGTAGTAGTAGTAGCGGTAGTAGTAGTAGTTGTTGTAATAGTAGTAGTAGTAGTAGTATTAGTAGTAGTACTAGCGGTAGTAGTCGTAGTACTAGCAGTAGTTGTTGTAGTAGGAGTTGGAGTAGAGGTAGTAGTAGCAGTAGAGCAGTAATAGTAGCAATAGTAGTAGTAGTAGTAGTTGCAGTTGTAATAGCAGTAGTAGCAGTAATAGTAGTAGTTATTGTTGTAGTAGTTTTAGTAGTAGCAGTAGCAATAGTAGGAGTTATAGTAGTTGGAGTTCTGGTAGTAGTAGTAGTAGGAGTAGTGGTAGCAGTAGTAGTAGTAGGAGGAGGAGGAGTAGTAGTAGTAGAAGAAGAAGGAGTAGTAGTAGTAGTAGCAGTAGCAGTAGTAATAGTAGTAGTAGTAGTAGTAGTAGTAGTAGTAGTAGTAGTAGTAGTAGTAGTAAAAAGTAGTAGCAGTAGTAGTAGTAGCAGCTATAATAGTAATAGTAGTTGAAGTTGTAGGAGTATTAGGAGTAGTAGTTGAAGTTGTAGGAGTGTTAAGAGTAGTAGTAGGAGTAGTAGTAGGAGTAGGAGTAGTAGTAGGAGTAGTAGTAGGAGTAGGAGTAGTAGGAGGAGTAGTAGGAGTAGTAGTAGTAGTAGTAGTAGTAGTAGTTATAATAGTACTAGAGGTAGTTTGAGTGTTAGGAGGAGTAGTAGGAGGTGGAGGAGGAGTAGTATAGTAGTAGTAGTAGTTGTTGTTGTTGTTGTGGTAGTAATAGTAGTAGTAGGAGAAGTAATAGTAGGAATAGGAGTTGGAGTAGCATTAGTAGTAGGATTTTGGATAATAGTAGCGGTAGTAGGAGTACTAGTAGTAGTAGAAGTTGGAGTAGTAGTAGTAGTAGCAATAGTAGTAGTAGTTGTAGTGGAAGTACTAGTAATAGTAGTAGTAGTAGTAGTAAAAGTAACAATTATTGCGGTAGCAGTAGCAGCTCCAGTAGGAGAAGCTGGAGTTGTAGTAGTAGTAGTTGTATTAGCAGGAATAGTAGTAGGAGTCAAAGTTGGAGTTGGAGTTATAGTAGGATATGTAGTAGTAGTAGTAGAAATAGTCATGATAATACTAGTAGTAGTGGTAGTAGTGGAAGTAGTAGTAGTAGTAGTAGCAGTTCTAGTAGCAGCAGCAATTGCATTAGTAGTAGTCACAGTAATAGTAGTAGTAGTAGTAGTAGTAGTATTAGTCGACGTTTTAGTATGAGTAGTAGTATAGTTGTAGTTATTGGATTAGTGGTAGCAGCAATGGTAGTAGGAGCAGCAGTAGTTGTAATAGTGGTAGTAGTGGCAGCAGTAGTAGTTGTGGGGTAGTAGTAGGTGTAGTAGTTGTAGTATTAATAGCAGCTGTTGATGTTGGAATAGCAATAGTTGTAGGAGCTGTAGTAGTAGTAGTAGTAGTAGTAGTTGTTGTGGTAGTCATAGTAGTATTAGCAGCAGCAGCAACAGTAGTAGGAGTAGGAGTAGTGATAGTAGTAGTAGGAGGAGTTGCACTAACAGTAGGGGTTGGAGTAGGAGTAGTTGTAGTAGTAGTAGTAGTAGGAGTTGTAGTTGTATTAGTAGGAGTTGTTGTTGTAGTAGTGGTAGCAGTAGTGGGGGTAAGAGAAGTAGTAGTAGTAGTAGTAGTGGGAGTAGTGGTAGTAATAGGAGTAGTAGCACTAGTAGCATTAGTAGTAGCTATAGTAGTAGTTATAGTAGTAGTTGTCATAGTAATTGTTCTAGTAGTAGTAGTAGTAGTAGCAATAGTAGTAGTGACTGTAGTAGTAGGTGTAATAGTTGTAGTGGTAGTGATAGTCGTAGTAGTTGTAGGAGCAGCAGTAGCAGTAGGAGTAGTAGTTGAAGTGGTAGTAGTGGTGGTGGTGGTGGTAGTAGTAGTAGTTGTAGCAGCAGCAGTAGCAGTAGTAGTAGTTGTTGTAATAACGGTAGTAGCGGTAGTAGTAGTAATATTAGTATTAATGGTAGTACTAGTAGTAGTAGCAGCAGTAGTACTAGGAGGCTTAAAAGTAGTAGTAGTAGTAGGTGTAGTGCTAATAGTAATAGCAGTAGTAGTAGCAGGGGTAGTAGGAGTATTAGGATTAGTAGTAGTTTTAGTAGCAGTAGCAACAACAGTTGCAGTAGGAGTAATAGTGGCTGTAGGTGTAGAAGTAAGAGCAGCAATAGTAGTAGTAGTAGTAGTAGGAGTAGTAGTAGTACTGTTAGTATTAGTAGTAGTAGTACCAACACTACGAGGTGTGGTAGTAGTATCAATTGTAATTGTGGTAGAGGTAGTAGTTGTAGTAGTAGTAGTAGCAGCAGCAGTAGTAGTGCAGTAGTAGTATCAGTGGTAGAAGTAGTATTAGTAGTAGTAGTCAAAGCTGTAGGAGCATCGACATTGTAGTAGTTATAGTAGTAGTAGTAGAAGTCGTAGTAGTAGTAGTAGTAGTAGAATTCATGGAAGGAGTAGCAGAAGTAGTGGTAGTAATAGTAGTTGTAGGAGAAGTAGGAATAGTCGTTGGAGTAGTAGTAGTGGTAGTAGTACTAGTGTTAGTATTAGTAGTAGTAGTACCAATAGTAGTAGCTGTAGTAGTAGTAGCAATTGTACTAGTTGTCGAAGTAGTAGTAGTAGTAATTATAATAGTAGTAGAAGTAGTAGTAGTTGGAGTAGGGGTAGTAGTAGTAGGAGTGGTAGAAGCAAAAGGTGTTGGAGTTGGAGTAGGAGTAGTAGTAGCAATAGAAGGAGTAGGAGTGTTAGTATTAGTAGTTGTAGTAGTAGTAGTATTAGTAGTAGAGTTAGTATTAGTAGTAGTAGCAGTAGGAGTAGTAGTAGTAGCAATTGTACTAGTTGTAGAAGTAGTAGTAGTAGTTGTTGTTGTTGTAGTAGTAATTATAGTAGTAGTTGTTGTTTCTGTAGTAGTAGTGGTAGTAGTACTAGTAGCAGCAGTAGTAGGAGTTGGAGTAGGAGTAGTAGTAGGGGAAGTAGTAGTTGGAGTAGGGGCAGTGGTAGTAGTAGGCGTAGTAGTAGCAGTAGGAGTTGGATTTGGAGTAGTAGTAGAAGTAGTGGTAGGAGTAGTAGGAGTATTAGTAGAGCAGAGTGTGGGGGAAGAGCTGGGGGAAGAGCGCAACAGAGCGCAAAAAAGACGAAGTGTTTTTGTGAGAAGAAGTGTTTGTGTGAAAACCCTCGATGTCCTCCCGTGGAGGCCTGAGGTCATTATATATAGTTCAGAAAGCATAAGCGGATGCGATAAGAACGCATCAGCTATAGTGAGATGCAATAAGAATGCATCTGTCTACAGTACACTGCTTCTTTATACAAAGAGAGATGCTAAAGCGAAAGGGGATAGGATAAGGCATCGTCGCCTTTATTCTTTTCTTCTGGCGCAAGCTACTACTTTCTTGGGGCGCAAGGCAAGGTTAGAACAGAAAGGCAGGCATCCGCTGGGCTGAGTCAGCTGTGAGGTTGACTGCCATTTCGAGTTGGGTGTCGATCTGAGTCATCATAGGGTGCCACTAGGCCCAGAAGTTGCCCGTGGTTTTGCGCCTTGCGTGTTTTGCGGCTTCAGTCAGTTTGAGGGCGTGCATGGCACAGAATTATTGTAGAGCGGTAAGTGCTTTCTGGGCACTCTGCCGTTCCAGTTGTTGCAGCTTTCGTCTGGCGTCATCATAGGTTGCGAGGGACGTGGGGAGGTCCCGTAGGCAGTGTAGTTGTTGTTCATACTGTCGCACAAGGTCTTGGCTGCTGCTAGGTGCTTCTGCATTACTTGAGGGGCTGTTTGTGGCGCTTCCTGCAATTTCGTGGTGATAAGACTGAGGGCCTCCAGATCTGCGGGTACAGGCCATCCGCTGGCATAGGCGCATATCCTTTCGGCAGATTTGGGGTCAAACTTCTGGGGTTTCCATTTGTAAACTCCACCCCAACCTGTCATGCAGCCATCTGTTTTCAGGATTATGTAACTGCTGTCTGGTGGTAGTTCGAGATCAGGCAGTTGTTGTACTAGTGCCTTGATCTTGGCGACTAAGTCCCAATCCTGGGAGTTCCAGCGTTTCTCCTCGGTCGGACTTGTCTTGGCATAGAGCGGCCCGAGTAAAGTTCCCAGATTCGAGATGTAGTTCCGGGCGTAATTGAGAATCCCGAGCCAAGCTCGGAGGCCTTTTGTTGTCATGAGCTCCTGCTCTTGAAATGTTGTGATCTTTTTGATGATATGGGGCTGTAGTTTGATGCGCTGATTACCAAGGACTGCCCCTAGAAACTCCACCTCAGGGACCGCGAGCTTCATTTTGGTTGGGCTAAGGACAAGCCCGCGAGTCTTGTAGATCTGAAGCATAATCTGCAAGTGCTGCTCGTGCTCAGCTGCAGAGGAAGAGAAGACTAAGATGTCATCAATATACACTGCGATGAAGTCCTCTGTTCATTTGAAACAATGGTCCATCTTCCTTTGGAAGATGGCAGGTGCATTCTTGAGGCCGAATGGCATGACAAGCCACTTGTATAATCCGTCTGGTACCCAGAACGCTGTCCATTCTACGGAAGCAGGGTGCATAGCGACTTGGTGAAACCCTGACTTCAAGTCAAACTTGGAGTAGATTGTGCTTCTACTGACCTTCCGTAGGATGATGTTGATTCCTGGCAGGCTATACTGGTCTTTGTTGGTAATATCATTAAGGCGTCCGTAATTGAATACCATTCGCTCCTTCCCTTTGATTTCTTAGCCAGTATGAGCATCAACATAGGTGCCGAAATTGACAATGATCGCGGTTGTGCGATGCCGGCTTTTGCTGGGCCATATCACGCCAAGGTCCAAGAGAGCTTTGACATGCTTGGCATATGCTGCTTTGGCTTGTGGGGTGATATGTTTCAAAGGCCGGTCTTCTATAATGAAATCCGAGTTCTTAATGTCTAGTTGGCATAACACCTTGTTCTTGGACCAATGCTTGAGCGGGTTGTCACCAATGTAACCCTGTTGTCGGAGCTCCTCCAATATTGAGCTGAGCTTGCTGGTGAGATTTTGCATGGGTTGTTGTGCAGCTGAATATTGTACTGCTTCTTGGATTTGTAGATACTCATCCTCGTCCAGCTCCAATTCTTCAATTGCTACTGCAGTGGGGACAGAGGGGAGAGTATGAATCGTGGTTACGTTTTTGTAAAACGTAACCATATTGCCTTCAATGCGGACGCCGCCCTGCATGGCGTGGATGAAGTTGCAGCCTAGGATCATTTGAATATCCTCCCCTAGTTTCAGTGGGAAGGCATATGTATAAGGGATCCTAAAGCCATTCTCCCCGATCAGCATACGGCCGAATTTGAGTTTTTTATTGGCCGAGGTCCGAGAGTTGATGCCACTGAAATGTACCAGGAAGGGATTATCTTCCAGGGCATCAGCAGGGGCTGCTCCTTGGTCGACACAGCAGGTTGTCGCCCTGTATCAAGGATTGCATTAACCTCAAATGGCACAACATTGGGGATATCACACTTCACCTTGAGATTATACAGCATGTTCTTCGTTCGCCTAGGTGGTGGCGGCACCCGTGCTTCCGCAGTGAGGAGTTTTTGTGTGGTGTTGACGAGGAAAACATTCAAGTCATTAAGATCGTCGTCACCGACCGCTCCCACCACGCTTTCGATGGCGGGAGGCACCGCAGACGGCGGGAAGGTGCCAGGCGTGTGGCGCAGCTGGTGAAGTTCTCGTTGTAGGTCAATTCGCTCGAGCACCAGGCGATCGAGGTCCATGGTGGCGTCTTCGAGCTCGTGGTATTTTTGTTTCCAGGTCATAGCCTCTTGTTGAGTCTGAAGGAGGCGTTGCTCAAGGGCCACCTTTTCATCGTGGGCAAGGGCTAGTTGTTGTTGTAACTGCTTCCTGTCTCCTTCATAAGCAGCAATATAATTTTGTTGCTCAAGTACTAATTCGTTGAAATCGTACCTTGGAAGGGAAGCTTGGGCAACTGGAATTCGTTTGTCGAAATAATATGAGCTGCACCATCCACAGACCGTCATCTTGCAGGTCGGGCAGTGCATTCGGTAGCGTTTTTGAGAGGGCGCCTGGCAGCAGCAGCACTGTTCGTAGGCGTCAGGCATGTCTTGGTTCGCCTGCCACATGTGGCTACACTCATATTGCTGTTGGGATACACGGACCATAGCGCGGTAACCCCCTGTGGCGCCAATCCACCATGTCCGATCTTCTTCCCGGAACATGAAAATTTGTTCCTCCAGGACTGTTGTGTCTTCCTCCCCTTCGGAAATGCTATAAATAGCATCACTGGGGTCGTCACCTTCTTGGACAGACACAATCTCGCAGTCTACTAGGAGGTCCAGTTGTTCAAACATGACGACACGTTTGACGTTGCGTCGCTCATTGGGGCATTCCCGGGCAAAATGGCCTTCTTCACCACAAAGAAAGCACCGACATCGTCTGTTTCGGATCAGGTGCTTCTTTTTCTCAATCCTGGCATGTGAGGGATGTGGCTTTCCTTTATAAGTAGTGGACCATTGGATTTCAAACTTGCGCTTGGGTCGTTGATAATACCCAGGAATGGGTATATCTTGGCAGAATGAGAGGTCCTTCAAGGCCCGTGTGAAGGCTGCTTCTTTACATGCTTCCTCTAAATACTTATAAGTAAAGAGAATCTGGGGATAAACACCAATAGTGTTACCTGGGTGTTTCATTTCAAAAGCTGCTTTAATCTTTTTGCCGATATTTCCAGACATCTTTGACCACAGCTTTTCTGATAACTCAGGGCCGGTAAACAGCCGACCAGTTCTGGATGCGACCTGCATGTAATAATTGAGAAACGGGATTATATCCCGTAAGTTCTGGCAGGATAGTCGCTCTAGATCCCTGTAGGCCTCTTCTTGGATAGCCGTCGAGCCTTGATAGGGATCTTCCAGGGCGAAGATGGTTCGTATCTGTGATAGAATGTTTTGAGTTCCGTCAGCACCATCTGCATGATCCAACAGGTGCTGGTACTCCATAGGATAGGCCATCCGCCACTGGATCCATGCTAGCTTTTCTGATTCACCAAGTAGATTTTCAATTAACTCGGTCTTCGTCCGAGGATCTGTGAATCCTTGGAGAGCAACTGTGTTTTTGGTGATGGATTCCCAACGCACGAAAATATCATTAAATTGCCCGATTTGAAGGGGCATGAGGAAGATTGCCCCTGATTGTTGTTGGGCAGAGGGGAGATTCCACCATTCTGAGGTGTTTTTGGCTTTGAACCTCAGATGCTTTGGCACATAGCTTCCAGCTGTCGGTCCTTGGCTTGGACCGGGTTCCGTGGGTCTCGCAGCTGGAGGATAGTTTACCGGGCCCATGGTTGAGTCAACCGGGGGCCTGTAGTCTGACATAACAGAGGAAGAGCAAAGCCGTTCTGTCGGCTGTGCCCGTTGCGGTGCCCGCTGGGGATACTCCATACCCCAGTTGTTTTCACCGAGAGTGGCAATGAGTTTTGTATCTCTCAAATTAGCAGAATACTGCAAATACTCACAGTATTCTTCTTGATCATCCTTTGGGTCAGAGCTGTCCTCCTGACGCCAGGTGGCTAAGAGGGGGAAGTTGTCACCAGTTTCCTCCTGCGGAGGGTCCATGGACCGGAGTACAGAGGCCCTTCGGCGTGTATCTCCTGCATGGGTTCTGCTTGGGGGAGTCTGGCTTCCACTTCCTTTGGGCTGCCACCTCTGTTGCCTTCTTGTATGCTGTTGCTGAACAAGACGTCGTCGCCACTTTCGTGCTGGCATGACCTTGCGGGCTGGTTGTTGCTTCTTGACGTCCATGGTGATGGCAGGCTGCTGTTCCGTGGTGCTAGGAGTCTCCATGTTACTAGGATTGACGTCCCATCCTGTTGGGGTAAGAGGGAAAGGTGCGAAGAAAGAGGGAGGTGCTGAATACCTGACATAATAGTCAAATTTTCCACTGGGTTCTCCCAAGGTATCCCACCTTTCTTCTGGTTTCGCTTCTTGCAGTTCGCGAAGCAGGACAGCAACAATTTCATCCTCCTCCTTTTCTTCACGGTCAAGAAGGGAGGAGTACTGATTGAAGCTGAGGGAAATTCGTCCATCCAGCAGTGTGTGACATGCTACTTCTGTTGGTGCTAGTTGTACTGGCGCAATGCGAGAAGGCTAGAGAAGCCAGTTCATACCACATAATTGTGCAGTTGAATACTGCTTGCCAGGGAGGGCACGAATACCGTGACTGGCTAGATAGTCAATCACTCCGGTGACCTCATAGGCAAAGGCCACGTTTGGGGTATTCGAAAGACGACCAATGAGTCCCTGGGTGATGAGCAGATTCGCCTCACCACACCGCCAAGTGTCATATCCCCGAGTTAGAAGGGAGATTTGAATATTCTTGCAAAAATCCCCAATTGTGAGCATCATATCTGAGATAATATACACCAGTTGACTTCCCTGTGTAAGGTCGACTTCCATGGTGGCAATCAACGCTTTGTCACCATGCCAACGGTTGTCACGAAAGACAACAAGGGCCATTGTACCCTCAGCATGTCGATGTAAGATTTGCAGGCGGACCTGCAGAACTCCAGGATGAATAAACCTCATTTTACTGTTTAAGAGCTGTTGGTAACTTGCTTCTTGGATAAAATTCCGGTCCACTTGTGCGTCTCCTACGCAGCTGATGGATTCTTCCGAGCGATGTATATATACTCGGTGGTGCTCATCATTTGTCCGAGAGTGATACAGTACTTCAATGGGGGCGATAGCTGCCCGCTCTCGCATAGATAGCCGAAGCTGTTCCTGGGGGTCAAGGTGCTGCTCTAGGATATGCTGAGAAGCAGGTTGTCCTGCTATTCGACGGAGCATCCGTTGCGTAGCTTGCTATGTGTTGTACAGCCGGCGCTTATTACGCCTGTACCCCCTAATTTGGTCCATGACCAGGGGCTGGGGTAGTTGTTCCTGCTGCAGCATGACCTGCGATGTTGCCATTGAGTTTGGCTTGTTCTTCCTGCAAAATTAATAAAGGGTCTTTCTTCACGAGCAGTCTCCCGCGTGGTTCGGGAGGTCGGGTTTTGGGGCTGAGAGACAAATTCTCGAGCCTTGTGAGTAAAGATTTCGGAAGAACAGGGTTCTTCTTTTGCAGGGTTCTGAGGAACCGGGTGTCCGTTTGAATTTCTCTTAAGGTTTCAGCTATTTGTACTAAAAGCTGGATTTGGGTATTATTTTGCTTAATAATGGCTATGTTCTGGGCAGAAGTGGTAACACAATCACTCGGGTTCACAAAACCGTTTGCTGGATTGTCTATGGGTTCTACTGCTTGCAAGGCTTCTTGATATGAAGCAGTGGTTTTAGCTGGTAAAAAGGTGTTCATACAAAGGTATGGCTGATTTTGTTGGAGGAAAACAATCTAGGTACCCTGGGTACGTGTGTGGTACTACCTTGCGTACAAGCTTGCCAACATGAGATGAGAACTCTTAGAACACATACACTTGCACAAGGGCATCCCTCATGCTCATCCGACTGGCAGCTACTGCCTCTTGCAGGTTTACGCACACTGTGGCCTTTTGCAGTTAGGACACCTTGATTGGCGTATGAGGCTTAAGCCTCAACTCCTCTAGACCACCAATACCTACTTCTTTCCCAATATTGACCTTGCGGTGGACTTATTAGGTCCAGCCTCTGTGCCACCCGAGGGGTCAATCCAGGATTTTTCGGAACTATTGGTCTGAGTGTTCAGGGCAAGAAAACGCTAGATGTCACCACACACTTCCCTACTGAGTACCTAGACTAAGAGGGAGTTACTCAGCCATGGGGATGTGAACAACCAAAGAAGGAACTTGAGCTCTTCCAGGAGCCAGAGTAGGAATAGTAGTAGTTGTACTACTAGTATAGTAGTTGTAAGTGGTAGTTGTTGTAGTAGTAGCAGTAGTAGGGGTAGAAACCGTTATAGTAATAGTTGTAGTTGTAACAGTAGTAGTAGTTGGAGTAGTTGTAATAGCAGTAGGGGTAGTTGTAGGAGTAGAAGTTGGAGCAGGAGTAGTTGTAGGAGTTGTAGTAGTAGTAGTAGTAGAAGGAATAATAGTAGTAGCAGTAGTAGGAGTAGGGGTAGTAGCAGTAGTAGTTGTCATAGCAGTAGGAGTAGTAGTTGTTGTTGTTGTAGTAGCAGTAGAAGTAGTAGTAATAGTAGTAGCAGTAGTTGTAGCTGTAGCAATAATAGCTGTAGGAATAGCACTAGCAATAGTTGTAGCAGCAGCAGCAGCAGTAGTATTAGTAGTTGTAGCAGTAGTAGTAGATGTAGTAGTAGTAGCACTTGCAGTAGTAGTAGTAGTAGTAGCAGTAGCAATAGTAGTTGCAGCAGCCATAGTAGTAGTTGTTGTTGTAGTATTAGCAGCAGTAGTAGTAATCGTGGTGATTGCAATAGTGATAGTTGTTGTAGTAGTAATAGTAGCTATAGTAAATAGTAGTAATGGTAGAAATAGTAGTAATAGTAACAATAGCAGTAGTAGTAAGAGCAGACAGGAGGAGTAGGAGTAGCAGTAGTTGTAGCAGTTGTAGTAGTACTAGTGGCCGTAGCATTTGTAACAATAATAGTAGTAGTGGTGTTAGTAGCAGTAGTAGTAGGACTAGTAGTAACTATAGTAGTAGTAGTAGGAGTAGGAGTAGTAGTAGTAGGAGGAGTAGTAGTCGCAGCAATAGTCGCAGCAGTAGTTGTAGAAATAGCAGTAGTAGCAGCAGTTGTTATAGCAGTAGCAATTATAGCATACTACAACACCCACTCCTAAAACTACTTCTACAACTACTTTTGCTACTACTATTACTACTACTACTAATACTACAACAACAACTACTACTACTACAACTACTACCATTACTACTACTACTACTATTACAACAACTACTACTATTACTACTACTACTACGACTACTACTCCTACTACTTTTGCTACTACTACTACTACTAATACTAATGCTACTACTACTAGTACACCTTCTGCTTCTACTACTATAACTAATACAACCACAACAACAACTACTACTACCTCTACTACTGTAACTATCGCTACTACTACTACACTACTACTACAACTACTACTACTGGTGCTACTACTAGTCAAACAACTTGTACTATTACAATTACTAATACTATTACTACTCAAGCAATTGCTACTACTACTATTTTTACTCCTACTACTACTACATCTATTATTACTACTACTACAACTACTACTTCTACTACTACTGAAACACCTTCAGCTACTACTACTACTCCTACTGCTACTACTACTAATACTACTACTACTACAACTACTCCTCCTCCTCCTACTACTAGTACTCCTACGACTACTACAACTAGTACTTGTACTACTACTACTACTACTACTGCTACTACTACAACTACTACTATTACTACTACTACTACTACTACTACTACTACTACTACTACTACTATTACTACTACTATTACTACTACTACTACTACTCCTCCTCCTCCTACTGCTACTGCTACCTCTACTACAACTATTATTGCTACTTCTACTACTACTACTCCTACTGCTACTCCAACTATTACTCATTCTACTACTACTACTACTCTTACTACTACTACTACTCCTTTGCTATTGCTGCTCTTACTTCTATGATAACTACTATTACCCTACAACAACAACAATGACTACTACTACTATTGATACTATACCACTTCTGGTACTACTATTACTATGACTACTGCAACTACTGCAACAACAACAACTACTATTAGTACTACTACTACTAGTACTACTGCTTGTATAACTGCTACAACAACAGCAACAACAACTACTACTATTACTACTACTAATTCCACTACTACAAGTACTACTACTAGTACTACTAATACTCCTACTTCTACTACTATTGTTGTTGCTACTCCTGCTCCCAATACTCATACTACAACCACTATTATGACTACTACTACTTCTACTAGAAGTATTGCTATTATTTTTACTACTACTGCTACTACTACGTTTACTCCTAGTTCTGCTCCCACCACCACTACTACTACTACTATGACTAGCTGGAGTTAGAGTAGTAGTTGTAGCAATAGAAGTAGTAATAGTAGTAGCAGTAGTAGTACTAGTGGCACTTGTAGTAGTAGTAATAGTAGTAGCAATAGAAGTTGCAGTAGTAGCAGTTATCAGACTAGTAGTGGTAGCAGTTGTAGTAGTAGTAGCAGTTCTAGGAGTAACAGCAGCATTAGTAATAATAGAATTAGTACTAGTAGCAATAGTAGTAGTAGTAGCAGTAGTAGGAGTAGTAGCAGTAGTAGTAGCTACAGCAATAGTAGCAGTAGTCATAGCAATAGCAATAAAAGTAGCAGTAGTAGTACTAGTAGTAGTAGTAATATAAGTAGGAGCGGTCGTAGTAGTTATTGTTGTAGTAGTCGTAGTAGTTGTTGTTGTAGCAGCAGTATTAGTAGTAACAACAATAGTAGTAGTAGTAGCAGTAGCAGTAGCAACAATAGTAATAGTAGTAGTAGCAGCTGTAGCAGTAGTAGCAGGAGTAGTAGTAGTAGTAGCAGAAATAGTAGTGTCAGTAGTAGTCGTAGTAGCAGTAGTATTAGCAGAAGTAGTAGTAGTTGTAGTAATTGTAGTGATAGTAGTTATTGTTGTTGTAGTAGTAGTATTAGTAGTAGTCAGAGTAGAAGTTGTAGCAATAGTAGCACAGATAGTAGAAGCAGCAGCAGCAGTAGTAGTAATAGTAGCAGTAATAGTGGTAGAAGTAGTAGTAGCAATAGCAATCGTAGTTATGGTAGTAGTGGTAGTAGTAGTCATAACTATAGTAGTAGTAGTAGCAATAATAATGGAAGCAGTAGTAGTAGTAGTAGCAGTAGTAGAAGAAGCATTAGCAGAAGTAGTAGTACGCAATAGCTGTAGTAGTATGAGTAGTAGTTGGAGTAGCTGTAGCTGTAGTAGTATGAGAAGTAGTTGATGTAGCAGTAGTAGTTGTAGTAGTATTATTATTATTAGTAATAGTAGCTATAGTAGTAGAAGTAGTAGCAGTAATAGTTGTGGCAATAGTAGCAGTAGTAGTAGTCATAGTTGTGGTAGTAATAGCAGCAGTAGTAGTAGAAGCAGTCATAGTTGTAGTAGCAGTAGTAGCAGTAATAGTGGAAGCAATAGCAGGAGTAGTAGTTGTAGCAGAAGAAGCATTGGCAGTTGTAGTAGTAAACAGTAGTTATAGCAGTAGCTGCAGTAGTATGAGAAGTAGTGGGAGTAGCAATAGCTGTAGTTATACGAGAAGTAGTTGGAGTAGCAGTAGTAGTCGTAGTCGTAGCAGTAGTAGCATTAGTAGCAATAGTAGCAGTAGTAGTATTATTAGTAGTAATAGTAATATGAGTACTAGTTGTAGTTATTGTTGTAGTAGTTGGAGTAGTAGTAGTAATGGTAGTAGTAGTAGTTGTTGTTGTTGTAGAAGCCGTAGCAGATGTAGCAGTAGTAGTTGCTGAAGTTGTAGAAGTAGGGAAAGTAGTAGTAATAGTTGTTGCAGCAGTAGTAGTAGTAGCAATGATAGTAGTAGTAGAAGGGGTAGTAGTATTACTAGTAGTAGCAGTATTAGTAGAAATAGAAGTAGTAGTCGCAGTAGCACTTGTAGTAGCAGTAGTACTAGCATTAGTTATTGCGGTAGTAGTAGTTGCAGCAGTAGCAGTAGCAATAGTAGTTGTAGCGGTAGTAGTAGTTGCAGCAATAGCAGTAGCAATAGTAGTAGTAGGAGGAGGAGTAGTAATAGTAGTAGCAGCAATAGTAGTAGTAATAGTAGTAGTAGCCGTAGCAGCAATACCAGTAGTAGTAGTAGAAGTAGCAATAGTAGCAGCGGCAGCAATAGCAATAATAGTAGGTATAGTATTAGTAGCATTAGTAGTAGTAATAGCTATAGTGGGAGTAGTAGTAGTATTAGTAGTAGTTGTTCTTGTAGTAGTAGCTGTAGTAGTAGAGCAGTAGCTGAAGCAGTAGTATTTGTAGTAGTAATAGAAGTAGTATTTGCAGAAGTAGAGCAGTGGTAGTAGTAGTGGTTGTCGCAGTTGGAGCAATTGTTGTAGTAGTAGTAGAAGATGTAGTAGTAGTAGTAGTAGCTATAGTAGCAATTGCAATAGTAGTAGTGTAGTGGCAGTTTTTGTTAGTGCTCCTGTGGTAGTTGAAGTAGTTGTTGTAGTTGTTGTAGTAGTAGTAGTGGTTGTAGTGGTTGTTGTTGTAGCAGTAGTCATAGTAGTAGTAGGAGAAGAAGTAGAATCAGAAGCAATAATAGCAGTAGTTGTAGTAGAAGGTGTGGTAGCAGTGGTAATGGCAGTAGTTGTGGGAGTAGTAGTAGTAGTAGTAGTCGTTGTTGTACTAGTTGTGTTGGTAGTAGCAGTAGTAGCAGTCATATCAGTATTTGTAATAGTAGTAGTAGAAGAAGTAGCCACATTTGCCACAACAATAGCAGCAGCAGCAGTAGTAGCAATAGTAGTGATAGTAACGACAATAGTAGTGGTAGTAGCAGTAGTGGCTATAGTCGAAGTAGTAGTAGTAGTAGCAATAGTAGCGATAGTAGTTATGGTAGTAGTAGTATTTGTTGTAGTAGTAGTAGTTGTACTCGTAATAGTAGAAGTAGTAGGAGTAGGAGAAGTAGAGTAGTAGTAGTGGTAGTGGAAGTAGTAGTCGTTATAATAGTATCAACAATAGTAGTAGTAGGAGAAATATAGTAGTAGCAGTAGCAATAGTTGTAGTAGCAGTAGTAGTATTAGTAGAAGTGGTGGCTCTAGCAGCAGTAGTAGTAGTAGTAGTAGTAGTAGTAGTAGAAGTAGTAGTACTAATAGTAGTAATAGTAGTAGTTGTTGTTGTTGTTATAGTAGTTGTAGTAGTAGTAGTACCAGTAGTAATAGTAGTAGCAGTAATATTAATTGTAGTATTAGTGGCAATAGTAGTAGTAGTAGTAATAGTAATAGTAGTAGTAGCAAAAGCAATAGTAGCAGCAATTGTAGTAGTAGTAGTAGCAGGCGAAGTATTAGAAGCAGTAATACAAGCAGTTGTAGCAATAGGAGTAGTTGTGGTGGCAATGGTAGTAGTGTAGCAGTAGTGGCAGTAGTAGCAGTGGTAGTAATAGCAGCAGAAGTAGCAATAGTGGCAAGTGTAGGAGAAGCAGCAGTAGTAGCAGTAGTAGTAGAGTAGTAGAAGTAGTAGTAATAAAAGTTGTAGCAGTAGTAGCAGTAGCAGTAGTAGTGGCAAAAGTAGTAGTAGTATGAGAAGTTATAGGAGGAGGAGGAGGAGTAGTAGTCGGAGTAGTAGTAATAGAAGTAGTAGTAGTAGTAGTTGGAGTAGTAGCAGTCATAGTAGAAGTAACAATAGCGATAGTAGTGCAACTGCAACTTCTACCACAACATCTATTCCTACTACCACAACAACAACAATTACTCCTGCTACTACTAATAATACTACAACTACTCAAACAACTACTACTAATTCTTCTAGTGGTACAACTTCTACTACAACTACTTCTACTACTGCTCCTACTACTACTAATACTACTACTAATACAACTGCTACTATTACTACTCCATCTACTGCTGCTACTACTACTACTAATACTACTTCTCCTCCAACTCCTATTGCTACTCCTACTCCTACTCCTACTCTTACTCTTAACTACCACTACACCTATTAGTACTACTACTACAACTACAACTACAACTCTTACTGTTACTACTGCTGCTACTACTAATCCAGCTACAACACCTACTACAACTCCTACTTCTATTCCCACTACTACTACTACATCTCCTCCTCCTACTACTACTATTACTGCTAGTACTACTATTACAACTGCTACTACGACAACTACACCTCGTCTTCTACTACTACTACTACTACAACACTTACTCCAACTACTGTTACAACTACTCCTACTACTACTCCTACACCTACTACTACTACTACTACTATTACTCCTACTCCTACTGCTATTACTACTTCTACTGTTGCTACTACTTCTACTTCTCCTCCTCCTCCTTCTCCTCCTCCTAGTACTACTACTACAAGTACTCCTAATCCCACTACAACTACTACTCCTACGACTACTACTACTCCTACCCCAACTACTACACCTACTACTACTACTACTACTCTTACTCCTACTCTACTTCTACTACTACTGCAACAACTACTACAACTACTGTTACTACTACAACTACTACTACTATTACTGCTATAGCAACCCCTACTACACCTACTACTTCTACTACTGCTACTACTGCCATTTAATATGTACTACTTCTAGTACTACTACAACTACTAGTAGTGCTACTATTGTTGCTGCTACTATTGTTACTACTGCTTCTACTACTGCTATCACTACTACTATTACTACTCAACTGCTACTACTACTATTCCTACTACTTCTTCTACTACTACTACTATTGTAAATACTACAACTACTTCTACTACTTCTACTATTACTATTGTTGCTACTACTACTCCTACCACTACTACTGCTACTACTGCTATTCAATATCTACTACTTCTAGTTCTACTACTACTAGTAGTAGTGCTACTATTTCTGCTACTACTATTGTTGCTGCTACTTCTACTACTACTACTATTACTACTACTACTATTACTATTACTACTACTTCTACTACTACTACTACTAATACTACGACAACAACAACAACAACACCTACTACTACTACTGTTGCTACCATTACTACTGTTGTTGCTACTGCTGCTGCTACTACTACTACTACTACTACTACTACTACTACTTCTTCTACTACTACAATCACTGCTACTCCTACTACTACTACTACTACTACTACTACTACTTCGGCTACTACAACAACTACTACTACTAGCACTAATACTACAAGTACTGGTACAAACACT